>NADL03000085.1:0-380239 GCA_002205965.3 Kappaphycus alvarezii | reverse complement strand
TTTTGTTTTACTGCAACTTCACTGCTTCGTTTTTGGAAGAGAAAGGGATTCAGCTGAAGACCGTTCTCGCATACGCTCCTATGTCCAACGGGAAAGCGGAGAGGATGGTTGGAACCATCAAACGAGCAATATCGAAAACTATGTTGGAGAATGAAATCCAGTGGGAAGATGCCTTACCAAAAGTGTTATACGGCTACCGTCGAAGAAGAGGAAGAAATGGACGCTCACCATTCGAGCTAATGTACGGAAGGGCTCCTAGAATGTTACAGAGAGACATGGAAACAAATATTATCGATGAAGAGAGTAGGGAAGTTGAACTACTGGCCACCGAAGGCTGGAGATCACACCGCGCGCTAACACAGACAAGAAATAAGGATGCAGAACCTGCAGTCAGAACCTTTTCAGTTGGCTCTAAAGTACTTGTAGTACATGGAAAAGCAATGCAGCAGGCTGTGAAGTGGCCGGCCTTCCAAACCAAGTACTCGAACCCTTGCATCGTCACGGAGGAAAGACACCCGCACTATCAGCTCTGTTCAAGCTCAGGGAAGAGATCAAGGAGGGCCATCCATGCACGTCGTCTGGTCCCTTACCATCAGAGGCCTGAAGAATTCCTTCTCACACAGGACTATGCGCAACCACGGGGCATACTCATCTTTAACTATAGAATGATTCCTATGGGAGGAAAAAGGGCCTGGGAATGGATCATCTCGGTTACGCGGGACTACTACGAACTCCACGTAATCATCCATTTCTACATTAATATATGCCTATGTTTTCGTACGTTGAACGGACCATTGCTACCTGAAGAAGATTTCCGACTATTAATAAGAGTTCTATTTTCATTCCAAAACGGAAGGTTCACGGAAGCAGGTCCAGAGTTTGTGGAGGTAATATATCATTACTCTATAGGAAGATATGGAATGGTAGCTGCTGGAGACTTGTCGCAAACGTATCTGAATATTATCCGTCCAATTTACGTATTTCTCAAGAACAACCAAGACGTGCGACTGAGAGGTTACGCCTTACCCCCGGATATGGAATACAGGCTGGTCCCGTATCCTCTATGGGAACCTTACGTTTCTCCGCCACAAATTGGGAACGTTGGAGGCGGCGAGGATCCTCCTGAAGCAGTGATGATGACCAGAGGAGGACCTTCAGGAGACAACAACCCGCCCAGAAGAGGTTCCGGTCGTCCCCCGAGAGGACCTCGTGCAGGTCCCAGTACGTCAGGAGCTGGTCGCGGCCATTCATCGGGACCGTCCACCACAACTTCATCTCTAGCTCTCCTTCACAACCATGCACAGCATACAGTCGGAAGAAGAAGATTATCTTTTTGGCTGCGCAATATCTCCGAGGATGCGAACGATGCGCAGGTCATTTCTTATTTCATGATAAGCATCTGTTTATGTTTTAGGGCGCTACATGGACCGCACTTATCTTACGAAGATTCGTTCTTGATGATGCGCGTCTTCTTTTCTTATCGACATCCATTCCTCCGGCATCTTCCAGAAGAGTTTGCATATCACATATATTTTTTCACTCTTGGAAGATTCGGAAGAGTCACGGAAGAAGAATGTATTCAACCCCACCTCGATGTGATCAAACCAATATATGAGGCTATGCTACAAAGTGAGGTACCAGTAATGCGAACCTACTTTTTAGAGCATCATATTGGTAATCAGTTGCATCCGTACCCGTTTGAGAGACCATACATTTATCAATAAGACAGCGAACACTAACGGAAGCAGAAGAAGAGCAGTGACGACCCGGGACGTTCGCCTTGAGAAAGGGGGCGTGTAATACAAACAAAAAAATGGTCCTCCCTCATTTAATACAGGAAATGGTCCTCCCTTCACGTAATACAGGAAATGGTCCTCCCTTCACGTAAGACAGGAAATGGTCCTCCCCTCGTGTAATCCAGCAACCTACAACGATCCCGCCCCTAACTTCTCCAACCGTCATTTCCAAATTTACTTCCATTTTATCTAGATATTTTTATACTGTATTTAACCCTCTGAATCGACCCCGAATCAAGTCCCTTTTCCCTTTTAGCTTACCTCCTCCTCCAAATTCGCCTTTTTTGAGAAGAAGGGCGCAAATGCACTATTGCAAAATCCCTTGCAGATTTATTTTACCTATTCCTAATCTATAGAACCTGCCCCGGGAGCCTATTTAAACCCCTTTATTCTAAGTTCCAAATGCCCCGATCATTTTACTCATCACCCCTCTCCCCCCACACACCCAAAACACCCTACATTGCCTCCTGTTCCCCAACGTCTATCACAATGAGCAACCTTCGCCCCTCTGTCCCTATTTCCAAAAACCGCCCTTCCCGTTCCATCAATGGCCTTCGTCTCGCCGCCTACGGGCCAACCGATGCCGACGACTACATCCGGCGGCAAACAAAGAAGCAAATCATCGAGTTCGTGCGCCGCCTCTTCAAGAAGAAGCGAGGGAGGTAAGTCCGGGAGAGGCTGAGAAGGTCGAGGAGGAGAGCGGGGAGTCCTTCGAGGAATGGTTAGCCCCTGAGCTAGTGTACGAGGCTCAGGAAGATGAGGAGGAGGAGATGAGAGGAGGAGAGAGGATGAGGATGAGAGAGAGAGGATGAGGAGGATGAGGAGAGGAGAAGAGGATGAGGAGGAGAGGAGAGGATGAGGAGGAGGAGGATGAGGAACAGGGGGCATGGAAAGTGTTGGACTGGTGGGGCCTGGAATAGAGAGTATGGATCAAGTTGTGCCCACGATGGAACCGGATGGAGATATCTTTAGTAGTCTAGATATCTCCCAGGGGGAAATAGAGAGTTGTGAGCCATTCGCAGATATTTGTGGGGACTGCTTGGACAGCATGGATATTTTAGAGGAGTTGTTTGGATCTGATTTAGAGAATGGGAAATAAGAGGACCAAATTAATTGTTAGTTTCTTAAGTATCTTTTGCTTAGAGTATATTGTCCACACAAAGTATTTTTATGCATTTCTTGGTATCTTCTGTAGTTTTGTTCGGACTTTAGGGGTAGCCAAAAGTCTATATAAGCTGAGTAAACTGCTTCCTCATGGAGAGGTCAAGCAAGTTGGCAGACAACTTCAAGCCAAGTCCCGAGTAGTAGGAAGTTGAGAGTCAACTTCAGACCCAAGAAAACTTTTTCTTACGCTAGTCGCAGAGCGTCGGTGGTAGACCCTGTGCCCCTTTTATACTTGCTTGTAGCTTCCTCAACTCTCTTCTGTATACACTCCCTTTTATTCGTTCAACAATACCACGGCAGCACTTTTGTCGCTCGCAACACCTCCTTCTCAGGGTAATTGGTTCTGAGGATCTCCTCCCCCGCCGATTTACCCCTATCAAAATCCATTCCGTCAAACAAACAGGAAAGCGTCCAGATAATGCCTTCTAGGCGATGTCTGCATAAAACTCAATAGATCTACAATGATAATTCGGAAGGGCTACAGTTGAATTTAACCATACCCTACTACCAATACTGAATATTACTGGTACATTTCAGTAAATGCAGTACAGCATACGTATCTTAAGAAGAAGAAGAAGAAGAAGACTTTACCAAGCAGCAAAGGGGGGGGATAGCGGCCCTCAAAAGGGGAAAAATCTATCCGAGCCAGGAACGGTCGAGTAGTCGTCGGTTGATCGCGACAGAAGTTCGTTGTTGTACGAGCGAACTGATAATCGTGAACAAGCGATCGCGCTCGAAGGCAGGGCTACTGCCTTTACGTAGTGCGATGTACTCAGCAATTCTGGACAGACCTCGTTCGGCACCGGGACCGGCAGACACGTATATATCGAAAGCCATCGGGTGGAAGTCGATACGTAGTTCGGCGCAGAGGTGGCCATAGCGGAGAGATTTCGCGCGCTCAGATGCAGTAAGGGCAGCGAGGGGCGTGTGAATCCGCTGTTGGGCGTATGGAGCGGAGTGGGGGCTGAGGACAGTGACATCGTAGCCCTGCGGGACGGGAGAGAACTGGACATCATCGATGTAGATGTCGAGGCGGCGGCGGAGTTGGAGGAGGGTCGGGGCAAGTCTTGCGGGAAAGTCCATTCCCGGACAGGGCGAATCCCAATTGATAAGCGTGATACCTCGGAAATGAGGCGGTCGCGAACACAATTGTGGCGCCGAATGGAGCCGTCGGCGCAGGGACAGACAGGGGCATGGTGTCCGTAGGAATCCAGAGTGGGGACAGTGCGGAAGTGGGCGGCGGCTCAATAGGTGCAAGGTTGTGTGCCAGAGAAGATGGGGACACCAAGACGGAGGCAAACCATGGTTCGCCATACTTCAGGAGCGGCCCGGGTACCGAGATGGCTCTGTGGGAGGTTGTGAAAGGGACGGGAGGCGTGGGAAGAAGCCACGGAAGCTAGGCGGCGGAGTAGCCGGGAGCCTTCGGAGGAGGAGAGGTCGACAGAAGAGAGAAGTCTGGCGCGAAGCGCCTTTGTGATCTCGGCAGTAGCACTTGTCTGGAAGTCAGACAGGCCGGGGGAAGAAGAGGCGCGGAGGCCAGCTAGGACGGCGGGGGGGGGAGAAACTGTCGGGGAGGCTGTATTTGGCCCGGATAGAGGCGATATATCTTAAGGAATTAAATGCCGTGAAGGTGAAATCGCGTACTACAGTTTTGTTTTAACTATTATTTCAAAAAAAAATACAAAATTTAAATCTAGATTTCAATTGGAAACCATACACTGCAGCTACTCTTCTGTGAAGTCTCAGTAAGAAAAGTCAGAGCTAACTCTCTCACTGGAAGCAAAAACCCTTTTACTATACTCCGTTTCTACCTTTTTAGTGCTCAAACATTTCAGTCCTTTATAAATTGTCAACACAAAGAACTTTGAGTCCCTAAAAGAACGAAATTACCTCTTCATTCCTGTCTACACTGACACAATACCATTCAAAAGCTTATTCTACGCCAGTGATTGTATAAACTGGGCGCCTAGCTTCTACGCCATAGAATACGAAGAGCTTGAAGCTTCCATAAGGAATCCGTTTACAACTCGTCCAGGCAACTGTTACTTCGAATTAGCCTAAAATTATTTCATCATGAACAGCATGAAAAGAACACGTGACCATGTCAATTTCCTATTGGATTTGATACTCAACCGTTTTCTCAGAGTATCCAAATATAATCTCTCAGACACACGGCAAGTACCCAAATATAATATCTCAAACCCACGTCAAGTACGTTGTAGATATGGTGTTAATCCGCCTGCAGAAATTGTTGCAAGTGCTTCCGGCACCCATTACTATTGCATTCTTAGTAATTCTCAATCCATAAAATCATAATTATAGTTATGGTTCGTTTTCACATCCTGATGCGGTTATTAAGCTTACTATACAGGTTTATATGTGGTAATACTAGATCTCCGTTGAGATTATTTCATTAGTTTACACGGAGTAACCCCAGAATAATTCTTCAGATGTCATGGCCGATTAAAATAATGTAAACAATTTCATTCAGTCTCTCTCAAGGTGCGTTCTATGTTTGGTCAGACAGCCTGAGGCCGTTTGACTAAGAGGCTATTTGAGGTGCGTACGGATATAGATAATTTACAACTTCTAAGAAATACGTAGAGATTAGCAAAATACTAAATGAAACAGTCAGAAAACGTGTACATAGAGGGTATCAAAAAGGTATTATTTGGAACGGGTGCATCACTGTACCTATAAAGTACAGAAAACACTCTCCTCACCAATACTCCAAGCATTCTCTCAAAGAGCATGCTAAAAATGTGGCAAATTGTGTGGGTACAGCCATTGTAACACATTTACTATCATAATATTTTTTCATATATGAGGATCATTTGTGTACATGGCAACCACCAAAAAGTACAGTTGCATGATTGCAATTAAAAATAAACACCGTTTTCTGAACATGCAGTGAACTGCAGATTAAGAATGCATAAATATCCGCATAAGCTGCTGTATACCACCATGATGCACGATCTCCGTGAGCTGGGCATTCTTTACATGTCCGATCTGCACATTTGGACTCCCACGCTGTGCGGTCACGCAAAAATAGGACTGTATAGTAAAGTAAGTTTCCATTACTGCACTTTCGGAATGCCGCATTCCATTTCCCAGAACATAATCTTGTATGATCCATACTATCAAGTACTTGCACTGAGCTTGCAAAAGCGGATAACCTGTATAATTACGTGATTGTGCACGCAAATGGACCATAATATGCAGGAAAAACTTGACAGGTGAGAGGTAGAGGCAATTGAAGACTCTCTTCCTACCTCTTAGCACTCTTAACTGGGCTTTTTGTAGACCTCTTATTTGTTTACACTCATCTCTACACCGTTCGATTTACTTTATGATTCTCCTTTACTTTAAATTTGTCCCGGAAGGACTTTTATCGCAGTTATTTTTAGCTATGATGTCTTTATATGAATTTGTGTGAGGGCAACCTATGAATATTTCTTATGAACTGAAGCAACAGATTTGTTATAATTGGTATGAGGTAAACAATATGGAGCAAAAAATGGTTGCTCCTGTATATAAAATATATACTTGGTAAAAAGAACTAAAGATAGTTCCTGAAACCAGAAGAAATGTAACTAGAAACTAGTCGGATATTTCCTGTTATGTTGAATTCATGTTGTAAGTGGTGGTTACCAAATTAGAATGGGTTATTAGCATATGAAGAGTTGGGCGAACAATAGGTATTCTACAGCCGAGCTAATTGATGGCACTTTCGATAAGCAGACTTAATATGTTAAAGAGATTTTGTCAAGAAAATTTGTCTATCGAAGCAGACAGGTATGGAAATAGAGCGGAACTGACATAAAGGTACTCAGAAAAGAGATAGTATAAATAGGAATCAATCTAAAGGGTTGGGTTGGATCTGGTACCTCAATTCAGTAACAATAACATCGCTGAACATCTTAATAGTCTTCATTTTCTCCATTGTTTGGAAAGTAGTAAATTAAACGCCCATGGATGAAAAATGAAGCGTTTCTAGAGGAGCACTAGCTCTCCAAAATAGCATCGTTTTCTTGGTTTACTACATATGAAATTACACATTAAATGGCTCCACCTTAAACATGTAAGTTTTTGATTTATGTATATATTAGTATTTGTAATAAACTTGATAAGGAGGTTACGTGAACCTCTCTTGATATAGGCTCTTTTTATTTGTCGAATAGATATACTTTCCGCGTTATTCTTTTATCACATTCGCATCCATTTTAAAGTTCAAGGAGAGTGAAGTGAAAGAAAGTTATGAGTTTCTTTTTCCTTCATTACCTGGAAAGTATTAAATGGTGAATTACGCAGTTTTTATATTCAGATATTTTGAATTGTATATACTTCTTGGTGCTAAATGTTTGAGCATTTTAGCAATATTATTTGTCTAATTTTTCTCATAAAATGCAAAAATTTAGCAAAAAAGTTTATTAGACGTATAATATTTTGATATGAAAGGTATTGGAATTAGTTTTTTTTATCAGTGACCACTGCATGTTCTTTACAAATAGATTGACAGCATGGGCAGTTATAGAAGCAATGAAAATCCATACAGTTCTTATGTAAAATTAATAACTTGTAAAAAGTAAATAGAATGTTTATTTCGCGTTTATACATATAATGTAATCAAATTTGAAGAACAGCAAGTATTTGCTTTGATCCTACTTATAAAGCTGTCAAATGAAAAACAATTGCTTCGGATTTATGACTCATTATTTATAACTATCCCAACCGTTAAATAATGAAACGCTGCTGACAGAAAGAAATTCTCGCATAGAAGATAAAGTAAAGTACTCCAAGAGTAGCTCATGAAGATAGGGTCAGTTTCAGAAATGAGTATCTTTTTTCGTCTTTTACGGAAATGGTTCTTCGACACACTCACATTTGACAGGGCATCCATTTAAGGACTGGTTGAAGTTAATCTAATTTTTTTAATTATCTATCTAGGATAGGTGAGATTCGATTGCTTACGTCCGTTGATGTAGGATTTTTTTGTACTGGATTCAATCATGATTTATATTTCTTTTGTTTTTGGAAGTAAAGAGGGATTAATACCATTTTAATCACTGAAAGCTTCGAAATTCCAATATGACAAAAAAATTAAAATGTACCAATAAGAATGTATTCTCTTGCACTCTCCGTTATAAGATTTTGATTTGTCAGGACATGTATCAACGAAAAATGTTCGGTAAAGATTATTTATGTAATGCTGTGACTTTCCATCTCACTCTTTGTACGAAAATAATTTCTATCCTAGAAATAGGAGTAACGTTTTTCGAAAGTGCCTCCAAATTCTTATATTAGAATTTCAGGTTTTCATCTTAGCTATATATTTCGCCATGTGTTCTAAATATGAACTCTCAAAATAATTAAATGACATTAGTTTTACTCTTTGTATGTTTTTCGTAACGTTCTCTTGTAAAAATCTCTGTTTCGATGTTCATGCAAGGACTTTAAGTAATTATTTTCTGAGGTACTACCAATAATAATGCCTGTCTAAATATGGGGTATATAATTTTGAAATATTTATTTTCTAATTTTTCGGCAACCGTACCCTTCAGTGCGACTAACCGTTGTTTAATCAAAATATCTAAGTAGTTGATATTCGGAGTGAATCTTGAAATTTTATCCGTTAATATATTATCTTTACCAATATAAGAGCTATAAGCAATGTGAGCTTTCTCTCGTAGGATTCAAACGTCATTCAGATTTACTCCCCTTAATTCTTGAAATTACTTGAGACACGACATTTCTTGTTACAAAGAATCTCCAATAATTCACTGGTAAGCATAGGTACTGGAGATGACTAGAATTTACAAGCTAAATTTTCTTCAGACAAGTTCTTGGCATACATTTCTGCATTTCTGCCAAGAGTCTGGCTCGATCCAGCGTAATATTTTGTCCATATTTTCCGTGCATTCTAGAGATAGTGGTCGCTCTCTCTACATTTATTATAATCAAACAAATATTGAAAACTTAATCTGCATTACTTAGGAGCTTTTTCGTGCCTTTTCTCTGACCTTTGGTCATGTTGCTGAGTTTGCGACACGATCAGATGACCCCTCCATCGGTGGCAAGCCTTATAATAGGCATGATGCGTCTTCCACATATATACATGGACACGAGTGGGGTGAAGGCTGACCTTGAGGCAGTTTCGGAAGAAATCCAAAGATTCCGGGGACGAAAGGGCGATTTTGAGGGGTCAGCGATTTATGCAAAATTTGCAAAACTTTTGACAAGTGGAACTTAGCTTATAATTCCCTAGGATATAGATAGCTTTCTGCAATCTTATTGGCTGAAAGGTCAAATCCTTCAATTCTATTTGCTGATGTATTACACGAGTAATGACTAAAGCGGTGTAAGTGTTTACTTTGGGATAATTAAGATGGCAGAATGTTGTTTCTGGGTGGTTTTACGTAGATAAATGTACTGGAAGTGGGTGATGAGTAAACTTTATAAGAGCTATGCAGAAGTAAGGTATGTACACGTTTATGTTGTGGAATATGTGTATGTGATGTACACGTGGTACAGCAGAGAGTAAAGACCTTTTGTGCAGTTGCAGTGGTGTCCACGCAACTGTACTAGTTCCCGTTGTGGAACTGTAATTCGGACTGTACTTCGTAATGTACCTCGTTTTGTACTTCTTATTGTACATGAGTTCGCACAGTAGAAGTCGGTTCTGAGAAACACTGCCATATAATTTACACCGCTCCGTTCTCTCTTTGTACAGTGGAAGGCCGGCTGCATCCGCCGGCTGCATCCTTCTACCACACTTCATGGCTGCTTCAATCCGTTCCATTCCTGGCCGTATCCAGAAGGAAATATTTGAATCTACAATATATATGGGGATTCTAATTTTAATATATATGATGTGCGTAGTTTTGATTTCGATTCGTCCGGCTGCATACTTCGGCTGTATTACGGAAGCGACTCTTCATTCTGTAATACTTATGAGGAATCTAGTCACATCTGCAGGCTTAGTTGTACGATGCGGCATCCGAGAACCTTTATCATATTCTTTAATTTGTATGACGGGTTGAGTCCGTTATTTTTGCTCAAAAGAATTCGGCTCCGATTGGTTGGCAATATAAGGCACTGTATTGATGTTTATATTGGGCAAAATTATTTTACACGAGTCTGGCAACTTTGGAGACATTTCTAAAATGAACCTGAGGGACTCTGTAACTGGCCCAAAGTGGTTCAACCTGCCCAAGTGGGTCCATTTCTAATATTTTATTAATGAAAGTATTGAATTAGTGAATAGTTGTAGGTTGTACTTAAGGTAAGAGTTTTAGAGTAACGAGTAAGGTTACACAAATTCATTCGCCCAGCAAAGTCCCTCACCTGACCTATAATCCACTAGGTCGCACTTTTGCTACTCTTCGAAGAAAAAAGAAACCGATTGAATGCAATTAGCGTTACAATATATATAATGCAATTCCAATAGCCTTTAGAAGGGTGGTTCTAGAGCAAAATGAACGTCTTTCGATAGGCTCCTTATAGCTTTGTTCTATGGAGCATATCTACATGTTGGGGTCCGGTTTCGTCGGAAGACTTTTAATTACTATCAGCCACCAGGCGAACCTGTGTCTATGTCCTGTAATGCGTCATGGATATCGTATTGTAGAGTATACTATCATGATAGTGAATAAAGTAAAAACTCCGTCCAAGAAGATTACAAAACCTCGTTTCGGTACTCTAGAAAGTATTTGTAGATTGATTTCATAGCAAGGGGAAAGTCAATTTTCATTACTTAAGTACGAATTTGGCAGTAATCTGGGCTATGATTCTCCTACTGGGATACCAAGAATAAAGGTACAAAAAGGTATTGAAAATATTTTCTGGATTATCTGTACAAATCTTCGCAGATCAATGTAGGCGCTCGGACATAGGTTCGAGAAAATCGATTCCTCTGCAAAAAGTTTATGTGCATGTTTGCGGAAGTTGAGGCAAGGTCTGTAACAGAATCTTTCCGAGAACATCTGATATCCTCCAAAACTGTATAAGTAATTTTAAGGTCCATTTATTTGGGGCTTGAATGCCCTCTAATGCATGGCCAGAAGTGAAAAATGTTACCTTGTAAGGTAACCCGATAAACGGAGAGGTAGAGCTTTTGTACAATATTTTTGATACTTTAAGACTTATAATACTAATATGAAGGAATGAATAAACCTCTCGGTATCAGTAGTCAGGTCTTATTATAAATTGTTATCTTCATCGAGTTTTTGGAAACCTAGTAATTATTTTTTGACAAGAAAACTTTTCAATGAAAATTTCGCAAAATTTTCAATCAAGGATCTCATTAGCCACACTTTACTAGCCAAACTCGTTGCGAACTTCTTTGAGACCTTTTTCAGTGTTAATTCCAAAAAAGAGAAACATAGAGAAATCACTCAGAAATGTTTTTGCTTTCTTCACATATAATTATGTTCATAAGTGTGTACTAAAATGTAGTCTTATTGAATAATATTTACTCGCAAATAGAGCTGTTTTGTTCATAACTATGTTGACATACCCTCTTACATAATTTCAGCAAAAAAATAAACATACCGAAAATTCCAGTGAAAATGATACATTATCGATTTGTATTTATATTATTCCATTTCTTAATAGAAACGGATCCAAACTATGAACATTACTTGAAAAAATAATGTATTTATATTAATTAATTTCTTAACACAAATGGATCCAAACTGTGAACATTACTTGAAAAAATATACGATCAGGGTACATGTTCCGGATCAGAAATTGAAAACAAAAAATATCGATGTAATCGAACCTGATTCTATAATATCCCTTATGGTCAATGAGTTATTTGATTCAAAGTCAAAATTACTACTTCTGCAAATATTTTAAAAGAATTTAGGGCACTGAATTGTGACATGGGTATTGATCAACTGACTACACTTTTGCAACTTTTCCTACATCCTTGGATTGGGACAGCAGATTATCTTCTGGGCTCTCATTCAAAGAAATGACATACTGACAATTTGGAAAAGAAGCTCACTTTAGTGGTGGAGTGAAATATATCGATATATCACATCTATAATTTCTATTAGATTATGTTATAAAGTGAGAAAAATTTTTAAATTTATGTTCATCAAAGAAATTAATTGAAGAAAATAGAAATTAAACGCATTACTAATCATGAGACTCGCAGGAAGTAATGCGTATTGAATCAAAAAAATATTTGAACCGGAACATATTGGTTCACCTTGGTCTTTTTTTTAATATACGTAAAAATGTATACAATAGTTCTAAATTAACATAAACGCATTTGTATCATTAGTTATTTAAAAAAGAAATCTCAACGAAGTAAAATCAATCGTAAACACAGAAAATGGTAAAAAAATTGGTCAATTTATGAAATTCTAAAAACTGTTATTATATGTAGGTCTCATATCAAAACAAAATTAGGAAAATATCGCGATTTCATAAAAATATCTTACTCCATTTCAATATCATTAAGTTTTTAAATATCCTTCTTTTTATGAGCTCCAGACAGTGCGCAATTTTTAAATCTAAATACTCGTTGCATTAACCACTCAGTCCCCAATTTGTAGCTTGTAGAGGTGTTTTATTTTCTAATATTTAATATTTAAACCAATTTTTCTGAAACTCTCTGTTTAACGCCTTTCTACATTTTGGGGAACATTGTTGAAATTGGATCATTACAAACTGAAATTTGTAGAGAATAGATTTCAGGAGAATTAATATTTCCCTTACCTATTCTTTCTCTATTTCGGGAATAAATGTCAATCTACTGTAGAACTTATGTATATTTGGGGTTAAATAACTAGGATCTTCTTTTAAAGCATTTGGTTTCCATTGCTTAACCATTTCAAGAACCAGTTTTTTTTCATTTAAATGATGTCGTATCACTCTTATCAAATTTTAAGAATGTTAATAAATCTATAAATGGATTTAGACCTTAAATCTTCTTCTATATTCTTCGTGGTGTCAAGAATGACGTAACTACTAAATCTTGGTTCGAGCCGAAATACAATTGTATGTCCAGATTTCCTACAAATAAGAATAAATTAAGAGTACTTCATAGTTATGGCGCAATACTTACCACCACGCAGGTAGACTTACAAACTTGTATGATTTGTTAGAATCCTAATTTAATTTTTTCAGTACCAGATGTATATCTTGAATCATTCCAGTCATATGAGATCCGATTATTTCTTTATGATTATAGCTTCTAGAAAGGAGAGATATTTTGGTTGTCTGGAACAGTAATACAGCTGCTGCTACACGAGCAAAGAGCTTAATAGAAACCCTGAGCATTTCAAAAGACCGACAGATAATTCCCTACAAAGTCTTCGGCTACAAAAGGAAATTATCTAAAGCAGGGAATCAATTCATTTAGCATTTGGGACTAGGACTCTCTCTAAATGTGGCCTGCTCTTCACCGGTTGCTTTCTGTCGCAAAATATCATACCGCGCTACACTACAGTAGTTTTTTTCAAGTTTTTGGTGTTATGTAAATTATATCTTTCTAAGGGAAGTAGATTAAGTCATATTTACCTTCCTAGGATCCTTGTACGCTCTACGACATTCGTCGCAGCCTGACATAATCCGTCCAAATTCCTTCATAACTTTTCAGTAATCTGCAAACCAAATGCTCGGATCGTCCAAGAGAATCCGAGCACTTAGTTCACAACCTCACTTAATACTGGTTCCTCCAGTACATAAGATGCTCTTTTCCTAATATTCAAGCAATTTTCTGAAATTACCGAAAAATAATCAGTAAGCTATGACATAATTTTTTCCTCTAGCTGGGAAATGATAGGAAAATTTATGTATACTAGCACGTTACATTTGAAATCTGAGCTCGGCCATTCACTAGTCTGTCATTGTTTTAATCCATGATCTCTGGGCCTCGAGATTGGACGCAGGTATTTGCGGCGTTCATTTGCATGAATGGGCGCTTTGCATGATTCTAATTTTCAATTTTTGTTGACAGCTACATTTAAAGTATCTGATTCTTTTTCTTTATACGGATATGCAGATATTCAATAGTTTTTATGCTTCCAGACTGCCGTGGAGGCTGGTCAAATAAGTAGCAAATAGACCAACGACAGCCATTGTAGTCTTAAAGCAACATTATCGAGGTGTACCGTGATATCGCTCACGTTTCCAGGTTCCTTTTTTCAACTTTCACTACCTCTTGTGTTACTTATTAGTGAAGCAGACCTATCCCACATAACGCATTAACGCCGTGTATACCAAAGACCACATCTCCCATGCATGAAAGTAACCAAAAAAGTTTCCGCTACCTCTTTACCCTCTATTCTGGGCTCTTTTCTCAGAAGCTTGAATCTCGCGAAATGAAGTAGACAACGGAAACCTCTGAAATTGAAATATCTCCCTTCTTGGCCGGATCTCCTCTTAATTTGCATAATCTGGTTCTTTTCTGGTGTGCTTAGTCTGATTTAAGTGATCACATTCTGCCCAGCTTCCGGGAATATTTTGATGCTCTTCAAACATATATAAGTTTTGCTATATAATTCTTGCGCCTGGACACCGAATATTATCACTAAGAAACTATCGATCTAATACAGTATACGGTAAAAAGTCAAAAACATGGAACTAGGTTTCTAAGAGTTGTACAAAATTATTTGAGATATTTTAACTGATCTCTCAAATGATTACAAAGGACCTGCCCGTTTCTTACGACATGATGTAGTCCTAGTGTGGTTTTCATTTTCGTGAGAAGTTCACCCTTGCATTACCATTTCCGCACATTTAGAGTGTAGATTGACAACCTCCACATGAGCATAAGTAGGCCTATATGATTTTGGCGGGATTTTTGAGGCAAAATCACACGAAACGGAAATATATTGTGAAAAATTACTTTCGTCCCTCAAATAGGAAATGAAAAGAATTCGAAAATAAAGATTATTAAAATTTGGCTGGTTGTATCTCAGCTACTAATGATTTAAATTTTATTTAATTAGGTTCCTTAACTATTAATATAGTTCTATTTTTTTGTAAAGCTCACGCATCAGAATCTGTATGGATTTTAAAAAATAAAAAGACAGAGCATGAAACTTAGTTTGCGTTTTATATTTCTTTTTAAAAATCGATGGTCTCGCTCGTAAACATTCTCCGTGGACCATATGCTCTGATTTTTTCTGAAACATGTTTGGGGAAACTTGAAAAGTAGAGTATACACTTTTACAACTAGAATGAATCAACGTTGAGAATTTGCGATTGCAGAGAGGCTTAAAAACTGCGCTGAAAATATTTACGCAGTCAAAGTCGGTTATTAATCTCGTACCCTACTTTATACTGTGAGGCTCTCTTTGCGGTAACGTTAGGTCTCAAGATTCCAGGTTAAACGTGATTTTACGATAGATGAAAAGTTTTTCTGTATGTATCTAAAGAATGAATCTTTCCGCTGTCCAATTTACATAAAGTAGTTGGCTGCATCATCCTACAGTACCCAATGGTTCCATTCACGACTTAAAATTCATTATAGAATTAATGAAAGCCTCATATTGATGTACAATACCACTAGAAAAATCATCTGCGCTGTCGAAATGCGTATCAATACTTGTTAGTGTTTCATCCTTTGCATTCATTATTTCGCTACACTGTCCAGCTTAATCTCCTAGTTGCGTCCTCCTGGTACATTTTCTTGCTTCACGATATTGATATACTTTCTGTTCGCAGAAACTCAGTGCACGCAAATATTCTACCTACCGGAACTGGCCTGATCCATTCTTGTGTCCCAAAACGAATATCAATTACAGACTTCTGCTTGGAAAACCTAGTTTATTGGATGAGGGAATACGTACCTTTTTCAGTCTGTATCTCTAATAAATGCTTAAAATGTGAGTTTCCAAGTTATATACTACATTTTTATCTGTCGAAAGTACGCAGTGCGATATTTTCCTACAAATGAATAATAATAGGTTTAAAATATGAGCTTCTTCCGTGTTATTGGTTTCGGAGTTCTCGCATCTCTACATATTAGTAAGTAAAAAATTCGGTGAGGTACTCTGCTTTAGTACCTTACTCAAAGTTTTCATTTGCTTCACTGTAGAGACTTTTAGATAATAGCTCGAGAGGAGAGGAAGTATTTGAAGCTATTGTTAAGACACTTCTGGACAACTAAGCTCGAGAATCCCTCTCATCATCGAAGAATTTTACAACTTACATTTCATTAATTTAGCTCGTCAATTTTAAATTTGTATAAATGTTTTTTTATTATCAGACATGTACCTGCGTATATTAACTACTAAACAGAAAGAAAGAATTAGATTGGTAGCAATGTACTTGAAATATTAAAATGTAAAGAGGGAATATAAATTAAAAAAAGTTTGGATAGTAAATAAGTTGTTTTTAAACATTTATTTACAAAAGGACTTTGTTCAATGAATATCTTAAGTTATCAATACAAGACGTGTAATTAAGACTCTATTGCCAGAATAGAGCTGGAGCTAGCCCTTTATGCAGTCCTGCCTGCTACCGGGAATCTTATTTCCACAACAGCTTTCTACTACTGTGTAGACTGGTGGCTATGGTGTATTCAAAAAGACTTGGAATAGCTGTAAAACAAGATCGGTGCTCTTTTTTAATTCAACGATTTACTCCAAAAGTTGGAGCTCTATCAAATTACTTTATACAAACTCTTAGATTTTGATTTTGTAAATAAAATCTTGTGTCGCATTTTAATTGATAACTTACAACTGCCGAGTGTTCTCAACATAAAACTGATCTTTTTTTTGAGCCAGTAAAATTTTTTATAAGGCAGTGACAGGACAGTGACAGCTTTGCACAGTGCCCTATACACTTCTACCAAAAAGTGCCTCTACACAATATAGTAGTCTATTGTATCATACAGTGCAATACTCCATACCAAAATTGAGACACCAGTGCAGTATGTTGCAACTGTATTGTAAAACAAACTGTAGAATATGGGACAATTTTCCACACGTTCGCTTCTTATGCACTTCCAACGTACTGCCATGATTCCAACATCCCCGCCACAGGCAATGAAATAACATTAATATTTCAATCCCCTTTTGTCAGTGTCTATCGTTTTCCAATTTGACATGGCGAATAAACTTTTTAAGCTTCGAAAGACCAGGGAAATTTCATTAAAAGATCTGCAACCATTTCCTCAGGCCCGCAATATCGTAGTGATATTGCATAATATGGAAATCCCTGACTGAAGACATGGTACAGATCGCCAATATGATTTGTAAAAGGGCCCATTTTACCATTTGAAGAAAAATGGATCGGATGAGGAACTTTGATGGAAGGATGAATTTGCGAGCTTCGCAAACCAGAAATTACTCGGTACTCTAAAATTCTGACCTTAAGTACAACCTAAAACTACTCAGTAACTCACTACTTCCATTTATAAAATCCTAGAAACGGACCCATTTGGGCAGTTTGAACCATATTGGCCCAGTAATGACGGTCATCAAGTGAAGTTTAGAACTGCCTCCATAGTTTCCAAATTTGTGTAAAACAGTTCGTCTCAATACAATCATTAATACGGTGCTTTACTTTGCTAACCCACGGGAGCCGAATGCTTTTGAGCCAAAATAACGGACTTAACCCGTCATACAAATTATAGAATATGATAAAGGTTCTCGAATGCAGTCGAAGCGTAGAACTAGGCCTACAGATTTGACTAGAACACTCACAAGTATAATAGAATAAAGAGTTGATTTTGTAAATCAGCCGTAGTATGCAGCCGGAAAAATCGTAATCATAACTACGCGCATCACCTATATTATAGGATCACATATGTTTCTGGATGCAGCTGGAGGATGCAGGCGGGCAAACCAAAATACTGATAAGAAACCTCATACGTATTATCGAATCATATATCTAATTTTGGATGCAGCTGGACAAGCCCATAACCAAAACCACAATCCTCACATAAATTATGTATTCAAAAATCTCTTTCTAGATGCAGCCAAGAATAGAACGGAGTGATGCAGCCTATAAGTGTGGTAGTGGAATGCAGCCGGCGGATGCAACCGGCCTTCTACTGTACCTAGATAGAGCGGAACGAGGTAAAATATGGCAGACATTCTCATATCCGACTTCTGCAATAATAACTCAAGTACAGTAGGAAGTACAATTCTGTTGATATGGCATAGAATGAATGCAATCCAGTGGTTTTTAGTTGCGTTTTTTGACACGTGTACATTTGAAGCATGAAAATTCGAGGATGAACCCTCCTTTTATACACACACTGTATTTGTACACATATTACACATGTGAGTGGGACCAAATAGAAAGCTGCCTGGGACGAAAGCCCATTTTCGGGCAAGTCAAAATCACTGCGCTTTTGGCCAGTTCTCAAAGCACTCGGTATTTTCCCTCTTATTGACTGCTACATACGCCTCCATACCACTCATATCGCTCCAAGTGGCGACATTTTTGCTGGTTATTGTGCAATATTCTGACACGTAGCATGTTATGGTTGGTTGATGGTTTTGTTTTTATTCTAGGCTGAAAGTACTGTACCCAACGTGTTACACATGTACAGTCTCCTATTTGTCGTAAAGAGTAGTTTCTATATTTATCCTATAGTTACCTAGACTTGCTGCATACAGCCTACACTACACTCATTATTCTTGCTGCATACAAACCACTCTCGCAAAAGTATGGAGCCATATTATGTTGATGCATCCACGTTGCTTTTACAGTATTGCATGTATGGCACGTAAGGCTTAATTCACGTTTAATGGCCTGAATGAGATTTACGTACTGCTAGGTAACAATTCGAGACAGACAAGCCAAAACATTTTTTCTACTCTGATGATATTTTAATTTACCGCCTTTGAGTTCTGTTACAGACCGAGAGATTACAGTTGAATTGCCAGGGAGCGTAAGGCATAATTTACGGGTTTACTGGTTTAGTGTTCGTTTACGTAACAGAACATGCATGGCTGCCATACACGTAATGTTACCTACGTTTTGGATATCGATAATTATAAATTTCCTTTACATGAAAATCAGAGATTCTGAGGCATCTCGGTCTGCTTTCACAAAGCCGAAGTGAGTACCAGCAAGCAGTATATGGTTGTAGTGTAATTGATCACCTAGGTAAAGAAGAGGTACGAACTTGCCTATGGTTACAACACCAACGTCACCTTTACCGTCCTTTTTCCTTTCTGTTTCCCATCTCCATCTACACTCTCTCCCTACTTTCCTTTGCACTCTCTCCCCTCATCCCTCATCATCCCCCGATCCTTTCATCACTGCGATGTATCTCAATACACTTTTGACGCCATCTCAGTGGTACCTCACCGGCTCCTCGCAATACCGAGCACGTTTTGGCCCTGAAAATAAAATATCCGGTCGAGTGCCTACAGCCAAGTACATGAGAGTATTGAAAAAAAATAGAATGCATGCGATCCCACAGGTTTTATTTGACACCTGGACACGTGTACACTTGTAGCATGAAAATGCGAGTTGCACCCTTCTTCTGTGTGCACACCTATTACACGTGTAATTGGGCCAAGTCAAAAGTTGCCTGGGACGAAACACCATTTTCGGCCAACTCAAAATCACGGCGCATTTTGTCATTTTGTCACTTTAAACCACTTGGTATTCTGCCGATTAGCTTCTAGACAGGCTTCCACACCACTTATATCCCTCTAGGGGGCGATATCTTATGTAATCATTGTGGAGCATTCTGACACCTGGCAGATTATGGTTGGTTGGTGGTTTGTCTCTATTCTAGGCTCAAAGTATTGTACCCAGTGTGTCATAAGTGTAGTCTCTCCTATGTGGCAAACGTGTACTGTCTCCTCTCTGTCGTACCTGTACAGTATTGTATGTGTCGTACGTGTACAGGTAAGCAGTGGTTTCTAAATTTATCCTATAGTTACCTGGACTAGCTGTATACTGCTTACACTCTACTCATTATACTAGGTGCATGCAAATACCTCTTGGACAACTATGGAGCCAAAGTATGGTCATTCTGCCACGTTTCTTTTACAGTACTGCACATATGGCACGTAAGGCTTAATTCACATTGAACTGCCTGCATGAGAATTACGTGCTGTTACGGAACAAAGTGAGACAAGCCCGCCAAAAATTGTTTTCTACTCTTATGATATTGTAAGTTCCTGCCTTTGGTTTCTGGTAAAGGCCGCGAGATTGCAGTCTCATTGGTGGGGCACGTAAGACATAATTCACGGGTTGACTGCTTCAGTGTTTTTTACGTAACAGAACATGCATAGCTTCCAGACACGTAATGTTATCCACGTTCAAAATATCGGTAATTATGAATTTCTCGCACACGCGAATCAGAGCTCCGGAGGCATCTCGGCTCAGGTAGGCTAAAGGATCGAACAAGATTGTACTGCAAATGTAGATTTTGCTACTTTCATTCTGGTTCCAAAAAGCCGAAGTGAGTACCTACAAACAGTATGTAGTTGTAATCTAATAGCTCATACAAGTAAAGAGGAGGTGTGGACTTGCCTTCGATTTCAACACAGATCTCACTTTTGCCGTCCTATCCCCTTCTTGTTTCTCTTCTCCATCTATACTTTATCCCTACTCCCCTTTTCATTCTCTTTCCTCATCCCTTATCATCCCCTGTTCCTTTCATCAATTTTAACTTCCCGACTTTGGATCCTGTTACTGACCGAGAGATTGCAGTTGAGTTGGCGGGGCACGCAAGGCATGATTCACGCGTTGATTGTTTTAGTTTATGTTTACGAAACAGAACATGCATGGCTTGTTGTTTATTTGGCAAGACTATAACATGACCTCCACATCGGTGCCAAGTCTCATAAGGGACATGAGGCGTATACCACGTGTATATATTTACACGTGTGTGTTGAAGGCGGACCCTAAGGCACTTCAGAAGAAATCCAAAGTTTCCAGGGACGAAAGTCCGATTTTGCGGGGTCAGCGATTTATGCAAATTTTGCATAAATTTTGACAAGTGGAACTTGGCCCATTTTTCCCTAGGCTATAGATTGCTTCCTGTCACCTAATTGGCTGGTAGTTCAAATACTTCAATGCTATTGGCGAGCGGGTTAAAAGTGTGATGTCTGTAGCCGCGTAAGGGATGATTATTACCTACTTTCAAGGGCAGAATGTTGCTTATTAGGTGATTTAACGTAGGGTGAGGTACTGTATGTGGGTGGGGAGTATACTGTACGAGAA
This sequence comes from Kappaphycus alvarezii, assembly GCA_002205965.3. Lineage (NCBI taxonomy): Eukaryota > Rhodophyta > Florideophyceae > Gigartinales > Solieriaceae > Kappaphycus > Kappaphycus alvarezii. The sequence continues at coordinate 359,123 of NADL03000085.1, read as the reverse complement.
ATATGCTGAGGTAGGTATTTAAACGTGTACGTAGTGGCAGTTGTGTATGTGACGTACAGGTTGTACAGCCCTGAGTAGAAACCTTTGGTGAAGTGGTGTACAAGTACTGTACTACTGCCAAAGAAGGAATTGTACTTCGTACTGTACATCGTACTGTACGTAGTACTGTACTTCCTACTGTACTTGATTTTGAAAAGTAGGATTCGGTTATTGGAATACTGTCATGACTCCTAGAAAGAGGTATTTTATCATATGTTAGGTATGAGAATCCTAGTTATGATTATGGATTCATCCAGCTGCATCCAAAAATCAGATACATGATTTCGTCATACGTACGAGGTTTCTAATTATGATTACGGTTTGTACGACTGTATACAAAAATCAGTTGTCTGATTCCATCATACATGTAAGATTTCTAATTATGATTATGTTTTGTCCGGCTGCATCCGAAAATCAGTTATGTGAATTTATTATACGTATGAAGGATTAAGTCCGTTATTTTGGCCCAACGGAAATCGGTTCCGATGTGTTTGCAAAATAAGGTGCTGTATTTATGTGTGTATTGGGCAAAACTGTTAACGCATATTTGACAACTTTGGAAGCAGTTCCAAAAATGCCCCTAATGAATGTTATCACCAGGCCAATATCCCGGAATTCTCTCAAATGGTTCAGTTTGTGGAATCTTGGTGATGAATGCATTGAGTTACCGAGTAGTTGTAGGTTGTACTTAAGAACGTAATTTCAGAGTACCAAGTAAATTCTTGGTAGTCAAACCCGTAAATGGATCCGTCCTGCAAAGTATCTCACTCTATTCGATTCCCATTATGGCTAGCATGCACGTAATATTAGTTACGTTTTGAATGTTGGCAATTATGAATTTCCCGCATATGCAAATCAGGGATTCGGACGCGTCTCCGTTTGGTTAGGCTAGTGGATCGACAAAGGTAGTACTGGAAATGTAGATGTTGCTACTTTCATTCTGGGTTCAAAAAGCCAAAGTGAGTACCGGCAAACAGTATATAGTTGTAGTCTAATAGCTCATCCAAGTAAAGAAGAGGTACGGACTTGTCTTTGATTTCAACACCAACCCCCAGCCTTGCCGTCCTATTCCCTTCCTGTTTCCCTTCTCCATCTTCGCTTTTTCCCTACTTCCCTTTTCATTCTCTCTCCGTTTCCCTCATCATCGCCTGTTTCTTCTTCAGAGAGCTCCTATTGCGTTGCGATATGTAGCATCAGTTCTCAGATTAGAACCAGCTGCTTAATGAACGCATCAAAGTTTTTCACCATTGGTTTATCAAGCGGGTTACAATTTTGCATTCCAAACTGTTAAAAAAAAATTTTACAAATATGGGCTGGAAGAGCCACAGAGTACGTTTATTACTATCACTACCAAATTTCAAACCGACAACGGTCCTAGACTCCCCCAGATACCACATTTGCAAACATTGGTCCAGGTCCTTCTTCATCCAAGTAATTGTATCCTTGTTATCTTCAGCGAGCGAGTAAGATATCATCAACGTAGAGCAAAATAATCATGATCGCTCCTTATTCACATTTTATGCAGACACAGGGGTCATAGGACTACATCAGAATTTTAATCCTCCTACAATTAAAGTATTGTTTCAGGCCATACAGCGCTTTCTGAAACTTTAACGCGTGCCTAGGCTTGAATGAATCTCTGAATCATTCAGACTGTTCTAGATAAACGTCCTTATCGACTTCATCATTCAGAAAAGCAGACTTGACTTCCATTGGATGTAGCGCAAGACCCAAATGGGCGTCCAGGGCCATCAAAACTTCAATGAATGTGAGTTTAACAACTGGAGCATAAGTTTCATTGTAGTCTATTCGTTTGACATATTGGAAACCACGTCCAACAAGACGGGCTTTAGCCTCTTGAGCTATACCGCCGTTGAAGGCCGGGGCCTCTTGATTGGCAAGAATCCACTTGGGAGTCAAGATAACGCAAACTTTAGATCGCCGAACAATCTTCTACGTCTGATTTTTTAATATAGAGTCCCTCCTGGAGTCGATAGCAGGGGTCCAAAATTCGGAATCAGCATCCTGTCGTGGCTTGAAAAGTCAATGTGGCGACGTTTGGGATGAGATTAATATGATGATTTTGGAAAGTTATGCAAGACCTCCACCATACCAGAGGTGGATTCTGCACCTGTTTTGATCTGCAAGGTCCCTCTACTGAGTCATTTGTATCGGCATCAGCACTAGACTCCCCTGAAATGGTTAGGGAATTCTGAGGCACCCCCGGCCCCAAATGTTCAAATTGTGGTTTTGAGTCCCATCTGCCACCGTTTAGTCCGCAACTTCGAGAGAAACGTTTGCTTCCTCTTCGCATTGCTCAAAAAAAGATTTTCTCAGAAACTTCTTCTCCATTTATTTTACAGGTGTTAGACTCATATGAGGTGACATATCTAGAAACAATCATTTTTCTTGAAGATGGATACCAGAGCTAGTACGCCTATCTATTCAGGTCGTACCCAATCATAATAGCCTCAAAACCTCTGGAGCTTAGTTTCCTGAGATCATTGTCTTTTATTTTGTACCAGCATTGACATCCAAACGTGCGATGATGCCCCAAGCCTGGTTTGTATATGGTAAGGCCTGTTCGATTAGGAAGATGACGTTTAGTTATTCTGTTTCGTACATACATTTTTTTCGCCAACGTCTCCTGCCAAAATGTATTTCGTAAATTCTTCTTATGAAGCATTGAACGAAAGGTCGAGTAAAGTTCTATTAAGAAGCTCTGAGACTCCATTCTGATGGAATGTCTCTGCCACACTCATATCATGTTTGGTTTTATGCTCCAGCAAGTGGTTACGAAACTGGTGTGACAAGTACTCTCCGAGGAAAGTTTTGATCCTGTATGGGTTTCATACCGAGCTTCCAGTTCCTAATAATTTGAAATCACATGAGAGTTACTACGCAAAGAATACAGGCACACCCAAGACTATTGGTCATCCTTAAACATAACAAAGCACCGCGACCCACTCAGCGGTGGTACATCAAGTGGCCCATATACATTGGAATGTACTAGATCAGGTGTATCTTTTGTCTTTCCAGTCGTTCCCTGCCTCGTTATATCACTGAAGAGGAATTTTACATTCACACATGACGCTTGTTTTTCGTGTTAATGGAAATTGGATAGGTGAAGGGCTTTGTTGAGCTGATGAAGTTGTGGGCTGGGGTACCCAGAATTTACTCAGTACTCTAAAATTCTGACCTTGACTATAACCCAGAACTACTCACTGACTTACTGCGCCCATTAACAAAATTCTCCAAACTCAGCCATTTGAGCGAATTGAAAGATATTGGTGCGGTGCTAACGTTCATTGGGGGCATTTTTGGACCTGAGTCCAAAGTTTCCAAATTATTGTAAGCATTTTGGTCCCATACATATTTCAATACAGCACCTTTTTTGAAAAATCATCGGAACCGAATTCTCCTGTGCCAAAATAACAGGAAAGTTCCGTCATACGTAATTTAGAATCACATAACTGATTTTAATCGCAGCCGGAGAAACCACAATCATATTTAGATACCTCATATATATGATGGAATCACAAAACTGTTTTTGGATTCAGCCGGACAAAACATAATCATTACTACAAATCTCATACGTAGGATGGAATCACATAACTGACTTTGAGAGGCAGTGGGATATGTTGAAATGGGCTATGTGTTCACTCAGTGCACCACTTGATATGCCAGCGCATATGGCTTAGTGGTCGATGTGTTTTTCCTACAGGATATACTGTAATCATAACTAGAAACCTCATACGTATGATACAATTTGTGAAAAAAACAGAAGATGATGAGGGATGAGGAGAGAGAATGAAAAGGGAAGTAGCGAAATAGTGTAGATGGAGAAGGGACACAGAAAGGAGATGGAACGGCAAGGATGAGGTTAGTGTTGAAACCAAAGGCAAGTCCGTACCTCTTGTTTACTTGGATGAGCTATTCGACTACAACTATATACTGTTTGCCGGTACTCACTTCGGCTTTGTGAAAGCAAAATGAAAGTAGCAAAATCTACATTTGCAGTACTATCTTTGTTGATCCTATAGCCTACCCAAGCCAAGATGCCTCAGAATCCCTCATTTGCATGCGCGGGAAATTCATAATTGCCGATATTCAAAACATGAGTAACATTACGTTCATGCTAGCCGTGCACGTTCTGTTATGTAAACATATACTAAAACAGTCACAACAGTGATTTGTACGCAGCCAGTATAATGAGTATAGTGTAAGCCGTATGCAGCCAGTCCAGGCAACTATAGGATAAATATAGAAACCACTGTTTACTTGTACACGTACGACACCTATAATAATGTACACGTACGACAGAGAGAAGACAGTACACGTATGCCACATAGCAGTCAGTACACGTATGACACACCGGGTAGAGTATTTTGAGCTTAGAATAGAGACAAACCATCAACCAACCATAACATGCCAAGTGTCAGAATGCTTCACAATGATCAGCTCAGATATCGCCACTTGTAAAGATATAAGTGGTATGAAGGCATATCTAGCAGCCAATCAGAGGGCAGAATACCAAGTGGTTTGAAAAACGGTGGAATGCGCCGTGATTTTGAGTTGCCCGAAAATAACTTTTGTGCAAGGAAACATTCGGTTTGGCCCGTTTTACACGTGTCATAGGTGTGCACACAGAAGAAGGGTGCAACACGCATTTTCATTCTACAGCTGTACACGTGTCCAGGTGGTAACTAAAAAACAATTGGATCGCATGCATTCTATCAGTTTTTCAACACTCCCCCTCGATCACACTGTTTTTTAGATTAATTTATGCTCCCCCTTCCTACCCATTACAATCATTCTAACAAGTTTTGTCATCTGAACTCGCCCTAGTGGTTTCGTCAAGGCGTCAGCAACATTTTCACTTGTTGGCACGTACACCAAATCCACCTCTTTACGCACAACTGCATCTCTTACAAAGTGGTATGCAAAATCAATGTGCTTGTTGCGTCTGTTGGTGCTTTCGTTTCGAGCGAGCTCCATAGCCCCCTGGTTATCGTGGTTTGAAGTATTGCAAAATTCCAAAGTGGGCCATGATTTTTGTTGTCCAAAAATGGGCTTTCGTCCCATGCAACTTTCGACTTGGCCAATTTTAAACGTCTCATTGGTGTACACACAGAAGAAAGGTGCAACTCACATTTTCATGCTACAAGTGTACACGTGTCCAGGAGACAACTAGAAATCATGCGATCTCATGCATTCTATTCCTTTTTCAACAGAAATCACATAACTGTTTTTTGGATGCATCTGGACAAAACATAATCATAACTAGAAACCTCATAGGTAGTATGGAATCACATAACTGACTTTTGGATGCAGTCGGAGAAACCGTAATCATAATTAGAAACCTCATACGTATGAAGAAATCACGTATCAGATTTTTGGATGCAGCTGGATAAAAACAAAATCATAACTAGAATCCTCATACACAATATAAAACCAAATACCTCTTTCTAGGAATCATGACAGTATTAACAAAACCGACTACTGCTGTACGAACTCAACTACAGTAAGAAGTACAAGACTAGGTAAAGCACGATGTACAGTTCCTAATTTCGTAGTAGCTCGGTATGTGTCCACCACTGCACCAAAGGTTTCGACTCAGGGCTGTACCACGTATACGTCACATACTCAACTGCCACCACGTACACGCGCAAATGCCTTTTTTCAGCATATATTTCGTACAGTGTACTCGTCACCCCCTTACAGTACCTTACCCAACGTAAAACCACCCTATACACAACATTCTGCTCTCTAAAACAGCCCATAATCAATTCTTACACCGCTACAGTCATTACACGTGTAGCTCGCTAGCCAATAGAATTGAAGTATTTCCTTATCCGTCTATGAGGTTGCACGAAGCAATGTATAGCCTAGATAACAATGGGCCAAGTTCAACTTGTCAAAATTTATGCAAAAATTGCATAAATCGCTGACCCCTCAAAATCGGAATTTCGTCCCCGGAAACTTTGGATTTCTTTTGAAGTACCTTAAGGTCAGCCAGCATCCCAGATGTGTATACGTGTACATGTGTAATGCGTCTCATAACCCTTATGACGCTTGGCACCGATGTGGGTGTCATATTATTGTCTTGCCAAATCAGCAACACCGCCCCTCGATTAAATGACCTAAGCATCGCAGAGCTCTCCAAGACCTAGAGTTTTAATTCATTTTGTGAATAGAATACGAGCAAGAGGCTTTGTGAGAATATCTGCGGGCATATCTGTGGACGGTACTCGAAACAGTGAAACTATGTTTCGAGTCACAGCATCTCGGACAAAGTGATATGACATGTCAATGTGCTTATTTCGCTTTTTCACTCCTTTATTACCCACAAAAGCTATTATAGCAGCATTATCACACCCAATTGTAGCGGTGCTGTCTTTCGACTTTCTCAATGCGTCTGCAAGAAGGCACCTGAGCCAAGATGCCTCTTTGCAAGCCTTAGAAAGTGCAATACACTCCGCCTCACATTTGAATTTTGCAACGACCGTTTGTTTCCTGGAAGACCAACTAGTAGCTACCCTACATAGTTTAAACAGATATCTACTGGTGGACTTTCTAGAGTCCAAGCAACCACTCCAGTCTGAACCGCTGAAGCCCTCTAGAGTTGGAATTGGGAGATTTTGTTAGTGTAAGTACCCAGCTACTGGAAGCTGTACTGACTGTTACTGTAAGAATATAGCAGAGCTTACAGCTACGAAAAGTCTTTATTTATGGTTACCCTAGGATCTGACCGTTACTAAGCTTTGAGCTGATTAGCATTAGATCGGCTCATATAGTGTAGGGTTAAGCTTTCATCGTCGTCTCTTTTACTTCTGGAAACTTCCAGGAACAGCTCTAGAATTTCGAGCAACGAGGCTCAAAGTCTGTATAACACCCATTCTCACTTCGTCCCCGGCCTCAGTAAAGAAAACCATCACCTTCTCTCCTCTCAACTCTCTTTTCGGTCTCTCAATCTCTCCCTGCCCTCCGTTCTCGTCCTTGGTCACTCTCGCTCAACTTTCATTTCCTTTTCTGACAGGATATGGGCCCATATCTACAAACTGCCAAATTCCTCTGATTTTTGAGCTACTGATCCCTTGAGAAGCCTTGTTGGCACTCCATAACACCCAACCATCTATCTCGGAGCGAGAAGAAGCAAAGTAGAGATCTGATTTGGCTTTGCTTGCTCTCCCTCACTCCCAGAGAGAACCCGTTCAGATTTTATTGTTAGGAAGTTGTTGGAAGTGACACTTCGCCAAAGTGGAGTATTTCACTGTCTTGACTCGTTGGACTAAGCTTTCTGTATCGTCTTTTCTCCTAGAAGAAGGTTTTTGATTTTACATTGTGTCTGAGGAATCTGATTATGATCATGGTTTTATTTAGCTGCATCCAAAAGTCAGTTACATGATTCTATAATGCGTATGAGGTTTCTAGTTATGATTACGGATTGTTCGACTGCATACAAAATCAGTTACATGAATCCATCATACGTATGAGGTTTCTAGATCATGTTTTGCCCAAATGCATCCAAAATCAGTTATGTGAATCTATTATACGTATGACGGATTGAGTCCATTATTTTAGCACAACAGAAATCGGTTCCAATGAGTTCGCAAAAATAAGGAGATGAATGTGTATGTGTATTGAGCCAAAATGTTTACATTAATTTGAAATCTTTAGATGAAGTTCCAAAAATGCCCCTACTGAATGTTACTACCGGGCCAATTTCTTTGAATCTTCTCAAATGAATCAGTTTGGGGGATTTTGTTACTGGATGCAGTGGGTTAGTGAGCAGTTGTAGATTATAATCAAGGTCATAATTTTAGATTACTGAGTAAATTCTTGGTATCCAAGCTCGCAACTTCATCCGTTCAGCAAAAAATTTCACCCTCTTCGAGTCCCGCTCGGTTATGGGTTCATTTCAACGCCATCTTTATCTCTGAATCCCTTAAGTCGCCGCATGTTGTTGCATAGTTTTACTTTGTCTATCACAGACTCTCGATTATGTCTACTCGTTCCGGTAAGCTATTTGAATAATTACATTTCTTTTCACATCGAAGTAAATCTCTTTGCACCTTATGTTTGATCTAAAGACTTATAGTCCCAAAAGCTGTTATTGAAGATCACTTAAACTCTTTTGAATGCTTTTGCTGGGTTTTGATAGACTTATAACTAGCCCTGGTCCCCCGAGTACCCAGGGCTGCGACAATTAGGACTTTGCCATCGGTGGAAGGACAGTTGTGGAATCGATTCAAATACTCGAGCCAGAAGGACCGCCGCGGAAGACCCTCGTGCTTCCCTCGTCTAGGAAAAGATATAGGATCCCTCTTAAGTCAGGACCTCTGGATAATCCGATAAAGAAAGTTCAACGCCTCTCTGCAAGGGAAGCTAAATCACTTGCGGGTCGAGTTGCCAAGAAGGAACTAAAGGCTATATGAAGAGTTCCACCGAGGAACTAGAGGTACTGCAAGCTCTGTGATATTAGCTACAATAAGGCAGAGACATTCTACGATCACATAAAGTCTAAGGATCATAGTACCAGATAGAAAAACAAGAAAAAGACCCCAACGTGTACTGCTTGTGATAGGGTGTTTGATTCCCACGAGGTTCACAAGCGTCACGAGAACGGGAAAGAACACTTGAAAGAAGTTTTGTCTCAGAGAATTTAAAGAGATCTATTCGTTTGTTTGAAGCGACTTCTTTGGACCTTACTTTAGTTTGGAGTCGTGTGCTGTGTTCTTATAGAGGTGGGCTTGCCACTACAAGGGACTATCGGTCCCCGTCTTGGGATCTTCGAACAGAGCAATAGCGCCTCCAGATAATTGCAACGAGTAGCGTAGAAGATCAAGGGGGAGGGTCTGTGAAGATCGAAAAGCTTAAGCTTGATAATTTCTACGTATGGAAACAGACGGTTCAACTGCTGTTGGTACTTCGCGATGTGGAGACGTATTTTACCGAAGAAGGCATCCCTAGTGAGGGTGACTCACCTTGCCTACAAGACATGGAAGCAGGGAGATCGGAAATCGCGCGCCATTACTGGATTGCTTTATCCGATGATCATTAGGACCTTGTGAGAGATGCGGTTACCGCAAAAGAAATGTGGGATACCATCTTAGATGTGTTTAAACTTCACACGATATTGAACAAGCTAGCGGCCCGGATAGACTTCTACAATGTCACTATGCTCGACAATAAGAGGGTGCTTACGTTGAACACGCTGAACACGATTGAATACATATGCCTTCTGAGTAAGGTCTGCAAATCCAATGTCGTGGTAACAGTAAGCACTTGCCTGATTAATAAAGTTTCCTCATCTGACAGGGCGGTTGATTGAAACCGCCCCACAGACTACCAAAAGGTGCCGAACAGCCGAGTTGAGATAGGAACAAAAGCTTGTACAATTGTAATAAGAGTCGAGACTATCCACTGAACACTTTCTGTGGGCGTAGATGAAGAGCTTTGCAAGTTTAAGAATGTGCCTCATGTTCCAAGTTTTGCGTTTTCGCTCATCTCATTACGAAAAATGTTTGACAGCGGACTTGATGTCTAGTTCATTCGCCACAAGTGTACCGTCAAAAACAAAGCCTGCATAGTAGCAACTTGCACAAGTCAAGGAGCACTTTACGTCATAGAAACGTGCTATACAGTTCACTCGGCGCAAAAAGCACCTTTGAAAACCTGGCATGAGAGACTTGGGCACGTATTGACACGGGAATAATTGTCAATGGCTCGCGAAAATGTGGTAAATGGAATTCATTTGACTCCATCAAATATGAGTAAGGAACCTGGTTCACCATCTGGCTGTGACCCTGTGACTTGTGAAAATTGTGTTTTAGTAAAAGTAACTTGAACTGTAATTGCAAAGCGCCTATCAGGAGATTGCGCAACACAACCACTGGACTTGGTAGATTCTGTTATCTGTGGTGCACTCCAAGTGCAGTCAGTAAATGGAGCCAGATACTTTGTATTATTTAGATTAATTCATACTCCCCCCTCCCTACCCACTACAATCACTCTAACATGTTTTGTCATCTGAACTCGCCCTAGTTGTTTCGTCATGGCGTCAGCAACATTTTCACCTGTTGGCATGTACAACAAATCCACCTCTTTACGAACAACTGCATCTCTTTCAAAGTGATATGAAATATCAATGTGCTTGTTGCGTCTGTTGGTGCTTTCGTTTCGAGCGAGCTCCATAGCCCCCTGGTTATCGCTGTATATTGTAGTAGCATGATCAATTCCAAGTGCTTTCACGCCCAGCGATGTCCAGGTTTCAAGGATATCCCGAACCACACGTCTCAGCCATATTGCCTCTTTACTTGCTGCAGTTAACGAAATGTATTCGGCCTCACATGACGAAGCTGCGATAACCGTTTGCTTTCGCGAGCACCAACTTACCCCACTTCCAGCCATACGAAACACGAAACCACTCGTCGATTTGCGATCGGACACATCTCCGGCTCAATCCGAGTCACAATATGCAGACAAGCCCAGCTCAGCATTCCCTTGGAACACAAGACCTAAATCTTTGGTCCCAGCAAGATACCTTAACACTCTTTTTACTGCTAACCAATGCTTCTCTCTTGGTTCTCGCAAAAACGTGCAAGTTTACCCACCGCATAAGATATATCAGGTCGTGTTCCAACAGACAAATACATGAGAGCTCCAATAGCGCTCCTGTATGGAGCATCTGTCCGAGCATCATTACCCGTATATCCCGACCGATCCACGTTCAACTCGTCAGTGTTAATATTCATAGGAGTTGGAACAGGTCTACAATTCTGCATTCCAAATCGCTCTAGAACGCTGTCTACAAACCGTGGCTGGGATAAACACAAGGAGCGTTCGGATCTCCGGCGAGAAATTTCAAGGCCAACAACCATTTCGCCTCTCCCAAATCTTTCATTTCAAAACGGCGGTTCAGCTCCCCCTTCATCCATGCAATAGCCTCCATGTTGTTTCCTGCAAGCAGCAAGTCATCAACATACAGGAGGATAATCATGATTGAGTCGGAGGTTGGGTCAAATTTTACATAACACAAATATCATTAGTGCTACTTTTGAACTTGAGCCCATCAACAAGAAAATCATCGATTTTCTGGTGCCACCGCCTATGTGCCTGTTTCAAACCATAGAAGGCCTTCAGAAACTTGCAGACATGATTCGGTTTCGAGGTGTCTTTAAACACCTGATCCATGTACATGTCCTCTTCCACATCACTGTTCACAAATGCCTTCTTAACGTCCATTTGATGCAGCTCCAGATCCTGATGCATGAAAAGTTCCAGAAGGACCCAAATTGACGTGAGCGTCACGACAGGGGCGTATGTCTCATTATATTCTACCTCTTTCACCTGTTGGAAGCCACAAACGACAAGACGCGCCTTCGATTTTCGAGAATAGCCACCGTTGGAGTCCTGGGCATCTTTTATTGCAAACACCCATGCTGGAGTGAGAATATTGGAGGCCTCCAAACGTGGGACTAACTTCTATGGCTTGTTACGAATGATCGAGTCTCGCTCGGACTCGATGGCGGTGTTAATGTACGAGAAGTACAGCAGTTCGAGTGCACCGAGCCATGCCAAAGTACAGGCATTATTGATGTTTATTTGAGTTAGATTGACAATTTGACGTGCCCGCGTGTCCATGTGTCGTGGTCACTAAGGCAGTATGGGGCTGAGTCGTATTTCAGAATGACCACGAGTACACGTATATGGATTGCGTAGGTTACCGTTATTATTGTTACAACTTTACTTACAGCGACACGTGTCCACGTGATGTGCTTACAGTGTGTACACTATCTAGGGTTAAGACCTAGGGTTATCCTCCGCCGTGGTCATCGGTTAGAATTGATGGACTCCCGTAGATGGTTTGACCTGTTGAGAGTGGCAGCCAAAAGGGTATAAGTATACCACTTTGAGTCCCTGATCTCCATTGGATAAAGACAAGACACAACTCGTTCAACAACATCAGGTTGTGGGCCCAGTTTGCATCTCTTGAAGTAGTCAACTGTGTTCTTCTGGATCTTCGTCCCCGTCAGTCGACCAACATAACCCACCAAGGCTATAAACGGTTTAATCAATTATCATCCTCTGAAGTCATCTTCGCAATTAATCTTCAGACTTCAATTCGTCGTACTCAGCGCCATTGTGGAGTCCACCATGTATGACTCAGACGACTCGGGCAAGTCCATGAAGATCCCCCGATTCCATGGGAGGAGGGATGAGGACTACTCTCTGTGGCGCTTGCGACTTCGAGCAGCATGCAGGGTCAAAGGTCTCTGGAATGTCGTCGCACTCAAACCACCAACGTCGACTTCTGAGAACAGAGAGACCGTAACTAATGCCGAAAAGCTAAAAGTTGCTTCCAGAAAAGAAAAGGCATCCGAGATTATCATTTCCGCTCTCGGCAACTCCCCTCTACGCGTCATTGCCAATGTCGACGACGACCACGCTCCAATGCTTCAATTACTCGACGCCCGACACGCATCAAGCCGAATAGTGTCTAGAATCGCCGTACAGACCTAGTTATTCCGGATGCGCTACATCAATCAAGATATGGCAAAGTATATCGATGAGTACACTGCTCTTTTTAGTCAACTCGAGTTCATGGGCAAGGAAGCCGCGGTTCCCGAAACCCACAAAGCCCCAATCCTTCTTGCATCCATCGATCCGTCGTGCGCTCTAGAAACCATCGCAGCAGCTCTATAAACCAAGCAAACTAACAATTTGACTTGTGAATATGTTCCGACGACGCTTATCGATGAGTACAACGCTAGGCGTACGTCATAGTCAAAGTATTGTCGTAATCGTAGTCGTGCGGCTAGGCGCGAACAAGCGCTACACGTCCCGAAGGACGATAACGGCAGTAGTTTCGATGGAGCTGTGGACCTAAACCCAGTAAGTCGTGCTTTCACTGTAGCCCTTCAATCCACAAAGCCTGGACGCTTTTCTGGGAAACAAATTTCCAAATGCGAGTTCTGTGGCCGAAATGGTCACACTGAAGCAAATTGCTTTCTGAATCCGGACAATCCCAACAACAAACGCACTGGAAAAATGAGGGAGCGCATGGTGGTTGCAAATGAAAGCTCAAATTAACCAAGTACATCATATATCGGCCGAAGTCGAAGTGGAGCAGCAAAGCAAAAGGTGAAGCTCACAGGAGCCGTGATATGCACTTTGAAGCAGAGTCTGGAGGAGCAAACGACCATTCTTCCTCCGAAAGACCGCAACACGTATCACGGCAGTGGAGCTACATCACATGTGGACTATTCCGAAGTTTCATTCGTTCCAGGGTCTATTAAGGAATGTGTGGAGCGCACCGTCACTCTAGCTGACAAATCAACAGTTATTGCATCCAAGATGGGAGACTTGCTGCAAGAATTTGAAAACGCGTTTGTGCGGTTGACTTCAGTCCGTCTGATACCAGGCCTTGGATGCAATTTGGTTTCGGTGGGGAACTTGGCGGACAACGGCATTTTCTCGGGGTTTCAGAAACACGATGTCGTCCTTCGGTACCCAGAGAGAAACGTTGTAGTCGTAAACGGCCCGAGGGATGCCACGACAGGACTGTACGCCCTTCCCAATCCAAATTTTGTTCACAGTGCGGCTGTTACTGCGACAGAGCCTCAGGCCACAGAGGTTCCCCGCAGTATTCATGCTCAGTTATGGCACCGACGTCTCGCCCATATGAACCTAAGAGACCTTCGGACTGTCTACAAGCACGCAGATGGTGTTCCCCAAATCTTCAAATTAGAATCTGTGTGTCGGGCTTGCCGGTTGGGAAAAGCGCATAAACTTCCGTTTAAAGGACATTTCGAACGAGCTAGAGCTATTGGCGATGTCATGCATTCTGAAATTTTAGGCCCGTTAAAACCTTTATATCTAGACGGGTACAGGTATGCAGTTACTATCCAGGACGATTATTCCAGGCACGCATTTGTTGGCTTCATGGTGCGCAAGAGTGATCTGCCGAAAGTGTTCCTTGAGTTCGTAAATGTATTTAGGATGGCGACTAAGTCCCGCCTGAGCAACTTAAACATCACCCCTGAGTGTGCCGAAAGGTTGCAGGGGGAGTGGAATTTCATTCAGGAAATGCACTCTGACAAGGGAAAAAAAGTACAAAAGCCTGCGGTACGACTTCGGGGGGGAGATGGCCAAATCGTTCTCCCCGCCGTACACCCCCGAACTGAACTCGATTGCTTAACAGATCAATCGAACTCTAGGAGACGCCGCCAGATCCCTACTCATCCAGGCTGACGTTCCAGCGTGCCTATGGCCATTTGCGATGAAAAATGTTGTCTTTTTGCGAAATAGGTGTTGAAATGGGCTATGTGTTCACTCAGTGCACCACTTGACATGCCAGCGCATGTAGCTTAGTGGTCGATGTGTTTTTCCTAAAATAGGGTCCCACACTCGGCTACTGGCATTCCGTTGTTCCAAATTCTACACGGCCAGCGCCCGACGCTTAAGCATGCACGGGTATTTGGATCTCTGGCATTTGTGCTCCGGCTGCAGACAGGTTCAAAACTGGAACCTAGAGCTCGTGAAGGGATTTTGTTGGAAGTCCTTATTCACGGCATCTACAAAATATTGGTGAATATGGAGGACGAAAGGCGTTCTGTTGTGGAGTCTCGGCATGTGACATTCGATGAGTTGCAGTTTCCTGGGGCTATTGGCCTCGCAAACTGCATGGAAGATGAGCCAACTCCAAAGAGACATGGTAAGAGCCAGCCGTAACGACGTAGCAAGTTAACTGTCAGTTGACGTTCGTGAACTCGTCGATGAAGATGAAGATGAAGATGAAGAGGATGATGATAATGTTCACGGCAGTAGCGATAATGAAAATGAACAAGACGATCACGAGGACACTGATGGTGGCAACGGTGATGGCGAGGATAATGCGATTACCCACGATCTCAGCAGAAATACTCCTACTCCGGAGTCGCAGCCCAGACACCGCTATCCTCGCCGTAATCGTACGCCAACTTCCGCCTGGTATATGGCTGCTACAACTGACGGCATTGAGGTTAAAACAAACGATGATCCTACGTTGTCGCAAGACATGAATGCTACACCAGAAGAACAAGAGCTCTGGAAAAAGGCCGTTGAGGATGAATGTTGAAAAAAAGTGATAGAATGCATGCCATCTTATGGTTTTTCATTGCCACATAGACACGTATACACTTGTAGCATGAAAATGCGAGTTATACCCTTCTTCTCTGTGCGCACCTATGACACGTGTAAATTGGGCCAAACCGAAAGTTGCCTGGGACGAAAGCTCATTTTCGGGCAACTCAAAATCACGGAGCATTTCACCATTTTTCAAACCACTTGGTATTCTGCCCTCAGATTGGCTGCTAGATACGCCTTCATACCACTTATATCGCTACAAGTGGCGAGATCTGAGCTGATCATTGTGAAGCGTTCTGACACTTGGCATGTTATGGTTGATTGATGTTTTGCCTCTATTCGGGGCTCAAAATACTGTGCTTACTGTGACAACGACAAACAGACAGAAACGTCCTAGAAAAGAGACAAGCAAGGCAATCACGAAGAACATACCCCATCAACAAATGAATATTCCGCGAACAAAGCATAACACCATACATAGGAACCCGACGGAAGGCACAAGCACCCGGCACGGTATGCCACACATGATACACAGACGCAGCAGGGGTCAACAGAGTAAGAATATGGAATGAAAACACTGATAGCAATGAGGTGTAAGATGTCTGAATCCTTACAGCTCCTTGTGGTCCCCTTGAGTGAGAGGGGGTGTTGAAGTGGGCTATGTGTTCACTCAGTGTACCATTTGACATGCCAGCAATGGCTGATATGTTTTTCTTACATGGTAGCATGAAAAAAAGAAAGAAAGAAGTTTAATGCGTTCAGTATCTACTGTGGACTGCGCACGTTGTAACTATACGGTTAAGATCTAACCGGATGTACTTCGTCGTCCATGCGCATCGGGGCTCACGGCAGGATAGCTTCAGCGATGGAGGACCAGAGGGTGCAACTCAGTCGCTGGTAGATACGGCGGCGGATAACGCCAGGTGTCGAGTGACACTTGGACGCGATCCGTGGAACTAACTCCTCGATAAATGCAACAGTTCCAGGGGAAGGGGCACCTAGGGAATCAAACGCAAGAGGTCGAAACGTGAAGTTTGGCGTGTAAGGCGCAGAAGATGGGCCAGTTGAGGGAGCGGGGAGGCGTTGGGCGATGTTGCGTTCCAGAGTTGTAACCTTGTCGCGGGCCGCCAGTTCGGCAGAGCCTCCAGCAACCTGGTTCGCCTTGGTGCGAACTGCGGCCTTGAGCGGTGAAACTACGGTGATGTCACAGGCAATGGGGCGCAACGTTGTGCCTTCCAGGGTTGGTGGTGGTTGTACAAGGATATCGGCGGGCCGGAGCTCAGTGCCTGGGACGAAGAATGGAACCGCTTGCCGAGTATCCAGACCCGCGGCGCAGGTCGGTTCCAATTCCTATGAATGTAAACACTCACGATTTGAACGTGGATCGGTCGGGAGATACGGGTAATGATGCTCGGACAAATGCTCCATACAGGAGCACCATTGGAGCTCTGATGTATTTTTCCGTTGGAACACGACCTGATATATCTAAAGCAGTGGGTAAATTTGCACTTTTTTGCGAGGAACCAAGAGAGAAGCACTGGTTAGCAGTAAAAATAGTGTTAAGGTATCTTGCTGTGACCGAAGATTTAGGTCTTGTGTTCCGACGGAATGCTGAGCTGGGCTTGTCTGCTTACTGTGACTCGGATTGGGCCGGAGATGTGTCCGATCGCAAATCGACGAGTGGTGTCGTGTTTCGTATGGCTGGAAGTGGGGTAAGTCGGTGCTCGCGAAAGCAAACGGTTATCGCAGCTTCGTCATGTGAGGCCGAATACATTTCTTTACCTGCAGCAAGTAAAGAGGCGACTTGTCTGAGACGTGTCGTTCGGGACATCCTTGAAACCTGGACATTGCTGGGCGTGAAAGCACTTGTAATTGATCATGCTACTACAATATACAGCGATAATCAGGAACCTATGAAGCCCGCTCGAAACGAAATGACAAACAGACGCAACAAGCACATTGATATCTCATACCACTTTGTAAGAGAGCAGTTGTTCGTAAAGAGGTAGATTTGGTGTACGTGCCAACAAGTGAAAATGTTACTGACGCCCTGAAGAAACCACTAGGGCGAGTTCAGATGGCAAAACATGTTAGAGTGATTGTAGTGGGTAGCAAGAGGGTGCATGAATTAATCTAAAAAACAACGTGATCGAGAAGGAGTGTGGAAAAAAGTGATAGAATACATGCGATCCCATGGTTTTTAGTTGCCTCCTGGACACGTGTACACTTGTAGCATGAAAATGCGAGTTGCACCCTTCTTCTCTGTGCGCACCTATGCCACGTGTAAATTGGGCCAAACCGAAAGTTGCCTTGCACAAAAGCTCATTTTCGGGCAACTCAAAATCACGGCTCATTTCACCATTTTTCAAACCACTTGGTATTCTGCCCTCAGATTGGCTGCTAGATACGCCTCCATACCAATCACATCGCTACAAGTGGCGGTATCTGAGCTGATCATTGTGGAGTATTCTGACACTTGGCATATTATGGTTGGTTGTGTTGTCGATTTGGCGATACAATCACATGAACCTCACATCAGTGCCTGTTGTTTTTGGAGTGATTACACGTATGGTACGGCACTGCAAGTGGGTGAGGAATCTACTGTACTGTACTGTACGAGAGATATGCTGAGGTATGGTATGTACACGGGAATCTGGTTGCAGTTGTGTATGTGATGTACACGTGGTACAGCTAAGAGTAGAAACCTTTGATGCAGTGGTGTACACATCCTGTACTACTGCCACATGAGGAACTATACTTCGTACTGTACATTGTACTGTACCTAGTACTGTACTACTTACTGTACTTGAGTTCGTACAGTAGGAGTCTGTTATGGCAATACTGTCATGACTCCTAGAAAGAGGTATTTGATTTTATATTGTGTATGAGGTTTCTAGTTATGATAGGTTTTCCGCTGCATCCAAAAATCAGTTATGTGATTCTCATAGCGTATGGTTTCTAGTTATGATATTGCTTTATCCGACTGCATCCAAAAATCAGTTGTGTGATTCCATCATACGTATAAGGTTTCTAGTTATGATATTGGTTTGTCGACTGCATCCAAAAATCAGTTATGTGATTCCATAATGTATGAGGTTCGTAATTATGATATGTTGGACCGACTGCATCCAAAAATCAGTTATGTGATCTATTATACGTATGACGGATTGAGTCCGTTATTTTGGCACAAGGAATTCGTTTCCGGTAAGTCTGCAAAATAAGGTACTGTATTGATGTGTGTATTGGGCCAACCTATTTACACAAATTTTGAACTTTGGAAGCAGTTCCAAATTTGCCCAATGACTACTTAATGTTATCACCGGGCCAAGATCTTGAAATCCGCTCAAATGGCTCAGTTTGTGGGATTCTGTTAGTGGACGCAGTGAGTTAGAAAGTAGTTGTAGGTTGTACTTAAGGCCAGGATTTTAGAGTTCCGAGTAAATTCTGGGCCAAAGCCACAACTTCATCCGTCCAGCAAAGTCCTTCACCCTCTCGATTCCCATTAGGTTATGGGCCCAGTTCAACGCCGTCTCTTTCTCTGAACCCCGTAAGTCGCCGTGTGTTGCTTGCATTGTTTTCTTGTCTATCTCAGTCTCTTGATTATGTCTACTCGTTCCGGTAAGCTATTTGAATAATTCCATTTCTTTGCACATCGAAGTGATTCTCTTTGCACCTTTTGGTTGGTCTAAAGACTCATAATCCCAAAAGCTGTTACTGACGATCACTTCCACTTTTGTGCCTGCTTTTGCGGGGTTGTGCTAGACTCGGAATTAGCCCTGGTGCCCCGAGTGCCCAGGGCTGCGACAGTTAGGACTTTGCCATCTGTGGGGAGGACAGTTGTGGAATCGATCGAAGTACTCGAACCAGAAGGACCGCCGCCGAAGACGCTCGCGCTTCCCTCGTCTAGGGAAA
Organism: Kappaphycus alvarezii; assembly: GCA_002205965.3. Lineage (NCBI taxonomy): Eukaryota > Rhodophyta > Florideophyceae > Gigartinales > Solieriaceae > Kappaphycus > Kappaphycus alvarezii. The sequence goes on along the minus strand of NADL03000085.1, from coordinate 340,043 downwards.
GGTATAGGATCCCTCGTAAGTCAGTACCTCTGGATAAGCCAATAAAGAAAGTTCAACGCCTCTCGGCAAAGAAAGCTAAAGCCCTCGCCGATCGAGTTGCCAAGAAGGAACTAAAGGCTAAACGAAGAGTTCCGCCGAGGAACAAGAGGTACTGCAAGCTCTGTGATATTAGCTGCAATAGCGCACAGACATTCTACGATCACATCAATTCTAAGGGTCATAGGACTAGAGAGAAAAACAAGAAAAAGACCCCTAGGTGTACTGCTTGTGATAGAGTGTTCGATTCCCACGAGGTTCTCAAGCGTCACGAGAACGGGAAGGAACACTTGAAAGTAGTTTTGTCCCAGAGAATTTAAAGAGATCCATTTGTTTGTTTGAAGCGACGTCTTTGGCCTTTGCTTTAGTCTAGAGTTTCGTGTGCTGTGTTCTTATAGAGGTGGGCTTGCCACTACAAGGGACTATCGGTCCCCGGCTTGGGATCTTCGAACAGAACATTAGCACCTCTAGAATATTGCAATGAGTAGCGAGAAGATCAAGGAGGAGGATCGATGAAGATCGAAAAGCTCACGGATACCAATTTCTACGTGTGGAAACAGAAGATTCAGCTCCTGTTGGCCCTTCGCGATGTGGAACAGTATATTACTGATGGCACCGTTCCTGAAGATGAACAATCTTCCACTTACAAGGCATGGAAGCAAGGGGATCGAAAGGCCCGGGCCATCATCGGCCTGTCGCTGTCCGATGATCACCTGGATCATGTGAGAGATGCTGTCACAGCCAAAGAAATGTGGGACGCCATCTTGGAAGTTTTTGAAAGCCACACATTACTAAATAAGCTGGCGGCCCGGAGAGACTTCTACACGGTCACCATGCTAGACAATGAGAAAGTTTTGCCGTATCAGGACGTGTGCGACACCTAGCAGCTCGCTTAAAGTCAATGGGAGTCATCATTGATGACAAGGAAATGGCTATGGCAGTTCTCAATGGTCTTCCGCAGAGGTTTCAAAATCTCATTGTAGCGCTTGACGCTCTTGGATCCGAAGATAACACGTTCGGAGTAGAATATGTAAAAAGTCGCCTGCTCCAAGAGGAGCAACGTGCATCGATGAAGCTTACTAGAAGGCAGAATCCGCCAAGTTCTGCTCTTATTGGGCACATCCCTGAGGCAAGGCGTGTTTCGACTTTGACATGCACCAACTGTGGTCACAATGGACACTCCGCTGCCCGCTGCTGGGGAAAGGACATCAACGGAAGGCGACCACCGCCACCTGACCGGTTCCTACGTAGACAGTCACAGAAGCCTACTGCGATGATTGCTCAAGAGAAGAAGATCTGGAAATTAATGAAGTCGAGTACATATGTCTGATGAACAAGGTAGATAACTCTGGTATCAACATAACGTCAAACACTTGGCTTATCGACTCTGGATGCTCCGCACACATGACATTTGACAAGAGACTGTTCTCCGACTACAGGGAGGTCTCAAACAGCCGCGTAGAAATGGGAACAAAAGCGTGTGCAGTAGTAGCTGGAGTCGGGACCGTCCCATTACGCTTGTAGTGAACGGAGTTCAAAAGTCATGCAAGCTCACCAATGTGCTGCACGTTCCAAGCTTTGCTTTTTCCCTAATTCTGTACGTAAGATGGTCGATAATGGATTTGACGTTGAGTTCGTTTGACAAGTGCACTGTGAAGAGGAGTGACTGCATCGTGGCTACTGCCACAAGTCGAGGAGAGCTGTATGTGCTTGACACATGTAACGAGGTTCATTCGGCGCACAAAGCCTCTTTGAAGACATGGCATGAAAGATTGGCCCACGTTCACACTCAAGGAATATTGTCCATGGCTCGTAAGAACGTGGTAAGTGGACTTCATATCTCCTCTTCAGATATAACAAGAGACGCTAGCTCATCTTCTGACTGTGAATCTGTGACATGTGATGCGTGTGTGTTATGAAAAGCACCACGTGCTTTGATTCCCAAACAGCGCTCTGGAGGTAAGGCCAAACATTTTCTATACTTGGTCCATTCGGACGTCTGCGGCGCACGCCAAATACAGTCAGTAGGTGGTGGTAGATACTTTGTCACTTTTATCAATGACCACTCAAACTGGAGTGGTGTCCATCCGATGAAGAGTAAAGATGAAACGTTTTATCAGTTTGCCGAGTATGCCTTCAACCACACTGGTCAACGCGTGAAAGTGCTTCGATCTGATCGTGGTCGAGAGTATCTATCTTCAGAGTTCCAATCCTTTCTATCGTCGGAACTGTTCATCAAACGACCGCTGCATACACACCTGAGCAGAAGAGTGTAGCAGAACGGCTCAACCGTACCCTGATTGATCTCGTTAGGTCAATGCTGTCCCATATGAAGGTATCGAAAGCTTTTTAGGCTAAAACTCCCGTTAACGCAGTTTACGTTCGAAATCGGGTCACAAAAAGAGCTTTGGGTGGTCTCGTTACTCTATTTCACATATGGATGAAGAAAAAGCCCGATGTGTTGAAAAAGGTGATAGAATGCATGCGATCCCATGGTTTTTAGTTGAATCCTGGACACGTGTACACTTGTAGCACCCCGCCTATGCAACTGTAATCTCTCGGCCTGGTACAAAACCCAAAGGCGGGAACTTAATATACCATGAGAGTAGAAAACAATTTTCGGCGGGCTTGTCTCACTTTGCTACGTAAGAGTACATAAATCTCATGCAGGCCGTTCAACGTGAATTAAGCCTTACGTGCCATACGTGCAATACTGTAGAAGCAACGTGGCTGCATCAACATACTTTGGCTGCATACTTGTGCAAGAGTGATTTGTACGCAGCCAGTATAATGAGTATAGTGTAAGCCGTATGCAGCCAGTCCAGGCAACTATAGGATAAATATAGAAACCACTGTTTACTTGTACACGTACGACACCTATAATAATGTACACGTACGACAGAGAGGAGAAAGTACACGTATGCCATAGCAGTCAGTACACGTATGACACACGGGTAGAGTATTTTGAGCCTAGAATAGAGACAAAACCATCAACCAACCAAACATGCCAAGTGTCAGAATGCTTCACAATGATCAGCTCAGTTCTCGCCACCTGTAACGATATAAGTGGTATGAAGGCATATCTAGCAGCCAATCAGAGGGCAGAATACCAAGTGGTTTGAAAAACGGTGGAATGCGCCGTGATTTTTGAGTTGCCCGAAAATAACTTTTGTGCAAGGAAACATCATCGGTTTGGCCCGTTTTACACGTGTCATAGGTTGCACACAGAAGAAGGGTGCAACACGACATTTCATTCTACAGCTGTACACGTGTCCAGGTGGTAACTAAAAAACAATTGGATCGCATGCATTCTATCAGTTTTTCAACACTCCCCCTCGATCACACTGTTTTTTAGATTAATTTATGCTCCCCCTTCCTACCATTACAATCATTCTAACAAGTTTTGTCATCTGAACTCGCCCTAGTGGTTTCGTCAAGGCGTCAGCAACATTTTCACTTGTTGGCACGTACACCAAATCCACCTCTTTACGCACAACTGCATCTCTTACAAAGTGGTATGCAAAATCAATGTGCTTGTTGCGTCTGTTGGTGCTTTCGTTTCGAGCGAGCTCCATAGCCCCCTGGTTATCGCTGTATATTGTAGCAGCATGATCAATTCCAAGTGCTTTCACGCCCAGCGATGTCCAGGTTTCAAGGATGTCCCGAACGACACGTCTCAGCCATATTGCCTCTTCACTTGCTGCAGTTAACGAAATGTATTCGGCCTCACATGACGAAGCTGCGACAACCGTTTGCTTTCGCGAGCACCAACTTACCCCACTTCCAGCATACCAAACACGAAAACATCGTCGATTTGAGATCGGACACATCTCTGGCCCAATCCGAGTCACAATGCAGACAGCCCAGCTCAGCATTCCTTGGAACACAAGACCTAAATCTTTGGTCCCAGCAAGATACCTTAACACTCTTTTTACTGCTAACCAGTGCTTCTCCCTTGGTTCCTCGCAAAAATGTGCAAATTTACCCACTGCATAAAATATATCAGGTCTTGTTCCAACAGACAAATACGTGAGAGCTCCAGTAGCGCTTCTGTATGGAGCATCTGTCCGAGCATCATTACCCGTATATCCCGACCGATCCACGTTCAACTCGTCAGTGTTAATATTCATAGGAGTTGGAACAGGTCTACAATTCTGCACTCCAAATCGCTCTAGAACGCTGTCTACAAACCGTGGCTGGGATAAGCACAAGGAGCGTTCGGATCTTCGGCGAGAAATTTCAAGCCAACAACCATTTTCGCCTCTCCCAAATCTTTCATTTCAAAACGGCGTTCAGCTCCCCCTTCATCCATGCAATAGCCTCCACGTTGTTTCCTGCAAGCAGCAAGTCATCAACATACAGGAGGATAATCATGATTGAGTCGGAGGTTGGGTCAAATTTTTCATAAACACAGGGATCATTAGAGCTACTTTTGAACTTGAGCCCATCAACAAGAAAGTCATCGATTTTCTGGTGCCACCGCTTATGTGCCTGTTTCAAACCATACAAGGCCTTCAGAAACTTGCAGACATGATTCGGTTTCGAGGTGTCTTAAAACCCATCCGGCCGCTCCATGTACACGTCCTTTTCCACATCACCGTTCAGAAATGCCTTCTTGACGTCCATTTGATGCAGCTCCAGATCCTGGTGCGCAACAAGTGCCAGAAGCACCCGAATTGACGTGAGCTTCACGACAGGGGCGTATGTATCATTATAATCTACCCCTTTGACCTGTTGGAATCCACGAGCGACAAGACGCGCCTTCGATTTTCGAGAAAAGCCACCGTTGGAGTCCTGGGCATCTTTTATTGCAAACACCCATTTTGGAGTCAGAATATTTGAGGCCTCCAAACGTGGGACTAACTTCCATGTTTTGTTCCCAATGATCGAGTCTCGCTCGGACTCGATGGCGGACTTCCAAAAGTCTGCGTCCGGACCTGTCGCCGCGTGTCGGTACGAGATGTTGACAACATTTGTGACGAGAGCCATGTCATTAGGTGTTGAGGATATATTGGACCTCCACCAAGCATTTGGGGCCCTTCGAATCCTCTTAGATCTCCGTGGAGCTACATTTACATCAGGGTGCTCACGGCTTTCGTTACCTGTACCAACGTTTTCGGCGACCGTCGGGTCGTTTACAGCATTAGCCTGGTCATCGCTTTGTCCCTCAATATCTCGTCTCGAAGCTGTAGCCATCTCGGCTGTGTCCGGTGTAGGAAGCTGAATTTGATCATCCTGTTCAACGGCAACCCCCTACAAGATCCTCATCAGAGCTAATTGCAAGACGCTCATCTGATTCGTTTTCATTTATTTCGGAGTGGCAGGTTTCGCTCTCACTGAATCTGACATCTCTGGAAACAACTACCTTGTGTAATTCAGGATCCCACAGTTTGTAAGCTTTGCTGGCTTCCGCATATCCAAGCATAATTGCTTCCCGTGGTCGGTAGTCGAGCTTACTCAACTGGCTTGCCGGGATTGTGTACCAACATTTACTTCCGAACGTACGAAGGTGCGACAAATTGGGCTTGCGCCCGTACCAGATATGATGCGGGGTCGTGTGGCTTGGAAGTGCGCGAGTTGTAACTCTGTTTCGAATGTATACAGCAGTCGCCAGAGCTTCGGCCCAGAACTGTTTTGGCAGACTCTTTGCATGTAGCATTGACCGAACCAGATCCATCAGAGTTCGGTTCAGCCGCTCAGAAACACCATTCTGTTCAGGTGACTCCACTGTACTAAGCTCATGTTTTGTTCCGCACGCAGCAAGATGGTTTTTTAGTTGCCACCTGGACACGTGTACACCTGTAGGATGAAAATGCGTGTTGCACCCTTCTTCGGTGTGCACACATATGACACGAATAAAATGGGCAAAACCGAAAGTTGCCTGGGACGAAAGCCCATTTTCGGGCAACTCAAAATCACGGCGCATTCCACCGTTTTTCAAACCACTTGGTATTCTGCCCTCTGATTGGCTGCTAGATATGCCTTCATACCACTTATATCGTTACAGGTGGCGAGAACTGAGCTGATCATTGTGAAGCATTCTGACACTTGGCATGTTATGGTTGGTTGATGGTTTGTCTCTATTCTAGGCTCAAAATACTCTACCCGGTGTGTCATACGTGTACTGACTGCTATGTGGCATACGTGTACTTTCTCCTCTCTGTCGTACGTGTACATTATTATAGGTGTCGTACGTGTACAAGTAAACAGTGGTTTCTATATTTATCCTATAGTTGCCTGGACTGGCTGCATACGGCTTACACTATACTCATTATACTGACTGCGTACAAATCACTCTTGCACAAGTATGCAGCCAAAGTATGTTGATGCAGCCACGTTGCTTCTACAGTATTGCACGTATGGCACGTAAGGCTTAATTCACGTTGAACGGCCTGCATGAGATTTACGTACTCTTACGCAGCAAAGTGAGACAAGCCCGCCGAAAATTGTTTTCTACTCTCATGATATATTAAGTTCCCGCCTTTGGGTTCTGTTACAGGGCGAGAGATTACAGTTGCATAGGCGGGGTAGGTAAGGCATAATTCACGGGTTGACTGTTTTAGTATATGTTTACGTAACAGAACGTGCATGGCTAGCATGAACGTAATGTTACACACGTTTTGAATATTGGTAATTATGAATTTCCCGCGCATGCAAATGAGGGATTCTGAGGCATCATGGCTTGGGTAGGCTATAGGATCAACAAAGATAGTACTGCAAATGTAGATTTTGCTCCTTTCATTTTGCTTTCACAAAGCCGAAGTGAGTACCGGCAAACAGTATATAGTTGTAGTCCAATAGCTCATCCAAGTGAAGAAGAGGTACGGACTTGCCTTTGATTTCAACACCAACCTCACCCTTGCCGTTCTATCTCCTTTCTGTTTCCTTTCTCCACCTGCACTCCTTCCCTACATTCCTTTTCATTCTCTCTCCTCCTCCCTCACCATCCCCTGTTTCTTCTATCACCTCGGAGACAGTTCCTTATGCACCGTCGCTTGGCGGTCCGTCTCCACCGGAGTGAGTGCAAGCTTTTGGTAGAGGTCCCAAGAGGCAGGGTTTGGAACTGCACCCGTACCGAGAAAGGCATGATTCTCCTTCCGTAAAACTTCACGGCTACTACCTTGAGTCTGTGTGGACCTCCTTAAGAATTAACTATCGATGCTTTTGTAGCCTTTTGGATAACAATCTCCTTAAACCTTTTCTGGCCTCTTCAGCATCACGCGCAAAGTTGCCCGAAGTTCATCCCCGTGAAGAAAGGAAAAGGGAATGATGAAGGATGAGGAGAAAGAATGAAAGAGGAAGTAGGGAAAAACTTTAGTTGGAAAAGGAAAACAGAAAGGAGATGGGAGGCTAAGGTGAGGTTTTTGTTGAAATCAAAAGCAAATAGGTACCTCCACTTTACTTGGATGAGCTACTAGACTACAACTATATACTGCTTGCCAGTGCTCACTTCGGCTTTGGGAAAGCAGATTGAAAGTAGCAAAATCTACATTTTCAGTACTATCTTTGTCAAACCTATGGCCTACCCAAGCTGAAATGCCTCAGAATCCCTGATTTGCATGCGTGGGAAATTCATAATTACCGATATTCAAAACGTAGGTAACATTACGTACATGCTAGCCGTGCATGTTCTGTTCGTAAACGTGCACTAAAAAAACAACCCGTGAATTATGCCTTACATGCCCCGCCAAAGCAGCTGTAATCTCAGTCCACCGAAGTTCTTCTTCTACCTGCTTTTCACTCCCTTCTTCTTCTTCAATGGGACGGGGACCATCATTAGCGGACATTCAGCAGGTTCTTTGCTCAAGATTGCATCAAGATCCATCAAAATTTTCTGTACTCGTTTCGGGAGCGCCTACCCGTCCGCACTTCTGTTCCCGGAGGAAACAACGCCCTTTTTGCGAGATTCCTGGACAACGGCAACTTGGCATCATCCTTCGGCTTTTTATTCTCAACTCTTCTCCAGACTGAGACTGTTCCCTAGCAACTTCGCTTCGCTGATAATCACCACGAAGTTTCTTGGACCATTATGTTGCCTCCGAATAGCCTTTTCTCCCATAAATCATGCAACATGTATCTCTATGCGTATTATGCGGGAACAGCTCGACCCAAGGCCATTGAGGTTGCAATAGCTGCAAAAATACTCTGCATCCGTCTTCACTGGCGGCGCCGGTCCGTCGAATTGTTTCTTCACTAACAAAGGTAGTAGTTCAGCGAATTGGTCTGCCAGCTAATCTACCTTTTTTTTCCAGGTGCTAAGAGCTACGAGCATCTGGCGTATGGATTATCTTCCTCGGCGTCCCAATCGATGAAACCCCTTGACTCTCTCCTCCGTATAATGTCTTCTGTCCACTTATAAAATTCTTGAATGTCTTCTTGAACCCCTTGTAGTGCGTAGGGGCTGTGAACATCAAAAATTGCGACATTTCTCGTTTTTCTGCCACTGCTTTCCGAAGCAGGCCGAACGAATCTGTATCATTAAATTCAACTCTTTTATATAGAGCTTCGAACTGCGCCTGGGGGCCGGATAACCCCTTCGGATTCAACCTAGTGTTGATAGCCTTCTGCAGTTCTTCCTCCGGCTTTAGAGTCTTCCAGAAATCGTCGATGAGCTTGGTCTTAACCGCGCAATAGTCTTTCGCCTCCTCTGTCAACGCTCCATCACGCGCAAAATCCTCTTAGTAACGCTCAGACGCTGCGCCCTCGAGTTTGCAGAGGAGCTGGAGCGCCTCTTCCTCATCTCTTTTCCAGCCTATAACTACATTACCGAACGCGAAAAGGAAGAGTGCGACTTTGAAAGAAGGTTAACCGTCGAAGGAAACATGTGGTCTCAGGGATTCGTTCACGTTCGTATTCGACCTTGGATGCGGTACCATGAACCTAATGCTTGTGTTTTGTCGACTCTCTCTCTGCGGCCAAGCGGAACCTACCCTCCCCCTTCTCCGGATTCCAGCAGCCCTCTCGCCCTTCTACGCGCGTACAAATCGCGTACAGTGTACACTACCACTGCTCACTGTACGAGCCCGCTTCCCGCTCGTACATTGTACAGTAGTACTGTATACTGTACGAGCGCACCGGTCCACTCAGTGGCGCTAATAGTCTCGCGAAACCAAACTCGCGCGACAAGCATCCTAATTATGGGGTCACGGTATGCCGCAGCAATTTTCTCGTAACTATCTAATAGTACCGGTTTGAGTGGGTACTGGAAGTGGTTACTAATTTTAATTTTTTCGTTTTAAGTTTGTTTCTTTCAGTCCTTTTTTGTATTCTTACACCTATTAAACCGCCTTCTGTTTCTTACAGCTACCAATTGCACCTACTGATCATTCCCTCTGACGCAACCCCTAGTATCCGTTGTGGTCTTACTGCGTCCTTAGTGGTTCCGTAGGCCTCCGATCATCCCCTTCAAGTACCAGGAAGGTTTAAATTTTAGCATTCACTGACGTTATTGTCCCCTTGAACCTCATGCTAAGCACCGAACGTCCAAACAGATAAGAGAAACCTGCACTACAATGAGTAATGCCCCCTAGAACTTCGTTTTGCAACCCTTAAGTCCAAGGAGACAAGGGAACCCACTTTTTAGGGGGCAACAGACGGAAAAAAGCAACGTGGTGGTGGTGGTAGTATTTGGGGTGTTAGTACTTGGGGTGTTCAGGTGTTCAGGTTGTTCGGGTGTTCGGGTTGCTGTGTTTTTTGGGATGTTGTGGTGTTCATGTGTTCTGTCTGTTTGCTTGTCTAAGGGTTCTGCCCTGAATCCCTCCTCACCCCTCTTTATATAGAAAACTCAGAAATATCAAAATGCGCTAGATAGTACAAAAAACCTAGAATACAGATAAAAAGTAGCCTCCACAGTACTTTTTTGCCCCGTTTCTGTGCTTATCGCACCGTGTCGTAGTGCATTGTACCCAATATATGGACCAGAGCCATGTAAAGTACTGTACATGGCTCGCGCAATCCAAATTTGAGGCCATGTACAATAATTTACATGGCTCTCAGGAGACAAATTTGTGGCCAAAATTTGTACGCCTTGTTGGCGGTACAATATTATCGTAGTTTGACGGCAGTATACAGGCGTAAAAGAGGTCAGGCCAAGGATGGGACTAACAGGCACAATAGAGGATCATGGAGGGAAGAAATTCGAGATATTCCCTTGAAATATCGTGACACGTACAGAAACGTGTCTCATGCAAGCCATTTTTACCATATTCACCAAGTAATTTATCGTATGAGTCGAGGAGTAAACGAAACTGTTTCGCTTTACTTGTCATGCCTAAATTCAATTAAAATTTAACGCAAAGGCATACCCAATGAAACAGTCACCTTTGCAAAAAAAGTGTTCAGTCGAAACGAAACAGAAGAAAGCTATACATCTTCTCCACAGATCATCTTCATGATGATCTTGACGAAGATATCCGAATTACTTCGTTCGGAGGCCTGATTCCCCTAGGTCTCGCATTTGCCAACCATTCTACGTCCCTAATCTACGCACTCACAAAACCAACACAATCGATGCTATGAGTACGGTCCTCACACACAGCGAAGGCCCACGCAACAACACTTCTGCAACCCCAACAGCAAACAACTCCCAAGTAACTCCCCCCACCACTATCACAAACCCACCAAAAACTCCAGCGATGCCGACAAATATCTCTCTTCAGCAATCTTACTGCCCTCCAAACATCAACTTGGAACAATCGCATGCGACAAGCAACAATTACGAAAACGCCCTACCTGCTAACGTTACAGTCAACGAACGTAGAATCCGTTTCTCAGGCTCATATGACCTACTCCTCCTGAAGGCTTTTATTTTCACAAAAAAAACACCTTTCCCCCATTGTGAATTACAAACACGTTTTCAAGATGCCCAGACGGACCTTATTTCCGCTCTACCGCCATCTGTGTTTGACGTAGTGCAAAAATACTTATGTAAAACTATGAATGATCGCTTTAAATAGTTACTGGGAGACCATAGGCAGGCTGCCAGAGTGAACGCATCGGCGTCAGGGATTATGGACATATGAATGGAGCGCGAAGCCTTGCTTGATGATACTATGCAGGCTGTGGACTATATGCAAGATCCCAAGAGTGCAGAAAAGGATGAGAGAACCGAACTAGATGTAATGCTGCATGCAGCAGGTGAGCAATTTAGAAACAAAGCCTTCAGTTGTGCAAGCAGTGTCAGTAAGGAAGATGGTAGTACTGCAGAAAGAGATGATGCGATAAGGGTTACAAGCCCTGACAAACGTGCGATCACTCCTATTCGTAGACGGACAGATTTTTAGTATGATAATGATGAGGACTAATCTGTGCTCGAAAGCCATATGCTGCAACGAGAAGAAACTGATAATAAAATGTTAAAGATAGAGCAGGAAAGAGGGGACTCCGAGAGAGATCAAAAGCATTCTGAGCAAGAGCATCTCCGTCGTGGTAATGAGCTTTACTTAGCGGTTTAATTTAGAGGAGACGAGTTTTCAGATGGCTAAGAGGTGTGATTCCTTAGATAGATAGGAGCTTATGGCTTCATTGAAGGAGAGAAAATAAACCAATAGCCTAATAGGTGCTATAGTGAAACAGGTGGAGTAGTCGAGCTTCTCATGCATTTAAGTATTCTTCTATGGATGGGGAAAGCATGCAAAATATGATTGCGTCTAACTGCCATAATGCAAACACACTTTTACGTTCTATTGAAGGGCTGCACCTTTATGCATCAATGCAACTGGTGCCTTCCGAACTTTGAGAATTCGCTCGTAGTCTTGGCTCGCCCAGATCTGTTTAAGTTCTTTATAAGACCACTAAACTGCCTTACGTACCGAAGTCATGCATTTATTGTGCTGTTGTAGAAAACGCTCTTTCAAATGCGGCCGGCAGTCATGGTCGAAGCATATATGCTGGGTCCCCATAAACGTAAAACTGTCAGATTCTCAGTTTTAGATTCTGTGGTAGTACAGTATCCATGTTACTCTGTCTGTAAAAGTAATTTCATGTCTGCGTCCAACCTGAGGACCATAGATGTTAAATATAAGTCCATCAGGAGTTTTTTTGCTTTGATTTATGAGGCAGTGGAATCTCTTATGACCAGGGTACGTAGGAATTTGGTTCGCTGACGGTCCGCCTGGCTTCGACATCTGAATTTTGGTGCAATCTATAAAGCCAATGCAGCTGTCTAAAGGCGCTTTCTTGCAGTGATTTCGTCAGCGTATATCTGTACTCTATCCGTTATCAGATTTGTACTTCAGTCTTCAACTATATGTGCCTAGTTACTTAAAAACCCCTCCAACGATTCCTAAAACATTTGTGACATGGCACAAGCTCTCATTACAAATACCAGTTCTAAATCAGTCCATCTACATGGGGCAGCTAGTCTCCGAAGTATTATACGACACGCCGTGAATTTGTCACTAAAGTAGCCAGATCTTGATATTTTGCCCGTACCAAATCCAATTAACTGTGAAACCTTTGGAATCTCTGCGGGACGAAATCAGAAAGTCCTTGAGAGCTTTCTTTGTGCGGTAATCGTCTATGTTGAAGGTGACATTTCTCACATGTCGTTTCCTCAGTTGATTGTTGTTGGTGTCTCGAGTGTTCGCGGCACACTTTCCTATCCAGTTAGAACACAGTTCGATGTCTGCGTCCATAAATGTCGCTGCCCGTAAGAAAAGGCTTCCTTTGAACAAACCATGTGTAAGTTTACCTATGCAATAATCCTTCTGCCTCACATCGAGCTCTGATGGTTGCTGAGTAGCAAATAGCATCTACTTCTCGATGGCTTTGGCCGGCGGGGTTCATGGTGCATGATCCTCCGTTTTTTAAGGCGAGTCTAGGTAAATGGTGACCTTTTATGAATAAATGGCATTACAAGGGGACCGTACGACCCTGGCTGGACCTATTAGGATTCAACCGCGCAGAATTTGCGCTGGTTGATCATGACGGCAGTATACCGCTGCGCGAATGCTGACACCATTGTGCGAAGCGCGCGAAACTCCGTGAAGGCAGGCGTTTCCCGCCTAGTCATTGGTAATGCTCACAAGACATGCATTGCTGTTAATTTCCCATACCTTCTTATGCGGCTTGTCCATAATGCAATTATGACAGTTTGCGGCTTATTGCAAGGAAAATGCGTCGTTTTTTTGACGAGCCTATATGAATTTCTTTCATCCATAGTTCTCTAATGCCGTAGTGAAGGTACTTGGTCGACAAGTGTTCAAAACAGCAGGGGTCTCAGTCCAGTAAGAGGTGAAATACTTACTTCCCGGACTGAATACACGGGCTGCCGACATTTTATTGTACCCGAGGTCAGAAGAGATCAACACCTTGCCGCTCCTCCCGGTGGCGTACGACGTCATAGTAACATCGCCATTCAAAGGGGGGTTCATGTCTGTTGGAGCGCGCGAAGCTCGCGCCATTGCCAATGCACTGTAAAGACGGAAAATAGGGAGCTTGCCAGAAAAGTAGCAGCGATCCCCGGTGAAGCCTTCCCAGGACAATTGAAATTGGGATGGAAGTTTGTGCCGTTAGTCTTCGACTCGCTTCGGTCGCCGTCTGCGACGATGTCGAAGGCAATCGACGAATACGCGGCCGCTGTCGGAACCCGCAGCGGATGCTCAACGGTAGGAGTGAAGACTCGGCTTTATCAGCAACTTATGCGATTTTGTCCACGTGTGCCGCGTCTGTACCACATGCAGAGTTTAGCCACCCTATTCAAGCCTAATTCTTTTACGTTTGTAACAGTGGGGTATTCAGGACTTTGCATGTTGCACCTGCATACGTCTGAGGTAAAGTAAAGCATCATGGCCAAGAATCCCAATACGAGACGAGTGGACAGCGCAGGTTTTAAAATCATTTTGCGTTTTAGGAGCGATGCCCGTGATAGGGTTAAATCGGCGGGGGAAGAGATCCTCAGAACCAATTACCCTGAGAAGGAGGTGTTGCGAGCGACAAAAGTGCTACCGTGTTGTTGTTGAACGAACAAAAGGAGTGTATATAGAAGAGAGTTGAGGAAGCTACAAGCAAGTATAAAAGGGGCAGGGTCTACCACCGACGCTCTGCGACCAGCGTAAGAAAACGTTTTCTTGGGTCTGAAGTTGACTCTCAACTTCCTATTACTCGGGACTTGGCTTGAAGTTGTCTCCCAACTTGCTTTATGCTTTGTGTTTGACTTAATTTGTTGAGCGCCCCGCTCGGGTATGCTGGCCCCCAAGCAGTCCTACCATTTCATGCAAACAGCCCCTTATATAGAGTTTTCAACCCTCACATTCTGTAGCATCTATACAGTACCTATGTGCCAAATCTGCACCGCCACAGTACAGTGCAAATCATCCCTCTAAAAATAATTGAAAATATAATTGTAAGTACAGTGAAAGCTCAGCCAGCGCAGCATGCCAACTCAGCCAGCGCAGCATGCCAACTCAGCCAGCGCAGCATGCCAAAGAATATCTACAGTTTTCATTATATCACGCCCCTCGCTCAAGACGAACGTCCCGACTCGTCATCATTCTTCTTCTGTTTACATTAATGTAAGTTGCCTTATTGTTAAAACAGGGGGCCTTTCAAACGAATAGGGATGCAGTTGATTTCCTATAAAATATTCCAAAAAGTAGGTGCGCGTTTGATAGTTCCAATCATCTTTTCGGCTTTCCCGTTTGACATAAGAGCGTAGTCGAGAACTGTCTTCAGCTGAATCCCTTTCTCTTCAAAACGAAGCAGTGAAGTTGCAGTAAAACAAAGTGCGTTATCCGAGATGATCCTTTTTGGAAGACCAAACGGTTCAATTATTTCTTTTTCGATGAATCTCAGTACCACCTCAGCATTTGCCTCCTCAACTGCAACTGCTATTGGCCATCCAGTAAGATGTTCCACCCCTATAAGGAGATATTTGTTTCCGGAAGAAGTTTCCTTGAACGGGCCCGCAAAGTCAATTGAGAAGGTTTCAAAGAGACCGGAAACTGGAAAACTTAGAGTTGTCTTATACTTCGTATTGGAGTGAATTTTTGGCAGTTGTCGCAGCTTTTCACGAAATTATAGACGTCCTTATGGATACCGGGCCACCAGAATCTCTCAGTTACGAATTTTTTGGTTGTTTCGAGATCCCAATGCCCTAGCTCATCATGGAAAGTCCTCAAGATCTTCATTCTTTCTTTCAAAGGGGCCACTAGTCGGGGACCGGCTTTAGTGTCGGAAGAGTTTCCCATTCCACAATGTAAAAGCCTTTTGATTCCTGCGTACCCAATTTCTGTGTTCAAGATCAACCTTTCTCATTTCTAGTCCATCGAGGAATTTGATCAGTCCGTGAATATTAGCTTCGTACTCGTTATCGTTCGGCAACTGCAACTCGGCGACTCCGACGATGTCCTCCGAAGCTTTTTCATTTGGAATCAGTGCGTCCCTCAAGCGGGATAGGTAATTGGCAGGCTGATTATTGCGTCGCGGGTCTATACACAATTTCAAACCGATATTCTGCGAAAATGTCGAGCCATCGGGCCAAGCGGTGATGTACATCCTTCTTTTGGAATGCTTTTAAGTGCCTGGTGATCAGTTATCAAGACAAATTTCTCGAGTGATAAAAGGTATACGCGAAACTTTTTCAGCGCGAAGACGACAGCTAGCGCTTCTTTCTCGCAGACTGAGTATCTCTTTTCCGCATCATTCAGAGTTCGGCTTGCGAATTGAACAGGGTGTAGTCTTCCGTTTTCATCTTTTTGGGACAAAACGGCACCCAAAGACCGTTCTGAGGCATCTGTCTCCACAACGAATGGTCTCTTGAAATCTGGGTACATGAGAACTGGGGGGACACATAGCTTATCTTTAAGCTCCTAAATGCAGTTTCCATTTCCTTGTTCCAGTAAAATTTTCCGTTCTTCGTAGTGCTGGCATGTAACGGTGCTGCAGTCTTGGCGAAATCTTTGATAAATCTTCTGTAATATGAGGCCAGTCCTAAGAAGCTTCGGACCTCCGTCTTTGAAGCGGGCCTTGGTGCCAACTTTTTTTTTTCGTTTTCTCTGGATCCACTCTAATTCCCTCTTGGTCGACGATATGACCGAGTAATTGGATAGAAGTTTTCGCAAAGAAGCATTTGCTCAACTTAATTTTCAAGCTATACTCCGATATCCTCTCCACAACTGTCTTGACGTGCGAGATGTGCTGATCCAATGTTTCTGAGAATATGACGACATCATCGATATAGACTCTTGCGAATGGAAGTCCTTTCAAAACCTCGTTCATCATTCTTTGGAATGTAGCTGGTGCATTCATGAGACCAAAAGGCATCACTTCGAACCTGAACGTACCGGCTTTGCTCGTAAAGGTTTTTTTTCTTGCATTTTTCATCCAATGGAATCTGCCAATAGCCAGTGTAAAGGTCAATTGAGGTGAAATATCTCCCGTCCTTCAGGTCCTCGAGGATCTCCTCCATGTTCGGAATCGGAAATCGATCGGGTATCATTCTCTGGTTCAGTTGTCGGTAATCGACGCAAAAACGCAGCTTTCCATCCTTCTTTGGTGCGACCACAACTGGAAACGACCATGGGGATGAAACTGGTCGAATAATATCATTTTTCAGCATACTTGTAACATTTTCTGAGATAAATTGGTCATATTTTGGCGGTTGACGTCTAGGCTTGTGGTAAATCGGTTGAGTGTCGGTAAGTTCGAACGAGTGAGTAACCGGTACACTTGCTTGTCTTAAATCTGAAACGCTCCATGCAATTACTTCGGAAGATGTTAACATGTCGGATATTTTCAGTGAGGCGGGGGCGGGAAGGTGCTGCACTTTTCCTTGGATTTCTGCCATTTGGCGCCCTTTTTCTTCTTGATCCTCAACCTCAATATTTTGAAGGACCTCTTCCGTCGTGCTCACATCTTCATATATGGAATTCGACGTATTCTTATTTTCTTTGCAAAGGTAATCTTCTTTCATGCTCCGAATTCTGTCCTTTGATTCGATATCATCGCAAAAAGAAACACATTCGGGTTTCAAACTTATCCTAGAATTCCAGTCGTCATCTGTTTCAAACCCAGAATCATAATCGTCCCATGCCATGTTCATTACCCCCCGAGGGTACCCTTTTCCACTTCCGAAAGTGTTAGTTGGTTCCGAATCTTCGCTGTCATAGCTAGAAGTGAAATCTTCACTGTCCGTTTCTTTTAAATCTTCAGGATGCGTGCTTTTGTCGAAATCCAGGGGCATCTTCACGGTTCTGCCGTCAATATTAACTGAAACCATTTGATTGCCCAAGTCAATGCATTCCTAGTCTTTCCATGGTAGGGCAGCCAATGATTGCATCGAAAGGGAGATACGGCATGACAAGAAAGTCTAAATCAACTTTAAAGTCCCCAAAGAACACGGAAACATTGTCAACAGTGCCCATGCATTTTGAGACGGTTCCATCCGCTACAGTTATTTTTCGAGTCGTTGGAGTAATTTCGAGACCTAGATCTGTCACCAAAGTTTCTGAAATGAGGTTTGGAACAGCACCCGAATCGAAGAGAGCTTGGGTTTTCATACCCAATACTTTGACTGGTACCAGCTTAAGACTTCTTGGTGCTGTCGAGGCCGATTGAAGAAACAGTTTCTTAACCTTAGCGGACTTATTAGACCTGATAATTTTTTTGAGTTCTTTTCTCGCATCCTCTGCGTCGCCCCTCAAAAGTTGACCAAACGTTATCCCAGTTGGGGCCGATGCAAGTTCAGCCACCAAATTGTACCTCTTCACATACTCTAGTACGTCCTTAGAGATACTCTTAACTTTCTTACTCTTTTTCAACTTCTTGGCCGGAGTGACTCCCACTCCTGGAACAACTTGATCAGACCTCTTGGTTCGAGGAGGTACAGGTGCTGGGATATGCTCCAGCATTCCATAATCTAGCCTAGGTTTCTTCGGTAAAATGTTCCCTTCCCCATCCCTTTTTGTCACATTGACTTGATTAATCTCTTCAGCGATGGATACGTTACCGGCATCCGTCAACCTTTGATCCCTTCTATTTCGTAATATTTTCACCTCTGGTCCTGACTCACTCCTTGCTTCAGATAAATTTGCTCTTCTGTTGTCTTTAGACCAGCAGTTACTTTCATGATGCCCATATCGACCGCACTTTCCACAACGAGTGTTTCTATGTGGATTATCAGGACACCAGTTTGCAAAGTGTCCAGGCTTGTGACAGTAAGAACAGACTTATGCGGCCTTAGGGGCCCCAGACTGGTTCTTCTTAATGGTAAGAGTAAGGCTTTCCAACTGCAAGGTTATCATGTCAAGTCGACTATCGAATCGGTTTTCCAGCCTTTCTTCCAAGTTTTTGACATCGCTCCGGACAGATTCTAATGCCGCGGCACTAGTAACCGGTCTTTGATAATTCTTTTCAGGATGTACGATAGACATCGATGTGCGTGTTTCCCTCGGTACCTCACTCAGTGACTGAAACGTGTCCGAATTTTTGACAAATTCTACTATGGTACCCTTCAGTTCATCAAAAGTGTGAGGGCTTTTGATGAGGAGGAAATCGGGGAGCCGCTTATCCCCCATAGCCGCCTTACGCAGCATTCCGTACTTGGCTTGGGCGTTGAACCCAGCCTTTTCATAAAGATCACACAAGTACATCAATGAGCTTAACAAATCGTCGAAGTTGAGCCAAGCCTTTATGGCGGTACGAATCATCTCATCTGGTTCTACCTCCTTAGCATACTCTTTCACAAGCCACTCACATACCTCACCAAAGTTACGCCCATTCCCGTTAAGAGACCACCCGTGGATAAACTTGGACTTATATTTGTGCTTTGCGTCACCATGAAGATAGGCGAAGATACTTGCGGCCTTCTCTTCATCGCCCTTCTCACGCATCACAACGTTGACATATGTGTAAAGAAACTCCTAACGTCTTCAGTCTTGCCCCCTGTGAACGTTATACGAGCAGCGTTGAGATCCATGATTACAGAAAAGAAATCCCCCCAAAGTGTTCCTTACTGTTGCTCAACTCGAATACCTCGGGTGCAACCCCCTCCACAAGAGTACCAAATGATAGGGGTAAATCGGCGGGGGAAGAGATCCTCAGAACCAATTACCCTGAGAAGGAGGTGTTGCGAGCGACAAAAGTGCTACCGTGTTATTGTTGAACGAACAAAAGGAGTGTATATAGAAGAGAGTTGAGGAAGCTACAAGCAAGTATAAAAGGGGCAGGGTCTACCACCGACGCTCTGCGACCAGCGTAAGAAAACGTTTTCTTGGGTCTGAAGTTGACTCTCAACTTCCTATTACTCGGGACTTGGCTTGAAGTTGTCTCCCAACTTGCTTTATGCTTTGTGTTTGACTTAATTTGTTGAGCGCCCCGCTCGGGTATGCTGGCCCCCAAGTAGTCCTACCATTTCATGCAAACAGCCCCTTATATAGAGTTTTCAACCCTCACATTCTGTAGCACCTATACAGTACCTATGTGCCAAATCTGCACCGCCACAGTACAGTGCAAAGCATCCCTCTAAAAATAATTAAAAATATAATTGTAAGTACAGTGAAAGCTCAGCCAGCGCAGCATGCCAAAGAATATCTACAGTTTTCATTATATCAGCCCGAGTCGCTGAGAACGAGTTTTCAAAAGATACTTGGAATTAGATTGTAGTTTGATATTACAGTACAAACTTGTCATGTAAGTCGCTCAGGAGTGTTTCGGCGTCTAAGTTCATCCTCCAGTATCACTGGCCCTAGGAACACGGATATGCTGAAAATGCTCCGGTAGTGCTCAGAATTGAGTCATCCTTATGTTTGGATGAGGGTGTTACTATATTACAGAACGGATCAGTAACTTTTTTTTGAATTCTACGTTCAAATCTGAGGGCAATGATTCGTCAAGTGCGGAGCAAAAGGTCCAGCTAGGGTCGGACACACTTCGGGCAAGGACGAAACTGAGACAGCTGTGAAGCGACCAAATTTCCACCACAAGTTAGACAAGAGATAGTCTCGCTTCCCTCAAATTCAACCGTGTCACAGAGATCCCCTCTGCTATTGCAAACTTCGACTGACAATGCCATGAACAGGCGTGCCCCACAACACGTCGGAACCCCGGCCCTCGCCTCCAACGACAAAGCGTCCACCCCCACAACTGCCATACGAGTACCTCTGCTACTTATTAAACTTTGAGCCTCTCCCAAATCGCGTGCTGCCACCCTTTCTGTCGAAAATGCACTCGCTATAATCCGAATCCCTATCGAACGCCCCACTCGGGCCAACGCCGAAAAGTTTCCGTTCCTCTGTTCATACGAGAAACGTACACGATAACCCCTCGGAGATGATAGTGTAGTTCCGAGATTTCTCCTTCGGCACCGAAACGTCTCCCTCGCGGATAATAATGCACTACATGTTGATCTACGTGCCCCAGTTGGTGTAACTGACGGAGAGGCTGTCGGTGTTGGGCTACCGAATGGTAAGTCACCGGTGGTCCCTAGTCCGCAAGTTGAATCGATTGTGGTGCGCATCAAAGTTTGGTCGCGAGCAATGAGCGAAGTGTCATCGATGACGTTGAAGACGACTTCCTGGCGACCGTTGGTGAAAAGAAAATCGTTAAAGAAGATGTTATCTTTCAGGATAAGATCCGATGAAATCGTTTCTGATGGTCGGTTGCAGCAAAGAGCGCTGGGTCCTTGTGTGGGGAGTCTGAGGAACTCAAAATTTGAAGGACATTCGGCACCGAACGAAAGCAGTCTACTAGGCTGATTGAAGCGCACTTGTCTAACGCAAAAGAACGGGGAGCGCACGGGTGTACAGGGAATGAATCCGCGCGCAGCGGCGTCCAGTGTGAAAGATACGATGCATTGATTTCTGATGCATCTGCCGGGACACACGGAAGGGTCGCAGATTGGTGCTGGTCTTGGGCGAATGCAAGATGTGTCCCCGAAGACTCCTCGGTTGCGGAAGTCATCGACAAAGGTGTTGATTTCATTGATAGATGTACGAGAAAACGTGAGCGGGGCTCCCGGCAGTGCGAAAGACGTCATGATTCCAGATGAACTGTGACTTGCGGAAAGGGTATGGCCTGTTTCGTGTACAAATGTGCTCAAAGATCCATCCTGAACCCAGCCATAGTGAGACGAAGTACAGACAGCTGAATTGAAGGCAATACCTATGGTCCTCGAGTTAGGTACGTAGTTAGTGAAGAGATAAGCTGCGTCGCGATGGACGTTGCGACGAGCGGAGTTTGATTCCCAATAGTCTCGAAAGCCGAAAAGGACGAAGTCTGCTTCGTTGTTTCGGTTATCGTTACGAACGAAGCGAGGGGCGCGTCGGGTGAGTCGCGTAAGAGTGTAAGGGTCGTCGGGGTCATTGCAATGGGCGTCAATATGAGATAAAGTGAGCCTGACACAGGTGGCATCGCGGTAGACTTGGTCAGCCTGATTGATCATGGCTTGAACAAAAGCGTTGGCGACGGATTGATCGTTCCCATTCTGAGTGCAAAAAGTGTTGTCATAAGCGATGAGAAGCTCAACATGATGGTCGACATCGAAACTGCACGGGCGAGACTGACGGAGGAGGTTAAGGTGAGCAGGGATTTGAGGGCGTACAGAGGAAGAGAGGGAGGCTTGTAAGTCACGAAGTATTGCAACTGGCGTGTCAACGAGAATGAAGGGGTAGAGTTGCGGATCGGGGAGGGAGAGGTGGAGGTTATTTCCCCACAGACGGACGATCTGATGAGTGTGAGCGTTGAATAGGACAGTATAGCCGTCGCCCTTGCGGACCTGAATGGAGGCATAGGCGGGGTTCGTTTCAGCGCCATTGAGGGAGAATGAGGTGTTTGAGTCAAAGGGCAAGGGTAGGGCTATGTTGAGGATAGGGATATAATGATTGGGAGTGTAGAGGGTTCCATTTGGGGAGAGCTCGTAAAGTAGCTGGGAGGCAGGGGTAGTTTGGTCGCCGGTCCATTGACGGATGAGATGGATGGGTATGGGACGGGATGAGAAAGGTGAAACCACGGTTGTGGCGACCGAGTGTTTGGTTATTTGGGTGAGGATTAAAATGAAGGAGAGAGTGAAGGATGATAGGGGGTGTGCTTTTAGGCACATACTTGGGAGATCAGGTGCGGAAAGCAAAGGGGTTAGGTTAAAGATCTGTTGCTTACGATGCCCGATAAATTCTTAGCAGGCAACAAGACCGTGTAGAAGACATATATGTACAGAGGAGATGAGCATCTAAACTTGGCCTACTGATGAGCGATCGTTAAGGTTCTGACCGAAGGACATACTATAGAAGTTCATAAGAGTTAGTGGGGCTATGCTATTGCTTGGTATGAGATGTTTCGACCTCATAGCTTGTTATACGTACATGAAGTTTACGGAGCATTGCACGAGGGGAGCAAGTGTAAACGTAGTACTTACCGTATCGGCGAGGAATATGGAGCTTTAATGCAGTCAACCATCTGTCCATCCTGTCAATGCTTCTGAATCGGAGGGGGCACCGGTAGTTAAGATTGGTGCTATCGCAACTACGAATCCGGGCAATAAGTAGAGCCCAGTTTAGCAATGTTTTAGGAGGCACCATGTTACGTGTATACGTTCACACGTCAGTTTGTAAACCGGCAATCCATCGGTGAGCAACTGACCTCAATTTTCAGACATTAAATCAACAAATGCTTTCCAACGTTACGTGAAGGCAAGCCACATCCCTTGCGCTACACTGTTGATCATTTTCCGACTGTCTGCGGGAAATCTAGACAATGCTACCGTAACAGTCGAAGAACTAACCTTCATGGTTGCAATGTTTTTTGCATTGCAAAATCAAACCAGTCATAGACTGAAGGGGGGAAAGGTTTGAGTGTTTTTCTTTTGGAAGTTATATCCGATCTATCCCTTAGTTTTGCAGACAACCACAATCGACTCAAAAAGGTGTGCAGACAGTAATGGGGAGGGACCACGCTCCCTAAAAGGCTAACTGCAGACCAGCCGAGTGCAGCGTAGCCAAAAAAAAATAAAGAGAAGCTTTTATTGAACGAGAAGAATCAAAAACCCACGTTGAAGCTGCGTTACGGACGTTTGTCGACGCAGCGATACTCTCCTATGTTGTGACTTGGACTCGAATGCTGGAATCGGTATGTTGCGGCTCCGGCTCCTTTGCAAAAATCAGTAACGCAATGGGGCAATGAGGTACGCTGTACTGTATTAGAAGTTTTGGATGGTCAAATAGTCAAAACTACAATAGATATTTTCACGGTTGAAGCAGTCTCCGTACATCAATCAACATGCCCCCCAAATCCTCCTCCGAATTCTCCCTCGAATCCTCCTTCGAGTCCCCACAAACCCCCTACTTCCCCCGCTCAGCTCGGTAGTCGCTAGTCCCCCGCGCTCTCCGCCCGTACCGCTCCGCCCATTGCCGCGCTTGCCACGCTCGCCATGGCTGAATGCATCGTACGCGGCCGTCGCCTCACGTCTTCCTCCGCGTCCTGCCTCTGCAACAACTTTGCTCCCTCATGTTTCTGTGACCTTGTGCAGCTTCCACGCATCACAGATCCGATTAGTCCTGAGGTCATGGGCCTCCCTGCAGCTCAGAGGGTCATTGGCCAACCGGCGGATGCTGACCCAGCTACTCTTACCTGCTCCCGCAAGCTACTCGCCGGCATCTCGTCAAACCACCGCCATCTTGACCCAAGGATCACGGATCCGGAGCCGACGACCTCCCCAGCGCCCCACCTGATGCACATGGGCATCGCGCCCACCCGCGACCATTCCTTCCCGTCCTTCCTTCCCGTCCTTCGAGACGGCACACAGTCTCCTCTGTGAGGCTGCCACGGCTCGACAACACCCCCCTTACCGCCGCATGCCCTCGTGCCTCATGTTGGCAAGTGGGCGTACCTCTATTTTCCGCCTGCCGCACCTGAGCAAGTTTCCAATATACTGGCTCACCTCCAGAGGACCATCCCCGATCTCCAAACCACTACACAGGAGCCGCAGTAGATGCATTCGTCGCTCAAGGCGTCGTCACCCGGCTCCGCCGAGAGACTCACCGCCTCCAAAACATGGCTATCCGCTCTTGGGTAGCACCATATGTCTGAAACACTTTTGCCATCACCCTTCTACACCGCGCCCGCGGCATTGCCGAAGCCCGCGGGACCAACAAGCCTCCGCAAGCTCCCGCCCACGTCGCTCCCCGCAACGCCTCCCCCGCTCATCAGGCCCCGCCTCCCCCCCATGCAACCGGTACCTCGGCTGCCGAAATGACCCTCCTGCGGTCCTTTCTTCGCCCGTTGCCCCCGCCGCCACTCCTGCTTCCCACACTAAAGGAAGCAAGCGTGCCGCGCCCTCCCTCCAGAGGTCATGACGGACGGCCCAACCTCACCCACGCACTCCGGTCAGTCCCCGGGTTCTTCGTCGGCGGTGACCAAGCGCCGATGGAGTAATTACTCCTCTGTTGTGTTTCCAGTGAGTTCCTTTCGTTGAACGCAATCGACACAACCGTTGAACTTTGTGCGCTCCTTTCTTATGTTCTCCCACTGTTTTTGGCATCCAGTTGATAATCAAACATCCCACCTCCTCGACTTATTTATCACGGGTAGTGCATGCATGTGATGGTCGGCGGGACTCAGTGATAAACATCGCACGGATGGGACAGCCCATTTATGCAGACGTTATGCTTGATCCTGTGGGTGGGTCACAGCAAACGGCAGGCGCAGCCTTAGAAAGAGCAGAATTATCCCCTTTGACCACGATAGTCACTTCTCCTTGGATCGTCCGCTGTCATTCGACTCATGCTGCTTGCAGTTCTGAAGCATTCTCCAGAGGAATACAATGAGGCGGGGCAGGGTTTACAGATGCCATCTCGTGAACGAAAGGTCGGGACGAGGGGTAAGGTACTGTACTGTACTTTACAGTACTGTACTGTATTGAGTAGAATGAAGGTATCGCAGGGCGTACTGTACAGTGCTGTACAAAGTACAGTAGATAGTGCTGTGTCGTGATAACCAGTACAGTATTTTTTTGGCAATTGCATGGTAGGGGCAATATAAAGGGGGGACGCGCTAAACATGGAAAATGGTTCAAAAACGGGACAATTGAAAAAATTGGAAAACTAATAGTGCTTTTTCTTTTCTGTTTGGCACTAGAGGGGGTTCTGTTTCTTTTCGCACCTCTATTCGAGGGCTTTTAATTTAATTTTTTTCTTTGTTTTCTTTGTTTTCTTTGTTTTCTTTTTTTCCTCTTGTTTTCTTTTCTTTTGTTGTGTTTTTTTGTTTTTCTTCTTTTCCCTTTTAGCTCAGGGTTTGAATTTTAGCAGTCACTGAGGGTATTGCCCCCTTGAACTTCGAGCTAAGCACCAAAAGTCCAAAGAGACAAGGAACACCTGCAGTATAATGGGTATTGCCCCTTGAACTTCGGTAAGCACCCAGTAAGTCCAAGGAGACAAGGGACGCCACTGCTTTGAGGACAGAAGACAGGACAAAGCAACGTGGTGTTTGTGATGTTGGAGTGTTTGTGGGTTGGTGTTTTGGGTTTGGGGATGGTGGTGTTCGGGTGTTTTTGGGTTTGGGGATGGTGGTGTTCGGGTGTTTTTGGGTTTGGGGATGGTGGTGTTGGTGTTTTGGGTTTGGGGATGGTGGTTCGGGTGTTTTTGAGTTTGGGATGGTGTGTTGGTGTTTTGGGTTGGGGATGGTGGTGCTTGGGTGTGGTTGTTGTTGCCGTTCCGTCGAGGCTCACACCCCAGTCGACCAGCCTTTATATAGAGATTCGCAATTATCTAAAACGCACAAATTGGTACTAAATTCCTAGCAAAATATAAAAAAGTAGCCCTTAGACCCCCCTATTTACCTGTTTTGAGGCGCCTTTAATGTAGTGTTGTGCAGTGCACGACACTTGTGGCTCAGAGCCATGCACAGTACTGTACATGGCTCTCGTATCCCGAATTTGTGGCCATGTACGTACTGTACATGGCTCTCGGGACATAATTTGTGGCCACAGGACACCGGCCATCATCAGTCACATAACGCTATCCTCCCCGTACAGCAGGCCACGGGACGGCTTGAAATCCAATGCTCTTATCAATCCAGGCAATGAATACATATAATATAATATTTTTTCCTTTTTTCTTCTTCTCTTCTCTTCTTTTTTCTTTTTTTTTTTTTTTTTTTTTTTAAAGGATGCAGAAAAATAAATCACTGAAACATCTTAACATAGATGTTTGGGTCGCCTTGTGTAAAGCTGCAGCCGGCGGGCATGAATGGGACGCCTTGTTTGGCGACCATGAAGTGACGCTAATTCATAACGAGGGTGCTTTGCCTTAATGAGGCACGGTCCATAATACTGTGAGGATAATGCAGGCCACTTGACAGTAGAACTTAAGGAATGCCCATGCGCTACTAAAACCCAGTCGCCCACCTGAAACGTGATGCCTGTTCCGCACAACCGTTCTTGGCCTCTTAGTTGTTCCATGGCTCGATTCATTCTCCACACCCTGCAAGCCAGTAGTTCGTTCGCTCTATGGTCTTGGGTGGGGTTTGTAAGAGTCGACGTAGCATCCGTATGCACCAGACGGGGTGTACTCCGAACATCAATTCAAACGGGGAGAAACCACTCGAGAGCCGCCGACGCCGGTAGCCGTACAGGACCGTGGGGAGTACATCTTCCCATGCGTCCCCGTGTTCCAACACCATCTTTTTTACTGAAGATTTCAGAGTTCGCACCATCCGCTCTGCCCTTCCATTAGACATGGGTGCGTAGGCCAGGATAGTTCTCCAGGAGATACCGTTTCTTTCATGAAGTCCACCAGAGCTCCTGACGTGAAGGAAGTGGCATTATCCGATATCATTCTTACTGGCCGGCCAAAAGTCAACATAATCTCTTTCTTAACGAACTCTATCACTACATGGGCCGTAGTCGATTCCGCCGCGACGGCGAACGGCCATCCCGTTAGGTGCTCCACCGCTATTAGGATGTAGCGATTTTTCGATCCTTGCTTGGCGGGAAGAGGACCGGCAAAATCGATAGAATAAGTCTCGAATATATTTGTCAGGGGCACGTAAAGTGTTGTCTTGTAAGGGACCAAAGGCTTTGACTCCTGACATCCTCTACAGCTCTTCACAAACTCGTGAATGTCACTATAGACTCCAGGCCACCAATATCGATCCAACACGAACTGCTTGGTGGTTCGAACATCCAATGTCCCATCGTCGTGGAACATCCTAAGTATCCCCACGGGATGAAATGTGTGGAATAGCTCGGATACCCTTCGCGGTCCGTCGAAACAGCTGTCCTTCCCATAATATAAAGCTTTTTGCGCCCCTTTTGACCGAAAGTTTGAGTTTTTCGTTGTCCTCAATAATCTCAAACTTACTCAAATACCTAATGACATTCTGTAAGAATGGCTCCAAATCGAGATTAGTCACCTGAGACTCTGTAAGCATGGCGAGCATCCCTTCGTCCGATGTTGACCCTGGTTTTTCTGGAAGACCAAAGCGGGAGAGATAGTCTGCCGGAGCATTTTCCTTCCCTGCTCGGTACTCTATCGTGAAATCATATTCGGCTAGAAAATCGAGCCAGCGCGCTAACCTTCCGTGGACATCTTTCCTTTTGAACGCATTCCGGAGAGCTTGGTGATCGGTGATTAGCCGGAAGGGGTCTGACGATAATAGGTAAACGCGAAACTTGCGCAAGGCAAAAATTACGGCCAAAGCTTCTCTTTCGCTAGCACTGTAATTTCGTTCAGATGAATTCATAGTACGGCTCGCATATTGGATCGGGTGTACCTTTCCATCTTCTTTCTTTTGTGCTAGAACAGCCCCGATGGCGACTTTCGATGCATCCGTCTCAACGACAAATGGAGCTGAGAAGTCGGGGTAGGCAAGCACAGGTGGCGAAGTAAGTTTTTCCTTCAGCTCCTCGAAAGCAGACGTCATTTCTTCCGTCCATTCGAATCTTCTATTCCCCGAAGTCCAGCATGTAAGGCGGCTGAGATGTCGGCAAATCCTTTAATGAACCGCCGATAGTAACCTGCCAAACCCAGAAAACTACGTAGTTCCGTTGTTGATTTTGGGACTGGGCTTTTTTTATAGCCACTTTTTCTTTCATCGACACTTACGCCACTTGAATCCACCTTATGGCCAAGGAGTTTCACTGAAGGCATCGCGAAACTGCATTTGGTTATTTTCAATTTCAGACCCGCAGCCGCTATGGCCTGAAATACTTCCCTCAAGTGCTCCACATGTTCATGCAAGTCAGATGAAAAGACTACTACGTCGTCCAGATAGACACGTGCGAACGGGATGTCTCGTAAGACCTTGTCCATCATTCGCTGGAACGTTGATGGGGCGTTCATTAGTCCGAACGGCATTACTTCAAATTTAAAGGTTCCGTAGCGACAAACAAATGTAGTCATCTCCTTACAGTTTTCGCTCATGCGAACTTGCCAATAGCCGGCGAACAGGTCTAGTGTGGTAAAGACCGAACCTCCCCCAGCTCATCAAATATTTCCTCTATCCGGGGTAAAGGCCATCTGTCAGCCTTCATTTGTCTGTTGAGGGTGCGATAATCGACACAAAAACGAGGCTTTCCGTCCTTCTTTTGGGCAATGACCACCGGAAATGACCACTCAGATGCTGCAGGTGTAATTATTCCAGCCCTGAGCATGTTATCAATCAGTTCTTACTACGTCGTAGTGTTTTGGGGCCATCCGACGTGCCCGATGGTAGATTGGGGTTTTGTCTTTTAGCTCAAATCCGTGGGTTATAGGGACGGAAGCCGGACGTAACTCATTCATGTTCCACGCAACTACCTCTGTCTCCCGTAAGACATCGCTTATATCTCTTTGAATACTTTTTGGGAGGTGCGCAAGACGAGCTCGTAGTGCGCCGAGCAGCTCCTCTGTCTGACTGTCGTCTACGGATATTGCTCCCGACTCCCCAGGTTGCATATTAATTGGGATATCTTCAGTCTCCATCCCTAACGACTGCCACCACCAGTTCATCTTCCGTATCAGAGGCGTTCGTGAATAATCCGATCGGAAGTAAAGTCTTCGCTTGGGGTCTTGTCTCCCCCCTGCATGATCTTTCTTTCTGTGGCGCGGAAGTCGGGCTCCAACGGACTAAAACCTCTTTTCATCTACTCGTATTACACCGAATCTGTGTCGAAGTCCATAAGAGCCTTTAGTGATTTAAGGTAGGCCTCCAATAATAATGTCAAAGGGGGTATTTTCCACCACAGGTACTCTAATTGTACCGTAAGGTCCTCAAAAGACGTCGGAACTTTGACATGGAACCAACGCATCCAGCGACGACTCCATTAGCCACCGTTATAGTGCGAGTAGTTTCTCTGGAGAAAGGCAGAGACATTCCGATAACTCTTTTGACATCACGTCCGGGACAGCTCCCGAGTCCAGTAAGGCCCAAGCCTCCGTGCCATACACTCGTAATTTGGCCAACCGGAGGAGCCTATCTGGGGTTTCGTCTCTTTTCAGATGTTCTATCTGTGTAATCATGGAGGCTCTCGCGCCTGTAGGTTTTCCGATAAGACGACGAATGACCTTCTTTGCTTCGTACGCCTCTCCGCGTAGGAGTTGCCCGAAAGTAAGTCCACAGCTAGCATTGAAAGTTCCGCAAGGACATCATAGCTGCTTACATACTCCTGCAACTGGCGAACAGCAGCCCTTTTAGACCTACTGGCGACTTTTCCTTTCTTCTTATTTCGCAAGTTTAGATCTGGTTCTTTTTGAGGGCATTCTGGATGACAGGGGATGATTGAGAAGCCTTGGGATTGGAATTCCGTACGATCTTCTTGACGTGCCTGTTCTTACGGCTTGCCCGTCAGCTAGCCTTTTGGTAGCATTCACAGCTTCCACAGGAGCCTTTTCCTCCTTCATTACGGCAATTTTTTCTCCGGTATTTTCTTTAACACCTTTGTTGTCTGAAGCCGACCGCTTTCCTTACTTTGGTCCAGCAGGTAGCTTCCGAATGGCCTAGTTTATGGCACAGGGAGCAACGATATCTCTCTCGGGATTTCGGACAACGGCTCGCACCATGTCCTGGTTCCCTGCAGTAGGAACAAAGACGTCCCCCGCCTGTGTCCGCCTGCGGCCATGCCACGATTGTTATCTTTCTGTTTTTGATGAGCAAAGTGAGCTTGACGATCTTCGGCCAAGGCGTCACTTTTCTTCGATATTCCTGGTACGGGCATCCGGGCGTACCATGAGTTTTGCAGGTGAAACTTGTTGGGGTCGAGAGGAAGCGGAACCGATGAAGACAGGTGATTGAACCAGAAATCTTTTAAAGCCTGCACTATCCCCGCGTAGTCTGCGGGCCAAAGGCGAGGAATTGTGCCAACTCACTATGGTTACAGCGGCCGACCTTAACAGCCCAAATTTCGCCCGTCATCAAAGCCCGCTTTTTCGTACAGCTTATCGATGATTTTCAGCGATCCGGGGATATCATCAATAGCAAACCTGCTTCTAGGCTTGCCGGATGACATCTTGAGGTTCCTCTGGAGCAAAGTTTGAAATGATCCTTTGTTTTACTATTTTATAGTTCTTTGCCTTCCTGTGAGTGAACCGTCTTTGGCAAAGGAGTCGTAGTAAAAGTCGAATGCAGCACCATCCAATGGGCGCAGTTTCATTGCTTTTTCGTCTTCTTCCTTACCAGCCATAACCACATTCTCAAAATAGAAAAAAAACCTTCGAACATCGTCGCTTCCGTTAAAAACTAAGATACTGTCACCAGTTGAGTTCGAATCGGAAGGGGAACTAACCCCCCTCCACAAGAGTACCATAATAGTGCTTTTTTCTGTTTGGCACTGAGGGGTTCTGTTTTTCGCACCTCTATTTGAGGGCTTTAATTTATTTTTTTTTTGTTTTCTTTTTTTTTGTTTCTTTTTTCTTTGTTTTCTTTGTTTTCTTTTTTTCCTTGTGTTTTCTTTTCTTTTGTTGTGTTTTTTTGTTTTTCTTCTTTTCCCTTTTAGCTCAGGGTTTGACTTTTAGCAGTCACTGAGGGTATTGCCCCCTTGAACTTCGAGCTAAGCACCGAAAGTCCAAAGAGACAAGGAACACCTGCAGTATAATGGGTATTGCCCCCTTGAACTTCGGTATGCACGCCGTAAGTCCAAGGAGACAAGGGACGCCACTGCTTTGAGGACAGAAGACAGGACAAAGCAACGTGGTGTTTGTGATGTTGGAGTGTTTGTGGGTTGGTGTTTTGGGTTTGGGGATGGTGGTGTTCGGGTGT
Source organism: Kappaphycus alvarezii (assembly GCA_002205965.3). Taxonomy (NCBI): domain Eukaryota; phylum Rhodophyta; class Florideophyceae; order Gigartinales; family Solieriaceae; genus Kappaphycus; species Kappaphycus alvarezii. The sequence goes on along the minus strand of NADL03000085.1, from coordinate 308,846 downwards.
TTTTGGGTTTGGGGATGGTGGTGTTCGGGTGTTTTTGGGTTTGGGGATGGTGGTGTTCGGGTGTTTTTGGGTTTGGGGATGGTGGTGTTGGTGTTTTTGGGTTTGGGGATGGTGGTGTTGGTGTTTTTGGGTTTGGGGATGGTGGTGCTTGGGTGTGGTTGTTGTTGCCGTTCCGTCGAGGCTCACACCCCAGTCGACCAGCCTTTATATAGAGATTCGCAATTTTCTAAAACGCACAAATTGGTACTAAATTCCTAGCAAAATATAAAAAAGTAGCCCTTAGACCCCCCTATTTACCTGTTTTGAGGCGCCTTTAATGTAGTGTTGTGCAGTGCACGACACTTGTGGCTCAGAGCCATGCACAGTACTGTACATGGCTCTCGTATCCCAAATTTGTGGCCATATACAGTACTGTACATGGCTCTCGGGATCATAATTTGTGGCCACAGGACACCGGCCATCATCAGCCACATAACAAAAACAATACCAAAATGCTCGATTCTCACATTCTCCCTGTAGGAACATCAATGTTCCTCGTCTTCTGCAGCAAAACATCGTGAAGAAATTTAAAAACAAATCTGCCCAATCGTTTCTACATGGCGGGAATACCGTAACAGGATGCATCTGAAGTGGAGAAGGGGAGGGCGCATGCAAAGAATGCATGCAACCTGAAATTTTCGATAATAAAACGAGGTTCCTGACCCACTTTTCTCTCGAAACTGCCGAGCCCTCTACCTAGTTTACGACAAACGATAAACAGCAGGAATTGTCACAACTGAGCAAAGGGAAGGCGAATCGTTGTTCCAAAAAGAACATTAACATGCTCAATGCTGTAGCAGCCAAAGAATCAGGAATGTCGTATCGCGACGCAGCACGCAAGTTTGGTGTTCCTCACAGCACTCTACATCGCCAAATGAATGGAACCACGAAGAGGGGAAGCAAACCGGCGCTTGCACCTGAAGAGAAAGAGCTGATAGTTGACTTTATCCTCCGCTTTGCTCATCGAAGTATACCCTTGACTCAAGTGCATATTAGAGAAGCCATTGAAATCATGATTAACGATCTCCCGATGTCTCGGCGTCTGCATTTGACTTTCAAGAAGGGCAGCCCAGGAAGAGCTTTTCTCAGGGCGTTTCGACGACGAAATGGACAAAGATTGTCATTTGCAAAGCCGTTACGACGGGAAGAGAGATTAAATGCCGTCAATGCAGAGGTTTTGACCACTTACTTTGCCACTTTGGAAAAACTCATCGCAAAAAACAGTCTTAATGCGTCGCGCGTTTATAATCTCGACGAGGTTGGTTGCACTCCTGATAAGGAAATGAACGGGCGCACAGCTGCAAGACGATTGATGACACGCAGAGGAACTCGGGATATGCGCATGCCGGAGTTTTTGAATTTGCCTCGCGTCACAATGATGCCCGTCGTAAGTGCTATTCGGGATGTTGGACCTCCTCTTTTCGTGTTCAAAGGGACAAGGTTACTTTTTCGTACTTTTCTACGAAATAGTTCTGTGATTGATGAAACCCCGGCTTATAATCTGCCACACCGTTCCACATTGGCATTTCGAACTGAAAGCAGAGGTGTTGACTCTTTTAATTTCAAGAACTGGGCGTTTCGGTTCGTGGATTTCGTAAAGGATCTGACAGCTAACAATAGAAAAGTTCTATTGATATACGACGGCTACAGAGCACATCTATCACTGGATGTGCTGGAAATTTTCCACGACCACAACGTGATTGTTTATGCTTTACCGGCTCATAAATCAGGCAAGAAACAAACTCTTGATACGGTTCTGCTTTCTGTGTTTAAGAATGCTTTGAACTCCGCGACATTTTATTGCTTGTCCGTCGACACCAGCCGCCGTATGGATATGTTTGATTTTTGCAGTATCATTAGGGATGGAGGCATATCTTTGTTAGATTACTGTGGACAACATAAGGGCATCTTTTAGGAGAGCTGGCATCTGGCCTCTTTTTCCTCAGAAGGTATTGAACGAACCTCGACTCGGTGATTCTTCTGCGGAGTCTAGAATCATGTCAGTGGAGGAATTAGAGCAGGCGTTTTTAGATAAGTTTCGTGAGTTCCGCGGGCGTTTTTAGGTGATAATGCTGTGATTACCTCCAATGGGTATGTGGACACGACCCAAGGATGTGTAATGACCTCTGATTGTGTGCTGCAGTTGGTACGGGACAAGAAAAGTGCCGATATTGCCAAATATCAAGCAGATTGTCGCCGATGTGAGATTAGAGAGACACAAGATGATCAGCGCAGACTCGCTGCTGTGAGTTTTTAACAACGGGTGCGGAACGTTCGAATAAAGCGAATGGCTTCTCTGGCTGGTATGCCTGTCGAATATTTTTGTGAGGGGGTTCGAAGTATTCAACAACTTCGTGCTGCAGCTTTCATTCGTGCTCGTTCTAGACTTCAGGGTGTTCCACTGGAATGATGTGTCAATTGAAATTGTTTCATTTTTTAATTTCTAGTAGGACCACGGCACTCGCACTTTTGATTATTCATTCGATATTTCGCCGTTTTGCTTCGTTCTTTGGTATGTTCTAGATAAGACAAAGAGCTTTACAAATGGTAAAAACCATTTAAATTGGACAAGTAGAACACCTTCTACTGCACTAAATATCTGAAATGTTCCGTTTTTAGCGCCCCTCCCCTTACTGGGTGAATTCGGAAAAAGCTACGTTCTCATGTAACCAAATTTCAGCCAAAGAAAAGACTGTAATTTGGTCGGTCAACATCCAGATAATGGTCGTCTGGGGCCACGCTTCAAGGTCCGAGGGAGTCGACCAGATCCCTCACCACATCCGAACCATGAACAACCGCAAGAAAAAAGGCGTGATTACTGCATCACTTACCGCGTTTTCAATCGCCTTAAGCGCAAGTTTTATCATTTTCAAACGGTGAAAACACCGAAATCGTTCTACTCAAGATGCTGCTCACACTCGAAAAGGACTTTTTGCTCCGGTACATCATGAAGACTAGACCCCATGGCAACGAGTTCTTCTTAATGAAAATGATCAAGGTTTTATAGTTGTAACAAATTTTACACGAATGATTTTCACTGAATGTCTTCTTCCCCTTTCTGTTCAACTTTGCCCGTTGTGTAACCGTGGCAGTCCATAAAGAAAAACTAATACAAGAAAAAGAATAAAAAGACATTATTGCTCAATCGATCTGTTAGGTATGGCTCTTTACTATATCAAAACATGCGGCACAACATATCAAATTTGTTCATTTTTCGGTATTCCTCCGTCTTCTCCATCAATTTGGCTCAATTTTAATTATGCGTACTTCTAAAAGTAGCTCGAAACCCTTCTGCAGTACAATTGAGGATTCAATGGCCAACATCGGCGGATCAAAAAGAATCTGCAGCTTTATTAGAGATGAATCGCAATAATGGACCGCTATTGAGAAGTGTTTTCGCAGTGAAAGATGGTGGACGGTTCCCGTGCCAGTCTTATGGCAAAGAAATGCTTCAGATTGCGTACTATGAAGTGTATAAGCAATAAAAAGAGGTAACTTGAGCGTATTCATTTTTTTTGGAGAATGCATACATACCGCCATCAACTTCCAAGGAAGTTTGCATGATACGAAACTTGCGGGCGCTTCAGGTTTGTATTATCCGAAAATGAGTGACGAAATGACGCCGGTAGGGATGGCTGTACTTGGAGATTCAGCATTCTTGAACAGCTCCTCAGTTACAAACGGAAAGATCCTGCGTGCGCAGAAGTCTAGCGAAAAGAGTAACATCCAAGTCTCTTTGGAACTGTCTGCTATCGAAATTAACATGCAGCATATTCTGCCAAGCGAGAGACAGAGCGCGGAATGGGGCATTTGCGCCATCAAAGGACCGTTTCAACGTTTGAGTAAGCTGCTGAACGTAGACGCAGAAAAGAGGGGAATGCTAATCGAACTAGCAATACGTTTACTCAGTCTTCGGACGACAACTATGGGTCTAAATCAGATACGCACGGTTTACTTCCGACTTCAGTAGGATCTTTGAATAAATATCGCTCGCGTGGACTACTGCCAGAGGTTCGAAGTCGTTCTTGACGGTCGCATTACTGTCTGTTCTCTCCAAAAGTACCGTTGGTGATCTTCTTCTCTAATTTTTGCAGAACAGAACTCATGCTATTAAGAATTTCCTTTGTATCCTGTAGAGACTGATTGATTTCAGTTTTCAACGCATCTACTTCCTCCTTTTCCACCGCATCCCCCATGACTTTCTCAGATTCTTTTTCAATTACATTGTTCTCTTCTTTTGTCATTGACTGCGCAATGATACCCATGAAGCCAGATATAGACTCTAAGTGACTTACAAGAATTTCTTCCGTTTTTACTTTCTTTGTCTTAATTCCAGCGGATTTTAAAGTTTTTTTGTTCTTATATACTCCAATGCCTTCTGTTTTCTTGACTAGTTTCCGTACTACTATCAGCAGCACCACTTAATTTATCCGATATTTCTGGTTTACCGTCTTCAAGCACCATGGCTGCAACTTTTCCCTGAATATCCCTCGCAATGTGATTCGCTCGACGTAAATCTGCTAGAAATGAAGGGTCTCCAATTTTCTTTTTGGCGTTACAAAGTTTATCAAACTTCGTTTTTACAGAGTCCTGATCTCGTATAGGACGTTCGTTGACTTCGCACCACTTTTCGATTTTCTCGGCTACAAGCGACCAAAGATTGTTACCAATTGGTTGGACTTCTTCGACAATATATAGAAGAGCAAAAATATATTCTTTCTTGTAATTTGGAGATCCTGCTCTAGTCTTGGTGGGTTTCTTCATTAGTTCTTTGGGCAAAGAAGTGCCGTTTGCGTTTGACAACTGAGTGTTTATCTCATTTGTTATAGCCACGTTCAAATTTGGAGCTGTTGTGTTGTCGCTTGATGTTTTCTGCATGTTTGGGGTGTCTGGTGTGTCTTATCTGTTGCAGACGAGAACAAAGAGAACAAAGCGAACAATGTAAGTTAACTGTTTCTGTCAGATTTTGTTTCGCACCATATCTTTTTGGGTGGTTTGGTGGACCATTTCCGAACAATTACCACAATATAGTTGACTGGAGATTTGGTTTTTCTGAGTTTCAATTTTGACAATTGCTAGCAACTAAAATTGCGTAAAAATATTGCTCCTGGTAAGAGGCCTTCATAAGGCCATGACCTTGAAGAACCATCGGCGTGGGCCGGAGCAAAGCTGGGGGAGTGTAATTATGGGGTTTAGGAAGGGGATTAAAGTTGGACCGAAGGCTACGGCAGGCTCTCTGGATAGTAATATCAGTAGCAGCATGTTTAGTGTAAAAGCAGAAGCGTTGCCATTACTGTACGTGTAAAATATACAGTACAGTACTTCGCCAGGGCCCCTGGCCACCAGGGCGAGCAAAGGGAACAGGCGACCGGGGGGCACTGGCGAACAAGAGTCACTGGCGACCAGGGGGACTGGCGACCACCATATGCGCTATTACTCAGAGACACTATTATTGCCATGCAATATAATGGTGTTCTAACTTCAAGAAAAGAAATTTCTTTCCAAATAATAAATTAGCCAAAATTTCACCCCCTGATTGTGTTTAAAATGTATTACCAGTACCAATAAAGCAGTTTAATGTTATGCACAGGAAGGGGTTCTGTTTTTTCACACCTCTCTTTGAGGGCTTCTAATTTTATTATTTTATTATTTTTCCTTTTTTGTTTTCTTTCTTTCTTTCTGTTTTTGTTCTTTTCTTTTTGCTTTTTTGGCTCAATAAAATACTCTAATTACGTCTCTTCTCGGTGAGAAAGGAAACTCTCCAAAAGTGCTTGTTACTGTGTCGGTGAGTCTCTAGGTCGATCTCCCGGGCGAAAGTGATGTCGCAATCGGTACACCGCGGAGGATGCTTGCTCTCCTTTAACATTTGTTCTGACCTCTAGTGCTTCCCGCCAGCCTCGTAGACGGCCTTTTGCCCGGAACCGAAAAACTGGATGTCGCAGATACGACACTGAAATTAGGCTTTTTTCGTTTCTTTTTCCTCTCCCTTCTCTCCCGATCCGTTGCAAATTTGAAAGCTGTGGTACAGAAAAGGTCAATACAGGCCTGGGTCCGGGAGGAAGTAGCCACGGGAGAAGATCCGAGGGCGGTGGTACGGTGAGAAGGACGAGACGAAGGCTTTGGAGACCTAGGGGTTGTCTTGAGTAGCTCGAAGCCTGTGAAGGAGATCCAGCATGGGTAGAGACCTGTTCGGATACTTCGAACGCCTTTTCGGCCTCTTCGTCAATGAAGGCATGCCTCGGGTAGGCTGTGATGGCAGAGCTCTCCCCTTCAGTAGAGTTGTTGACGAGGTCTTCCCTTTCTTCCCTCCGACGGAGCTCCTAGAACCTTTGATGATACTTCGAGGTCCGCAATGACTTCCTTCTCCCTCCAACATTCCCTTCGTGTACCAAGAAGGTTTGTAGAGTATAGCAGCCACTTAGGGTATTGCCACTTTGAACTTAGAGCTAAGCACCGAAAGTCCAAAGAGACAAGGGACACCTGCAGTATAATGGGTATTGCCCCCTTGAACTTCGGTATGCACACAGTAAGTCCAATGAGAAAAGGGGCACCACTGCCTTAACGACAATAGGATAGAGGACAGCAACGTTTGGGGTGGTGGTGTTTTGGGTTTGGGGTGGTGGTGTTTGGGTTTTGGGGTGGTGGTGTTTGGGTTTTGGGGTGGTGGTGTTTGTTATTGTGGCCGGTCGAGTCTGGAACCCCAGTCGACCAGCCTTCACATAGAGATTCGTAAATTTCTAAAATCCACAAATTGGTAATAAATGCCCAGCAAAATATAAAAAGCATCCCTTAGACCCTCCTTTTTGCCTGTTTTGAGGCGCCCCTACTGTACTGTTGTACTGTGCACGCTACTTGTGGCTCAGAGAATGTGCAGTACTGTACATGGCTCTCGGGACCATAACTTGTGGCCACAGCACACTGGCCACCATGAGCCACATAACAAGTACCTACAATTTTTTAAAAAAGTAGTGCTAGCCATAAGTACTTATACCTAACGTTATGGCCACTATGTGACATTTTTTTGGTAAGCACAGCTCATGATTTCCGCGTCACTCGCGGCTTTGCTACTAAAATGCGTTCCGCTTTATTGTATGTCGACAAGTCCGCATTACACAGGACCGTGGGTTCTGCTAGACGAACGACTCCGGGCAATGGCTGAACCAATTGCAAAATCAAGAGAGAAAGGGAACCAAGGAAAACTCCTCCACCTGAACCGAGGATTCAAGACGCTTAAAAAACTCCCGCTGTAAGCACATAGGCTTACAGATAGAGACGGCGACGAAAACGGGGGGAGCTCCGGACAAGCGAGCTTGACGACCAGCCCAAAAGGCTATGAAGACCACAACCCCTCGCAAGACGTCAAAATGACGGTGGATTTAGGCGCGGAAGGGCACGGTGGACTTCGCAAACTTTGTTCGAGTATTAGAGCCATCCTTATGCACATTTACCAGTTCGTCCCACGTGCGCTGGGGGCGCGGAGAGGCAACCCACTCGATGGCTTGGTGTAGCCAGTTAAGAAGAGATGGACGTTGTGGACCTCAGAGATTGTTCAGCGCACAAACTTACAAATTTGCGGAAGATCAAACAGGGATGCTCGCAGGAATACCCGCGAGCACCACTTGCGTTCAAAAATTCGATGATTCACGGGTTCCCCAGTTCATATTACGTTTCGCAGTTTGCTACGTTCTTCATAGTTGCTCGGCTTAACTACCGTACTGTACAGTGTTTCAGTATATTATAATATGGTTTACTCATTAGTTTTCTTCAATACTTGTAAAGGGCCACTAAAAATGAATAGCTTTGGAATGTTAAGTAAGGCAAAATTCTGCATGTTGTGGGCTACAACCAATCGCTGAAGCTGCACACGTGGACCAAATGGCATAACTGAGCTTTTGATAAAGCCGAGAGGATACCTTCGCCTTAAAGCTTCCGATACGGGCGGCGATGGCGGCCGCATACTCGTCAACCACCTTGGATGGGGTCTCCTATGGGCATCCCAGGAAATCAAAGGCTAGCGGGACTAACTGACAGCCGAGAAGCGAGCGTCCCGGTGAAGCACGGCCAGGAATGGAGGCGATTTTGGTCTCGAAGTCCCTTAGTTTCCGTCGTTCTGCCGCATTGGCGGCAGCGCGCGCTTCCCGGGCTCCCTTGGATGGGAAGCACTGTTGGAAAGGTGATGAGACTGTGATGTCATACGCAATCGGGAGAGGGGGTGTAGGGTTTCCCAGAGAAGTAGCCGGGTGGACGACTATGTCAGCATGTGCTCTGCCCGGCTCGGCTGTGCAGTAGGAAGGGGTTTTTGAAGCCTTAGGAAGACTAAAAGGTGAAAGAAAGGAAATCTTTACGAAGGCTCAGTGAGTCGGCCTTACGTGGGGGTGATCGGGCCAGATCGATACCTCCAACCTAGGACATGGAGGGTTGATGGCCGTAACTAAATTTGAAGTGAACAGCCCTACGACTATCGGAAAAAGGACCGACTGAAGAGCCTGGCTACTTAGCACTGTCTATTAAGGTCTGTTAGCGAGAATAACATCGCATCAGGCCGATATGGACGTGAGGTCTGTGCACTGCCAAGTGCCAGCACCACACTCCCCTCCTTCAAAGAGACAAAGCGGACTTCGCTTTGGCGACTAGATCAGCCGGCATGGTCTTACGTGCGAGCATACGATTGACCATGATTGGGACGTCTTCAAAGACGTTTTGGAGAGGCGCGAGAGAGTCTTCAGATTTGTCCAGTCCCTTCCGACGGACAATGAATTGAAGACCGTCGGGCCCGTCTTGCAGTCCCATGAGTCGGTGAACAGGCATTCCTATCTCTGACTGCAAGACGTGATCCATTATCACCCGCATGTCGAGCGCATCATCTCGATAAAATTTGAGACGAGTTGCATGGATGTCGTCCAATCGCCCTATGTATATACCCTCGACTTGATAGACGTAGTCGTTCAAAGCCTTGATTAGGAGACCAGGGCCCCGGCAAAGCAGCAGTAGCTTGTAGCCAGCACCGTTTTCGTCACGAGCGACAAGGACGAGCTCGCATTGTTCGAAGTTCGGCAGATTTACCAGAGAGGCAGGTGCACGAGACTGCTCGCGGAGTTTGGCCAAACGAGACACGACGAGTGGGTGGATCTCCTCGCAGATCTTGAGAAGTTTCTCCAAATTGAACTTGTGTTCCATTTGCGCCTCGGTAAGGCTGATTGTCTTTGCAGTCGTTGAGCGCACAAAAGTCTTGATAGGAGGTGTCGGCTCACGGCCCATGAATGCTGTGATAGGGCAGACGTTGCCGCGCGATGGAGACGGCGAGTTGTTCAAGATGGAAGTAAAAACTGGAAGGAGATCAGGCCATTAGGACTGACGCATCTTAAGCTCTGATAAGACCGTACGGGCCACGCGAATCATTTTCTCGCCGAGTCTTCCGACTGCGCCGTTGCTCCACGGGCATTATGCGAGTGTGAAGTGATGCGGCACCTTCAAGCCCTTCGAGACCAAATGGACTTTTTCATTCTTGAAATGAGTGGGCCCGTCGGAAATGAGGCCGTTAGGGACGCCGAAAGCTGTGCACCAGCCGATAATCGCCGAATCTGCGTTCTCGGCGTTGGTGTTGGAGAATGTATAGAACCACTTATAGTCCGAATGGTCATCACGCAGCATAAGGAAGTACTTGACGCCCAATTTGGCCGGCTCAAGCGCGACGAAGTCGAACTGGGACAGTTCGTTTGATTTTGTGCCGTGGACGGCCGGACCGAAAGGACGTGGAATCTTTTACCCTCCGACAGTCGATAGACAGTGAATGCACGCATGGACAAAGGAACGGACGTCCGCGTGCAAAGTTGACCATTTAAAGGATTTCGAAAGAATGTGTTTCGTTGTGTCGCCACCACGGTGACCGGAAGGACCAGTATGGGGTATGACGCAGAGGCATGGATGCAGATCATCTGCAGCGTCGGGAATCCATATGGCGCCGTGTCTTTGAAAGTCCAGAGGTCGTCGACTTGAAAAAGACCAGTAGGACGCGTGGCGGCATGGACTTGTTGAGCCTGGGCGAGGGCGGAACGAGACGTCTAGTCGAAATCCTCTGCGGATTAAGAAGGGAGCTCCGGTAAGTGGACAATGCGGCGCACCGTTGTTGGCGTCGTTGACAGAAGGTCGGCCCAGACGTTTTCGTCTCCCTTGATGTGATAGCACGTGTAGCGGTACATGCTGAGACGCACAGCCCATCTGAGGACTTCGCGGATTGAAGTGGCTGACAACTCCGGAACCACGGGGAGTGGGTCAAAAAGGAAGATGAGGTTGTCATAGTCCGTGTAAAGGTCGAAGCCGTCGGGAGTTTCCACGATCTAGAGCATCCGGTCCAAGGTTGCCAACAATGCGTAGGCTTCCTTTTCCAAGACTGATCAACCAAGTTGCGTCGCATCGAAGCGACCGGAGAGGAAAGCGAGTGGCGAGTGTCGTTGTTCCACGTGGGCTTTATGGGCGTCAGCGTGTAGGACTTGAGTGACCATCCCAGACCAAGCCGTGTCGGACGCATCGGTGTACAAGCACAAACGCTGGTTCCCATCGCGATGAGCGAGCGTATCCTGATGGGCAAGAGCATGCTTGCAGGTTTGGAAGGCTTCCAGTTCGGTCTGTGCCCAGCCAAGACTTGAAAGACTGACATGGGTCACTGAGCGTTTAGTGCGCTTGTCCACATGGTCGTAGACGTGTTCCATGAATTTTTGGAGCGGGACCACGAGGTTGGTAAAGTTGGAGATGCCCTGCTTGACCCGCTGTAGTGCGCAAATGAATTACTGCAGGTAGGCCCCATTTGTGGGTGTTTCCATCGACAGCGGGACATCCATGCGGCGTGGGTCGTAGCGGATGCAATCAGCTGACAGCAGACGACCACACCAGCGGACTGAGGTCTCGAAAAGGGTAAACTTCTAGGGATGAAGCTTCAGGTTGTACTCGGCGCAGACGTCGAAAAAACACTCCAGAGCCGAAAGCAAAACGTCAACAGTGAGTGTGTGGATGAGGTTGTCGTTCAACCAGCACAAGATGTACGGTTTGAGGTCTTCGGATATGATGCCTGTGATGTAAGATTGAAGATGAACAACGGTGTTTTTCGTCCCATGTAACACGCGTATTGGCGTGAAGATACTGTCGGTTGTGATGAACCACTGACACTCCTGGGACATCAATGCCAATGCCAGCTGCCAGTAGCTGTGCGAGAAGTCAACTTTGGCGAAGTATCTCGACATGGCGACTTTGCTCAGCTCGTGTGCGAGGCTGGGCATCGGGTCGTGATTATTAATAGTGTAATTGTTCACTGAACGGATGTCGAACGTGAATCGGTACTGTAAACTAGGCTTGGGCACGAGGAGGGGCGCGCATGTTAGAGTTAGAAGATGTTTTGTCAGGCGGACATTGTTAGGCTATGCAACTGTACTGCATTTTGTCAGCTAGTCTACAGTATACTCCTGACCTGGGCACCTCAGGCAGGGGAATCTACAGTATAAGGAGAGTGATGGTGTTGCATCCCGTAAACCATCACCAAAAACAACACCATCAACGAACAAAACGGCGACAAAAGCAAAACTTGTGTGCCTCCTTCCCCCCCATTATTGTGCCCAGTATAGCACAAACCAATTGGTCGAGATTCTGCTCTCGCCCCCGCTCTTCTACGGGGCAAAAACACAGCGCAAGCCCATCTGGACGTCGGATCCGCGTATGCGAGACCATGTCGGACTAGGTCTTTCACGAACTTGTCTAAAAAGCGACGTTGTTCTTGAGAATAGTTCCGGAGGCGGACCTTAACGTGCTTGGCGTCATGTGTAAGCTCGATCTGGAGCGGGGACAGGCGCGCCGGAGGGCCCGACGAGAAATAAGTGTGGAATATGGCCATATGGCCAGAGCGTAACTTGGCCAGACGAAAATGCTTCTCTTTCGCGAGGCTGTTTTCGAAGGAGGCTTTCTGTAAGTCGGCGACGGCTATTATGATGTCTATTTGCTGGTCCTCGTCCACAGGGTCCAGAATCGACGGATCGGGAAGCGGGTCCTCTTCAGCACATGAGCTGAAGTAGTTGACCTTCGGTCGAATTGGGTCAATAGCAGGCGTTTCCTCGACTTCGTCATTGCCGAAGCGGTTAAGACGGGCGAGCATCAAGCGACTTACCCGTCTACCGTTGGTTTTGGGCAGGGCGCCGGGGCTGCAGTCTGTAACGTCGAGTGTCGCCACCAGGTCTTCGGGCAGAGGCCGCTTGTCCACGCGTAGGTGGAGAAAGGCCGAACGGCCGATCAACAAATCTTCGCAGGCGAGGGCGTCATACGGCACAAGAAAACGGATATTCTTGAGGACTAGACGACCCGAGTTTAGGTGCACGACCGTTGAGGGAACGCACCATGAGCGGGAGAATTTGTAATGCTTCAGCGTCTCATCTTTTTCGATCAACGCGACTTCCAGAGTCACTGTCTTGATAGAATCGACCTTTTTGATGCCCTTGATCGCTTACCGTTCGGCCAACCCGGTATACGCGATAATTTCGTCGCTTCCATCCTCGCAGCGGCCATTCACGTCGATGTTCACCTTATTGTCCGAAACGGTCATGATGCACGACGCCAGCGGCATTTTTTCGTCACCTTTGTTGGCGCCACCGACCGTCTCATGGCCTTTGCGAGTGCGGACGACATTTTTTGATAAAGATGATGCTGTGACACTGGCCAAAGAGACTTGAATTCTTTTAGATCTGGATGGCCCGTCGCGCGCTTCCTCAGCGGCGACCCTATCCTTGAAAGCCCTTTTCTCTTCTTCAGTGGAGTACCCGCAGTCGTCCGCTCAGTGAATGCGGTCCTTGCCCTCACAGAACTTGACCGGGAATGGCGACGGCGGCTTTTTCTTACCGATGCTATTGTTCGGCTTTCAGCCGACTTGTTGTACGCCCCTGTCTTTGAGCCATTTTTGTCGCTGTTGACGCCGCTCGGGTCAGGCTAGCGGCTGCGGGGTTCCCGTTGTCAATTTTCTTGAGGGCTTCGGAAAACTCCATGGTGTGCTTTAAAAAAGCCGCAAAGTCGTCCTCGGTATTCTTTTTTGAGAAGGAGATGTCTTGGTCACGTCTTTTCTTGAGTTGAACAGGCTTTAGGACTGATAAGACGTGCTTGACAGCCGATTTAGGGTTGCTGTCAACGACCCACGTCATGCTATGGTGTTGAAGCAGTGACTTGTAGTCCATGAACAAAAGTTTCATGCGGCTCTTGGCAGACTTAATAAGCATATCCATGCGCACATGATTTTGGACAAATTTCCTAAGTTCGTGCTCGGTCACGGTGGTCGCGAACTCAACAGCCTCTTTGTCCAAAAAAGCTCTCAGCTCGTTATCTTTGAGCTTGGTCACATCTTTGCAGTCTTCAACCATACCTAAATCGAATGCCGACTCGAGTTGTCCGGCGTCAATGCAGTACGACAGACCAACAGGACGAATAGGCACGGTGGACTGCGTGTCCATTTGGACAAGTTGTGCGGCGCGTTGCTTAATATCGCGGCAACACGCGTCGTACTTGCGGAGGAATAAACGAATTGACTCGGCATTTAGGCGGGCGAGGAACGGCTGTGGAGTTGCCATCGTCATTTTGCGCACCTTGGCTGTACCGGCCATGTCTGCTCCAGAATTGTCCTTCATAATCGACTGACTTTAGGCGGATAGATCTTTAGTTTTAGAGATTGATGTTTTCACACAGCGCTTGACAGTATTGCGAAGTGATCATTGTGCTCTGCCCGGCGCGGCCGTGCAGTAGGAAGGGATTTTTGAAGCCTTACGAAGACTAAAAGACGAAAGAAAGGAAAGCTTCACGAAGGTTCAGTGAGTCGGCCTTACATGGGGGTGATCGGGTCAGATCGATACCTCCAACCTAGGACATGGACGGTCGATGGCCGTAACTAAATGTGAAGTGGCCAGACCTACGAATGTCGTAGAGAGGACCGCCTGAAGAGCCTGGCGACTTAGCGCTGTCCTTAATGGATTATGTCCATTAAGGTCTGTTAGCGAGAATAACACTTCATCAGGCCGATATAGATGTTGGATCTGTGCACTGCCAAGTGCCAGCACCACACAGCAGGTCGGGCGTCCAGTCCGGGAAGTAAATACGGGACTTCATAGTGGACGCCAGCTCCAGCGGCTTTGAACAGGTCTTTGCCGATCACTTTTGCCACTACTCCGTCGCGGTTCTTCCAACCGTGACCTTTGTTACACAGGTCAGCGGCATGGTCGCCGAGGTGGACCATAGGCGCCTCGCATTCACTGCAAAGGAGCGGGGCCGTTTCGACGAACTCCTAAGTGGTGCCGCAGCATCACTGACCACACATCACCGTATATGTGGGTGACCACAGACGGGTGGGCAGTGAGGAATGCCGAAGCAGGTGTATGCAAAAAAGCGTTACGGCGGATCCGTTGAAGAATCTCGGGTTCAGAGTGTGACGAGGGGTTCGGGAATCGCGACCAATCATCATCTTTCCAAAAGCATTTAGGGGACGATTCGCACCATGCTTGATATAAGATATTGGTTGTAGTATCAGGCTTGGGTGCGAGAGTAGCCGCTGTAACTGCGTCTGGGAGGCCTCCATGTTGTGCGGATATTGCTTAGTCGGGGTCAGTATCAAGTTTTTCAGTCGTTTCTCACTACTGTACTGTACAGTCCAACTGTACATTTGTGTACATTTGGACTGTACAGCGAGAGACAAACACTTAATTTTGAGTACAGTACATTGCAACGTTGCACATTCAAGTTGGTATAATCAGAGATAACTACAGTGTACACGTGTAGTGCAAGACCGCCCATGAGACGGATCGCGTCAGCGGATTCACTGAACAAGAGCGGAATATTCACTGCAGCCGAATAATCTGCCCCGCCTGCACTACGTTATGTGGGCAACCCACACGGCAAGGCCATGGCACCAAAGCTAATCTCAGTCTCGCAACGTCGTTCTCACCAGTCCCCACCCACTGACGAGATCCGTTCTAAAATTGATGCATGCACCGGCGTAATTTTTGACAACGATGGTACACTAGTCGACACCATGCCCGCGCACTATACGGCTTATTGTCGTGCGCTTGCAGAATTTGATATGACGTTTCCAGTGAAATTATTCTATGAGTGGGGAGGAATGCCTGCAAGCGAGATTATCGATCGGCTAAAAGAGGACCAACGGAAAGGGCATGTGTCGACGGAGAGAATTTTGAAAGTACGGAAAGGGTATTTAAAGGATGCACTGAGGCAGACAAAGGCAATCGCACCAGTGGTGAAGATGCTTGAGTATGCGAGGCGAATGGGGAAACGAGTGGCGGTAGCTAGTGGAGGGGAACGAGATGATGTGGAAGCAAGTCTTACAGCGGCGGGAATTGATGTGCGGGGGTTTGATGCAGTAGTGACCAGGGAGGACGTGACACGGGGAAAGCCAGACCCAGAAAGTTTTGAAGAAGCAGCGAGGAGAATGGGCGTGGATGTGAGTGGTTGTGTGGGATTTGAAGACGGAGAATTAGGTATGCAGGGCATGGAACGAGTAGGGATGTGGATTGTGGATGTAAGGGGTATGGAAGGATATCCCTCCGTGGCAAGTCCAGCGTAAAGATGGTTAAGGGATTGACTCGCATGCTGAATCCGTAAGGCAAAATCCGTACGGCAAGTTCTCAGTAATCCTTTGAGCCCGTCATCAAGTGTGCAAGGTCCGTTTACCACGAGATTTTAACACTAGATTGGTTTTCGGATGACGCCAGTATTTGTAGAATGCACGGCGACTTCAGCGTTGAAGCTTACGTCGACATGACGTAAAGTTCGCGAGGAAAATTGGTTCATCCATCGTTTGACAATGTCTTAACAAATCCGGCAGCATGAGTACGTAGTGGAGCTTCTACCGTTACCCTTTCTGCGAAGTTTCTGCCAATGTTGTAATCGCCCGAGGCAGTGTGATATTTGTCGGTGGGCCTCCTATCTAACTCCTGCGTACGAAACGAATGTTAACTCAGTTACAGGTGTCACAGTTAGCGCAAAGTACGCAAACTGCCGCAGTATGTTCCCAACGAGCTTCGTGAATACTAAATCAACCTCGCTAACCAAAGAACTAAGAAGCCTCATAAGACAGCTGACCCCCTGCTTTGTGGAGGATTGGTGAGCGGCCGCACTTGCACCGCGTTAATTGTACAGGGAAGTGGGAAGAAGTGACGCTCTACGGGTCCGTTGAGATCAACTGTCGTTCACTCCCCTCTTCTCTCCGCTCCGATCTCGACCCACATGTCTTCCCCCGCCCCGAACATGACGTACGCGGCAACGGCTGCCATCTTCCCGGCAGCCTCCATGTCCCCTCGTCTCGTCCCCGCCCCTACCCCCGATCTGCCCGAAAAAACTCGGGCCCCTGGTGCTAATCTCCTCACGCTTGAAGAGGCGCTAGCTATCGTCGCCGACCCTGACCGCAAGTCCGACCTGCGCCACCACGCAGCCCGTCTCAATGCGGCCACCGTCGCGCCTTTACCATCCCTGTGCCCGCATACTGGCCGTGTCTTTGAGCGCCTTAAGGAGATCGTCGCCATTGCGATCTCCTCAACCGACGCTGACCGCACCATGGCCTTCACAGACCCATGAACAGGCTCAGCGTGTGCTTCTCGAGGCCGCCAACTCAGCACGAGTCGCGATGCCCCTCCATGTCCTCCTTCCACATTTCGGCCCTTGGACGTTCGTTTTCATCCCGAAATCGAGCGTCAGCGATTTCTGGCGCATCCTCACGCACGTCCGCCTCGTCTACCCCCGTCTGCAAGTATCTGCCCGCCCACCCGCTGATGCCTCCGCCGAGCTGTCTATCGACGCAGCCGCGGGTACTGCTACCCGAGCCTACAGGGAGAGTCGTACCATGCTAAGAGCGCGCACTTTCACCTCCTGCTGCGCAGCTGAGTTGCCCATCCGTCAGGCAATCGCCGACGCCCTCCTTGTCCACTCCAAAAACATCAGAGAGGGACGTCAAGATGAGGCGACGTCCCGCCAACTCCGGCAAGCCCGCTCCGCTCAACCCTGGCCAGTCTCCCCCACGCAAAGCGTCCAAGAGCAACAAGCCCCGCCTCGCACCCACCGGTCGGATACGGCACCCCCTCGCTGCCCACGGATCCCCTAGACGCGCCCGCTGGACCGCACACTGTTTCTGACCACAGCCCCGCCGAGACACAGCCAATGCCTGCGGCCAAGGCAACGCTCCCAAAGCCCACCCAAGCTCCCCACGCCGAGCCCGCTAAAGTGCCCTACGCTAAGGCGGCGCCTAGCGCCCTTAGCAGCAACCGCTTTCCCGCAACCTCTCCCCACAACCCGCCTCTCCCTACCGCTAACACCACACGCAACGTTCTCTCTAGCCACAAACCCCCGCTCTGTCTGCTGCCCAAGCTTGGGCGAAAAATAAGAAACCGCGCCCCTCCTACCCTGTCAACTCCGCCACCACGGAAGGCCCTGGAGTGGACACTATGATGGTGTTTACCCCTTCGACCTCCAAGACGGCTCCCGCCCCGCCCTATGGATCGCCGCCCCCCGCCCCATCCTCCCTCCTGCCATCGCCTCCCCCAACGGCCGTGGTGGACTTCGAGCCTGAAGACCATACTGCATCGGAAGCCCCGGTCGAGGGCGCTTCCTACTAATTGACGAAACCATGGAATATCCTGCACCATCTAAGGACGTTACACCTCCTCACTCCCTGCTGTCCGCCTTTGACATTCTCCGCGCTCCATACCGTAAGGCCGACATCTTCCAAGATATCCCTGCCACCTGCCTCAAACCGTTCGTCCTATTTATCAAGCTTGTCAAGGCCGCTTTTAACGCTTGCACTGCAGGCGCCACCTACCGCGCATTCCTTCACCTCCATATGTCCCCCACCGCCGTGCTCCGCTGGAGCCTGCGTGGGGAGGAAGGATGGTGACATCAAAGAGGTCAAATAGCGGCCCTCCGTACATGGATCCGCCGTGCCACCACGGGCTTCCAATGGGGCGCCCTCTAGTCCGAAGCGCTCTCCGCAAACCAAGCCCGGAATGAGTTGTTTACGCGACACCGTGACACCACCGCCTCCGTCCCCAATGTAACTTGCCGTTCCTGCCGCGCAGAATCACTCTGCGCCGGCGCTCGCTACGGCAAGGCCATGTGGTCCCTCCATAGCGCCCCGCTCGCTGACGTCAACGACCCACAGACGATCTACCAGCTACGTGACCTGCACCCGCTGCCTCCACGTCCCATCTACTCCCTCCCCGAAGACAGCCTCACCCCATCCCCCCGCATCACGGAAACCGATGTCGAATGGGCGACGCGTGGCATCTCCCGCGATACAGCAGCGAGCCTCTACCGGACGACGTCGAGATGGTTTGACCTCCTCGTCAAAACCTCGGTCAGCCCCGAAGCCGGTTTCACTTGGCTCAGCGCCCTCACGAGGCTAGTCAATCGCATTGCCTGCGGATATCTCCTAGACTCCGTCCTCCCATTCATCGCCGCCACGACACTCTTGCCCCTCCAGCCCAAACCGGACCAGAACCGCCCAATAGCTGTCGGCTAGGTTCTCCGCCAGATCGATACCGAGACTTTGCTGCCATCCGAAATTGACGATTCCCGGGAATACCTTGCCCCCTGACAAAGAGCTAATGGTATCAAGGCCAGTATGGACGCCATAGTCCACGACACACGGACCTTGCTACGAAGCCTTAACCGGATGCCTCACGTTGCGACCATCCTCGTCGATGCCTAAAACGCCTTCAACCGTGTTGATCGGCAGCAATGCTACGTCTCCTCTTTCACGCCCCCTACGCTCGCCCGTTTCATCAACATGATTTACAGGAGAACGCAGCCACCTCAAACTGGCCCCAGACCGCGCTGGCACGACTGTTCTCAGCGCCCAGGGCACACAACAAGCCGACCACGCTAGCATGCTCCTGCTTTCCGTTACGATATATTCGCTAATCCGGAAAATCACTGAGGATAATGTTATACTTCTCAGCCAGTGGCATACTGACGACGGGAAGCTTGTGTGGACCCTTGACGGTCTCAGCCGGGCCCTCCGCCTTCTCGTACGCGATGGCCCTCCTTTGGCCTCTACGTAAACACCCAGAAGACCCGAGTGTTCTGGCAAGCCCGTCTCCTCCCCACCGAGCGGCTTTCCTCCAAGAGTTCCCATTCTCCTAGTGCTCGGGCCACGGCTTAGAAGAGCTCGGCGCTCCTATTGGCAACAAGGGGTTCACAGACGCCTTCCTGAGGACCAAGATGGAGGCCTGTAGCCGAACCATGGCTCTCCTCCGCAACGTCCGGGATCCCAGTGCCCGCTTTCACATGCACAGGATCGCTTCCCGTGCTCCCATTGACATATAGCTCTCCTGGTATAGCGAGGATACGTTGATGTCGTAGGCCACCGGGAGGGGGGGCGGGGTGTTCGTTGTGTCAGACCGCGGATGCACCTGAACATCCATAGGTCGCGCATTAAGCCCAGGGAGTAGGTACTTAAACTCGTATTGGATGCAAACTTTTGCTAACTTAAGCAGTTCTCGCCCGAGTACTTTCACCACTGCTGTGTGCTGGTTGGTCAACCCGAGACCTTTATGTCAAAGATCTGCCGCATGGTCTGCTAGGGAATCCATGGGCCTGTTGCACTCCGCGCACCGCAGCGGTGCGGTGCGGTCAAACACGCGAACCAGGTGACGGCATAGCGTCACTGTCTACATCTCATTGGACGTCCGGTTGACCACGGAGGGGTGTTCGGTTAGGGAGACTCCGGCTTGCGTTTCCAGATATGCTTGACGGCGGATTCTTCTGGAAATGTTTGTCTGAATGCAACGCGGGGTTAGGCAACCTCGTCCATTCGTTGTCCTTCCAGAAGGACTTTGCTGCCGACTCGCACCAGGCTCGATATAGAATGCTGTGTGTATTATCGGGCTTGGCAGCAAAGCTCGCTGCTGTCAGTGTTTCCGGAGGACCGCCATGTTCATTAGCAATGTACGTGAGGAGCTGTTGGACGAACTCCGGGAGGTGTCCGCTTTAGCGGAATTTTGCACACGGTGTTTAGTCGCACCAGTCTCATCAGGGCTTCGCAGCTGGTCGACACCAATTTCGTTAGAATCTTATCAATAGTTGGAGGGGACCGTACGGCCCCTGATGGACCAAGTGGGGCTCAGCCGCACAGAATTTGCTCTGGTTGATCATGGCGGCAGTGTACGGAGAAACTATTCCATTCGTTTTACTGATGCCATAAAGTTACTCAACAGTATAACGGGTACAGTACACTGCACAAGTACTGATACCGTAGTTCGAAGCTCGCGAAACTTCGTGAGGGCAAACTTTCTCTGCCTAGCGGCGGTGCAGTCAACAAAATCCTGGAGGAGCTGGAGGCCGGAGATGTCGATCTGACCATAATCATCGATTTCCAGGTGGCGCAGCTCGATGCCTTCGGAGCGGCATGGGGAGCCGTAGTATTTGTGCTTCTCCAGGGTGGCCCTTTCGAGGGCGGATGTCCCGCCATCAGCAAGGTCTCGGCAAGAGCGTGAGTGGGGGCAGGCGAGTGAATTTCTTGCGGGGAGGGGGTGACGAGGAGGGCGTCTACGGCGAGCTCGATTTTCCGTTGTTCGTCCGGGCGTTGGGGAGGTCAGCCGCCAGGGCTCGTTCTCTTGAGACGAATAGGGCTGTGGCAGAGTTGGCGAGTTGGTGAGGTGGCGGAAGAGACTGTCTAGCACGAGAAACAAAAGGCTGAATCAAGGGGTGTGCTTTTTCAATAGACTAGGGAAGTGCAATGTGCAGGGCTCCGGCGGACAGCACCCTTTACCACCTGTCCTTGCTGCCCTACTACCTCTCGCAAAGTGTTCACGACATCCTTAGCAAACCCTACCGCGAGATCCATGGGAGTCTTGCATTCGGCACAAGGGAGCGAGGCAGTTTCATCAAAGACGAGAACTCCCTAGTGGGGACGCAGTATCACCGACCACACATCGTCGTAGATCTGGGTGACTGCAGACAGATGGGCAGTGAGGAACGCCGCGGAAGGTGTATCCGAAAAGCGTGACGGCGGATCCGTAGACAAATCTCGAGTTTTGAGTGCGACTCGGGGTTCGGGAATCGCGACCAGTAATCATCTTTCCAGAAGAATTGAGCGGACGACTCGTGCCATGCCTGACATAGGATACTGTTTCTAGTATCAGGCTTGGACGCGAGGGTGGCCGCTGTAAGTGCTTCTGGAAGACCTCCATGTTGAGTGGAGGACGGGTGGAGGCGTTGGAAAAATTTGAATAGATGGAGAGCCTTGCTCTTACCATCAAGAAGAACCAGTCTGGGATCCCGAAGGGAGCAGAAGTTTGCTCCTACTGCCACAAGCCTGGACACTTTGGAAATAGGTGTCCTGAGAATCCAGATAGAAATACTTGCTGTGGAAAGGGCGGTCGTTATGGGCACCATGAAAGCAACTTCTAGTCTACAAGGGGTACTCCTCAATAGGGCATCCCTCACGAGGACATGCTCCTTAATAGGGCACATTTTCCTTATGTCACCACTTTTCAGGGGGCACACGTGGCACCCCCATGCAGTGCGCCGTCGACCGTTACGGCCCGTTCTAATGCTCTGTTGACCGTTACAGTCAGAGATTCCTGACATTGAGAGATACAGACGTGGGCGTGAGCAATCTGCACAGCGCGTGGCACCAGAAACCATCCTGTAAAGGTCATTTTATCTTCCATTCCTCAGAACACATCTCCACCAACCTCGCACACTAATCGTGCACAAGCTCAACCATGGCCTCCGACCGCTAGAAATGCGCCCAACGAGACGCACTACTGAATGGCAACTATCATTCTTGCCGTGTATACCAAGACCAACTTCATGCCTGGTGCGGCAAAGCCGCAGGTGATTAGCTGCGACTGGTGTCGTTGTAGAAGGTCCAGCATCGGAGGATGAGATCACTGTGAGAACAAACCCCATCAATGCACCAGCAAATCCAACCGCTATGTTAACAACTGCTAAAAAGCGCAATAGCCTGCGGAGACAATTGGAGGGGGGCGTTGGTAATGCAGTTTCAGGTGGACGGAAGCAGCGACGAAGGTTGACTATGGACGAACAACTTGAGGTTGAAAAGCTTTTGCGTGCTGGCGCCAGTCAACCCATGCTGATGCTAAAGTTTGTTGTCGGTAGACAGACGCTCTCTATTATCAAGAATCGAGAGGCCTCTCTTCAACAACTCCGAGAATGAGATGGGAGAGCTGGACAACGTAAATCATCGCATAGAAGCATATGGCCGGTACTGGAGGGAAAGCTTCTGAAGTTCATTCAAACAGCTCGATCGGGAAAATTGGCCGTCACAATGGCTGTATTATGGGTAAGGGCTCTTTTAATTCGTTCCCAAATCCTATAAGGTGAATTTAGTGAATCGGCTCGGAAATCGTTGTCCTCCTTTTCTGCTTCGGACAAGGGGATCACTGCATTTGTCCGCAGATACTATCTGTAAAGTGTGCGTCTGCATGGAGAGGGGGTTGTGTATACCTCGGCAAAATTGCATAGGGTATTTAGAAGCTGCGACGAGACCTAATAGTATATGACGTGGACCTCATCTACAATATAGATGAAACTGGCCTTTTCTACAAACTCCTACCACGTCAGACTTACACTTTTAAGGAAGACAAGCGGGCAGAGCGGGGAACCAAAAACATAAAGGCCAAAGACAGAATAGCATTGATAATCACCACGAATGCGAGCGGCAGTCATGTGCTGCTGCCGACAGTTATCGGGACCGCCTTGAAACCGCGCTTTTTCTTATGCGAGCCTGCCTGCTGTTCTAGTTGGCCCAGGAAAAGGCTTAAAATGATGGCGAAACATGTGCCACTTGGTTATTGAAGGATTTATTACCGGCCGTGCGTGCCCAAACATCTCAACCAGTTGCACTGGTGCTGGACAACGCAAGTTCGCATGGAAATAGTCTGGCCGACCCCAACGAACAAGTAAAGATCTGCTTCCTCCCTCCCTATTATACCAATCTACATCAGCCGATGAACATGGGGTGATCGTATCAAAATGACCTACAAGTAAAGGCTGCTGGAAAAAGTACTGGAGCTCTTTGAAAGTCGCTCTCAATTGTGCAAAGCATCTGCAAGAATGGTTGCGGGTACCCAAGGTCTGTATGAAGGCCATGACCCGCATATACTCGATGCTATTGAGATCGATTACGACATTGTGAAGAGTATGAATACAACAACTGTACGACGTTCATGGCTAACGTAATTCCTAGTGGTCGGAGCGCGTAGCTCCGTCCACTAGGAATTATGTGGCTTCTGCTCTGGAACCAGCTGAGCTCGATTCTTTGGTGACGGTAATGGAACGCCTCACATGTGCTGCAGAAAACCTGACTGTAGACGAAAGAATGAAGACATTTGAGAGGGATGATTGGGATGCAATTTCTGGTTCTACAAGACAAGACTTGCAGAAATGGATTCACATTGAAGATTCGGTTGAAGTAAAGGAGATGTAGTAAAGGAGATGTAGTAGTATGAGTCACTGGAGGAAGTGGAGCAGCTCATGCAGACGGACAACGAAAGGGATTTTTCTGAGCAAAATGATTCGAAAGAAGAGGATGAAGCAGAGGAAACCATGGATGTAGCACAGGAAAAATTCAAGATTGATCTTGAAGCAGTGACCCTAGCATTTGCATCTTTAGAAGTATCTGTTCGTGGTAGAGAGGATGACGAGCTATAAGTGCTCTTGCAGAGAATCAAAAAAAGGGTGCTCAAGCATGCTTGTCGTGACAACAGGGGCCAAAAAAGTCAACAGGACTACTTTGGCCTCTCTTAGTAAGCGTATTTTACTTTGTTCACTGTACTGGCTGTGTGTTGGGAAGTCTTGCCTGGCCAGTGCTCATTCCTCAATAGGGCACATAAACCCCCTTGGCACGTATGCGCCCTATTGAGGAGCACCCCCCGTAGAGACAATAGAGGAGCAAATTTAACGGACGCGAAAAGCGACTCAGAACCAAAGATGAAAATTTTACAAAACAGGAAGGATAAAAGGTTGACTGATGCCGGTAACGTATCAATCGCTGACGAAATCAGTCAAGTCAATGTTACAAAAAGGGATGGAGAATGGATCCTTTTATCGAAAAACATAGGTTAGATCATGGAATGCTTGAACATATCCCAGCACTTGTACCTGCTGGGACGAAGAGCTCTAATCAAGTTGTTTCAGGAGTGAAAATCACTCCAGCAAAATAAATGAGAAAGAATAAGAAATTCAAGAGTATCTCGAAGGACGTATTAGAATATGTGAAGAAGTACAATTTGGTAGCTGAGCTTGCATCGGCCTCAACTGGAATAACGTTTGGTCTGCTTCTGAGGAGCGACGCAGGGGATGCGAGGAAATAACTCAAAAAATTACATGGTCTGATAAGTCCGCTAATGGTAAGAAATTGTTTCTTCAATCGGCCTCGGCAGCAACAAGACGTCTTAAGCTGGTACCAGTCGAGGTATTCAAAATGAAAATGCAAGCTCTTTTCATCTTGGGCGCTGTTCCAAATCTCATTTGAGAAAGTTTGGTGACAGATCTAGGTCTCGAAATTATTCCAAAAACCCAAAGGACAACTGTTACCGATAGAACCGGATGGAACTGTATCAATATGTACGGGCACTGTTGAAAACGTTTCTGTGTTTTTCAGGGACTCGAAAGTTGATGTAGACTTTCTTATCATGCCCAATCTACCATTCAATGCAATCACTTGTTGTCCTGCCATTAAAAACTGGGAACATGCACTGGCTTGGGCAACCAAAGCGCTTCAGGTCGTGTTGACGCCAGAACCGTAAAGATGCCCCTGGACTTCGACAAAAGCCTACATCCGGAAGATTTAAGAAAAAATGACAGTGACTAAGGGAAACAGAAGGTGAACAATGAAGAGCCGGGACGATCGTCTTGAGGGGAGGGCGTGATATGCCCTAACCTTGCGCCCTCTAAAAAAATCTGCAAGAGGACCTTTTTCGGATACATTACCTGAATTGGCAAGATATTTAACATTATCTGAAGTTAAGAAATATTTTTAATTTGCGCAAGTGAGGTTTATTTTATGACACACTGGCATTAGTAGATGTCAGTACGCGCCAAGGTTCTGGATGATGCCAAGAGAGACTCTGAAAAATCTATATGATGGCCGCATCTATTCCCACCCCTGGCCAATGGGTGGTGGGTGTGGGTACACCCAGATATTTACCTTGAAAAAGTATTTTATACTAGTCTTTTTCGTTCAAACGATTCCCGTTAATGCATTCTATGGTTCCAATTATGTTTGCTTGAGACTTCATTGTTAGCCGAAAGTCTATATAAGCTGAGTAAACTGCTTCCTCTTGGAGAGGTCAAGCAAGTTGGCGGACAACTTCAAGTCAAGTCCAAAGTAGTTAGGAAGTGGAGAGTCAACTTCAGACCCAAGAGAAGTTTCTTTTACGCTGCTCACAGAGCATAGGTGGTATATCCTGCCCATTTTATACTCACTTGTAGCAGCTTTAAGTGTTGTCGTTACCACCTAATTTGTGTTCGCTCAACTATACCTTGGTAGCACTTTCGTCGCTGGCAAAAAAACCTTCTTGCGGTAATTTTCCCCGGAAGATTTATCCCTCTCAGTCCCATTGTTGTATGGGAGGAATATACAGTATGCAAAGTGGAATATTATTTGGTTTCGAATTTTTCTAATTAAAAAATGGAAAGCTACCCTCGACTAAACGCGGGACCAACGAACATTATCGGAAACTGGTGGACTAATGAAACAATTACAAGCTATCTCTCTGAGTGGTGCAGGACGTCACCATACGATCGCCATTCCAAGAAATCTGCGTGTCCACGGCAGCAAGGGAAGCACCAGCCGCTCCCGATGCTGCAGAAAAGCGGTAGAAGATCGAATTAGCCACGAAGGTAGCAGCCATTCCTAAAGATACACTACCGTGACGACCGAAGTTGGGCTGGAAATTGTGACACAAAATTTCAACTCATTGGGATCATCTTCTATGTCAACATCCAAGATCCTATAGGAATGCGCTTGAGGAATCGCGTCTCGTAGTGGATGCTGGACAGAATTGAAAACTCTCCTGTACCAGAAGTATAGCGACGAAATGTGATCAACGTGTGCAGCGTTCGTAATTTGTTGTTCCCTGTAATATGCACAGTTATGTCACCCGTTGCAAATAATTTATTAGGATTCAGCGGCATTGCAAATTAATATATCACTGATAAAAGTATAAGCGAATGTAGAGAAGGCATACTTTACGTACACCCTGTAGGGTTACATCTGGAGAAAAATTCAGTATAAAAAAATATATCTCGAGTCTATATTTTCAAGTGAAATTTGTACGGACGAGAAATGATTTTTAATCAGCGGGACCGAAAAACACAGGATGAATAACTAAAGAAATGGGAGATAAAGGAATTAGCGCTGGTAGAATAAATCAAATACAAGAATAAGGCTTTGTTCAGAGCAGCTAAAAATTGTGCTGACAGATAGAATGTTCAATATGTACCATTGGACTCAACTTCTCAAGAGATATCAGATAGAGATAAAGATATAAAAAACTGGGGCCAATAATAAAATAGACATAAATGGGCCAGCTAAACAGAAACTTCTCGGTAAATGCTCAATAGATGCCTATTCTAACAAAGTCGACGGGGGAAAATGACTTAACTGAGGTGCAATTCCAATCCTCCCTCAACGTTTCTAAATTTTCTGCCTCCTTCGCATGTTTTGTGGACTTCCTCTTCGTGAATTCCTCCCTTTATCACCTCTATTCTTATTTTTCCCGTTTTATGTAGCTTTATCCTTCTACTCAGATATAATTCCTCATTTTTAAGTTACAATGTGGACCGGCCGCAGCTTACAAATTTTCTTGTGTAATTGGAGAAACTAGGCTAGAATTGATCTCCGACAACCTACATATCATGTTCTGCAGCAGCCATACTTCCCTTTTCACCTCCAAAAGCCTCTTGAATACGGTTGATTACATCAGTACATGAATTGCGCAATAGAACTGCATTACTGATTAATTGCAGAAAAAATATTTGATACGAAATGAACGGAAATGAACGGAAGTGCTTGGAAATATTCAAGACTTTTGAACCGATTCAGAACGTAGAATCAGTTGTCTAAATTTTGGAATTGAAACCCCTTCCTCATCTTTTTTCTTTTGATGGCCTAGTACTCATTGTTTCTGATGATTTTTTGAAAAAACTTAGGATTGGTGCATCGAATGGCTGCAAAAAACCTGTCGCACAAAATTGATGCCGAAATAATTCAAAATTCTCTGAGGTGAAAGTTTCGAGCTATTGTGAGTTTGGTGCACGAAAGGCAATCGATGGTTGAGATTTTGGTCAATAATTCAGATAAACAGGCCAGAACTTCAGAAAGGTTTTATGTAGAAAAATTATTCAGCGATATCAGAGGTTAATTGTATTCAAACAGCATTAAATTCAAATTTATTATAGAAAAGCACCCTAAAGGTATCAAAATACAAGGTTCTGAAGGCTCATGTAGCAAATATCAGGGAGAATAGCAGCACTAAATATCTTGGCAAATTTGTATTGGTCTAGTGTGCATAAAAGCATGAATTAAGTTCTGATTGTTGAGATGCGGGATGCTTCGAGAACAAGGCGAGATCTCCATGATGGATTTCTGTCATCGGCTTAGCACGAAGTGGTATGATACTTTATCTTAAAAAGTAGTCTGCGTACACTACACAAATTGCAATGATGTCTCGATACGACGTAAATCCTTGGCAACGGTTACTGGCGAGATACTGTCAAGGTATTTTAGGAGAGTTGGGGGCATCATCGATATAGCCATTCCCATAAGAGGTGAGACTTGTTCTATCTGTAAGCATAAGAACAGGGTGGCATTGTGGCACTGTACGGTTAAGGTGACAATTAATATGATCAATAAAGAACTTAATAATCCAGACCCCATGGAACCGTCCAACCAGCGATAAGACTTCCGTCATCGAATATTTTTGGGGGGACGAAATTTAATGAAAGACGAAATTTTCTTTCAAAAAAATCTTTGTTCTGCGAATGAAACCAATTATACCTTCCATATTTTCCTTTAAAAATGAAAATTGTTGTTAAATATCCCCAGCTGCTGAAAAGATGATTATAGTAACCATTCATTTCCTTTTTCTCTTAGTTTGGGGCAATGGAAAGATTTAGTTGTTTCAATAGAGTCAAAAGCTTTTTTCCTCACAAAAAACCCTTCATTGATTTCTATCTCCTCCAAATTCTAATTAATCCCCGGTTTTCCTTCAGTACTAGATGATTCTAAGTAAATCATTTCATTAATATATAAACACATAGAACGTGATGAAAATTCTTATTACTCGATATCTCCAGGTTCTTTTTATAATGCTTATGATATGTCACATGCTTGTGTTCGAAGTTTCATCATACGCAAACAATTTTAACCTTTCCCTCCGCTGCAGCCGCTTTCATACTCACCAATTATTCTTTGTGCTATAAATGCTAGCTTGGTCACATTCAATAAATTAGCCACAATTTTTCTTTTAACAGCAATTAAAAACCGCGGCTCAGATACTGCTGGGCGTTATGAATGGTTTGAACACATATTTAGCTTTGCGCAAAGCTCCTAGTTATGCCCTTATTTAATACGCATTATAGTTCCATTTGACTCTGGATTATTTGACAAAATAGAAACCTTTCTCTCAGTAGATTAAATTTTATTCACCGTTTCCTCGATTGTTTAATACAATTCTTCGAAGCACGGGGTTTCATTGATCCTCACAGACGGGTCAGGCTGGACCTTATGGTTACTTTATTAGTAAGGTATCCAGCAAACACGTGAGAGTAGTAAGGTATTTTTATGCTTTACAAACTTGCTGTTACAAAATTATTTTACTTATTTACTCTGTTCCTTTGATATAAAATATTGGCTGACGTTCATGAGTTTCTATAGTGGCGTGAATTTTAAACTCGCAATCCGCTCTTCATTCATAACTGCACTCCAAGCTCTGGGTTAAATATTGTGAAGTAGAGCAAAACTGGTTATATAAATCAAGCAAGGACGGGTGCGGACGTCCTGTGTCCGGCCCTCGTTACCCAAGTGTCCATGAGGTCACTCTTGTGAGATTTTTGGCTTGTAGAGTGCACCAAATGTTATGAACATATTTGATTTTTGCTGAACAGTCCCGGTATTGATATAAAATTTACAGTTTTTTTACTCCAAATCACAAGCGTGTCCCGGAAACCACTTCTAGGGGGAAGGGGATGAGACGAAAGAGGAAAAAAAACCTCCCAAAGTTTTCTGAATAGAAAACTTACTTTATATATAATATTTTAGCTCACGTAAGGTTTTCAACTTATTAGAGCATGTCATAGTAATGGCCTGTTTGTACTGATTGATGACTTACTGACAATAAATGATTGAATTGAACTCTAAAATGTTCAGAGATACCAAGTATGATTCTAAAAACTCTATACAACTTCCAAATCATTCAATTAATTACTTCTTGGTCCCTGGAAATCCTAGAGATATAAATAAGATAATAAGCCGGAAAATATGTTAAATTTAGTCAATTTTATTCATAAGACTCACTGTGATGTATTTTATAACATTTACTATGCGCAATAGAGACTTTAATTTTATCTAAAATTACTTAAAAGCTATCCAAGGTGCTTCCCTCGGGAGAAGTAAAGAAAGTTGGAAGAAAAATTCAAGTGCGTAATTAGAATTAAGCGGAGTTGGTAGTCGTCTCCAAACCTAAACAACATTAGCCAAATTAATTTGGAATATATTGCACCTGTACCTTCTAGTTTTTCAAATACAACCGCTGTTGCTAATCTCTTTTACCCTATTTTGCCACTGCTATAATATTTTCATTGTATGCAAAGAATTATACATATTGCAGTACTTCATGTATCCATTTCATGGTGATTTGTGGTACTAGTATAAATCTTAAGTATAATTAGTTAACTCCCAACCATTTTGTTGTTTACCATGTATCACCTATGCACTGAAATCATAATAGTACTGCGAAAAGACTTAATAATTATGAGTATTTTGATTCATCGGAATTTGAGATCTTCTATGTCATCAGTGCATTCCTGTTGAGGCAAGGAAAAAGCTTATTCTGCTGTTAACTCAAAAATTACTTCTTCAACAAAATCTTAAATTTCACCAGGTGCCTGTTTTACATCCACATCGTGATAATTACTGATTACCAAAAGGAAAAATCTTCAAAGTGAATTTGAAAAGTACGGACGTTCTTTCCGGGTACTTTTATGGCCGCGACTTAAGGCAATATGAAAGAACCGGCTTAGATTCAGATCAGTTTTCATAATTTAATTTCTAGTGTTAATTGAAGAGCACACTGTGTATATGACATTAATTTTAAACTACCTTACTGCCTGAGAGCGGAGAACAAGAATAAACTCTCGTCCGGAAAGCAGGTTTTAGTGCGCTCCCCGCGTTTATTAGATGAACACAACAAATTTCTCCCAATGAAATGGATTTGCGTAGTCTTTTGCAAGTTGGAAAACTGAAATGAGATCACGGTTATACAGATCGTTGCACATTTTAACTGATTTTACTGCCAATAGGGTTGAAATGGCTTCATCAGCATCGCTCCCAGCTGGTTTCAAGCGGGTGTATTTGGCGTCAACTTTTACGTACTTGCCTGCAGAAACAATCTGTACAAAGCACTTCGGTGAATGGTTTTCATTACAATACTTTTTATTTCAATTTATATTTGGAAAGATCTCTTTCCTATCCATTGCCGCGAGGGATATTGAGAGGAAATTTCAACTCTGTAAGCATGCTCTAGGCTGGAAATTTTAAATTAGCAGCGTATTGAATAGGAAAATAGATAACCTCTATCACATTGAAGTAATTTCAGTCCAGAATAATCCACATTAGAGTAAGATTATCTCTGTGTTTTCTCACGGAAACCCAATCTCTAAAGTGTATCCAAACCAGGATCGAGATCAATATCACTCATAAATAGAGGTTCACCGAGTACTTTAACATTTATTCGCTTCTGGGCGCCTTTTTACCATACTGGAAGCATTGTAAATAAGTTTTTTTGCCACTGTTCGTTTCTCTATTTCGCTCGTGGATCAACGTATCCACTTTTTTGTTCCACATATCGATTGTGAGCAGAAGGAAAACATTGATTGACACTTCGAGCGTTGTAATTGACCAGCAGTACCATCGAAACACCACTACATCTTTTCCATACGAGTAAAACGCAGCAAAAGAGCGTTATATGAAAGGCAGCTATCTTCATCTGCTTCAAATCAAGTCCGTTTCCAGTTTTGGAACCACCAAGAAGCTCTAAATCCTTAGAATAATGCAGGGTTCCATCAAAATTGATGACAATCGAACATGAAACCCCTGCCCAAGTCAATATCAAAGACTCCCACTGACCCTAGAAGTCTCCTCTAGGTCAGATCAGACAAATAAAATACATTACTAACCGCTGAATGATCCCAGATGTTCTTTCACTACTTCTGCTTCTCCCTCGCTTCTTTGACCCCTTTCGTCGTTTCTGCTGGAAAAACTATTTCTCCCTTCGCTCTTGATTTATACCCTTCCCGCTTTGACACGCGTTGTTCCCCATCCCGGATAGCGCTTCCACAAATATTTGCCGCACTGCCATTCACTACATTAGAAAGCCTAATCGCCTTTTTAATCGCTGATTCACCAACCTACGGCCTAACAGTATTCCTGGGCACTATAAATATTGTGCAATGACTTGCACTGTTCTCGTGCGGTGGAATGATCACCTTTGGTCAAGTCACTACACCCGCCACTGCAGAGTTCTTACCTTCTCTTGCGACCAGTGCAATACTACATTACGCTCCAAAGAGGATTTTGATAGTCACAAAGCAGGTCGCCTCCACCTCTTCAACTTCGATCTCAGTGCCCCCTTGACCAAATATTCCTCTTCTCCTCACCTCTAGAGTACTCTACACCGTTCCTGATCTCTTCCCTGCACCGAATTTATAATTATGTTTGCCGTCATGACGCCTAAATTGCCTTTGTTGCCGCCAAAAGTAATCCTGAAGGAGGTAAGAATCAAATTCATCGATGTTACTCAAAAATAAATATACAAATTTCAATTCCTTAGAACGACCTCATAAATACGGCGATCTAAGGAAACGTATTAGAAAATTGGCTACGACACATTTCTTTTTTTCCCTTTTTGCAGCAATGTGTTATAGTTGAAAACAGTTCAGAGTCCGCCAGAATCAAGTACAAAAAGTATGGGTTACCCGTATCAATAAATTTCTTCGGGCTCCGCTGATCATATTGCTTCATCAAAGGCACGACTGTAGCAGTATAAATTCTGGCAGGATAAAATTGTTTCCAAAAGTGACCTTGAAACTTCTCCGTTGAGTCTAAAGACCTTGGCCAAAAATATCGAAAAGAATTTCAGAAGCAAGAAAAATACAGAAAATGTTGAGTCAGCTGAAAGAAGAGCATTAATATCACCAAGCATTTCAACCAGTCCCATTTTCTCAACGGAAACGACTCAGATTATATTTCTTACAGATATTAGAGATATAGAGCTCGAGAATTCTCTAAAGGAAGATCGCGGATCGTGTATGCGAGACGTTTTGTGCTTATGTTGTCTTCAGAATGGGACTCTTGCCAAGAACTTCCCAAAAGGACGCTATAACCAATTGAAGCAGCGCATTTAGACCAAACTCCACTAGAACCAGAGAAAATAACATGAACTGAGCATTCTTTTTTTACAGACCATTTCCCGCCTACATTGATGATCAAAAACTTGAAAATTTTGCTACCCTCGAAAACCCCCAATTTTTTCTCGAAAAGTGGTTTTAGAGGTAAAGAGAAGTAAGTAGCGGAGAAAAACCATCTTGGCAAGAATTTCTGTGAAAAACATTAAATTTCAACCAAATGAACTTTATATCTCGCTAAAATCATAAGAAAACGCCGGAGAACCTTCGAAATAATTAAAAATCCCACAGCAGTCTAAATTCAGAACGATAATCAACAAATACAGTTCACAGCTAGTCCAAGAAATCTTCTTGGTAAGATGCTGAAAATCTAATGGATAGCATCTCATAACACGCTAATTCACAGCAAATCGAATGTTATTGAATTGTGACATTGGAAAAATACTCTCATGATCATTTCTGATGAACTTATTAAGTTCTATTTCACATAGATGAACTTCGTTCTGAATGATCTTCCAATACTGTTCCCTATTTGCTGATCTTTTACGCCTCTTATATAGCAGCTCGAAATCCCTCTCGAAACATCTCATTGATATCTGAGAAATCTAAAAGATTTTCTGATATTTTTCCGGAGAGACTTCTCAAAGGAATATCGAAAAATAGAACTTAAAATTCCAAAATATTAGTAAAAGGATGCACTGAAGAACAAAAGAAACCTCTATGCTGATTTCTACATAAATAATTACATTAATTACAAAAAGAATTGATTGTTTGTTGAAAGAAGTCTTGATTGGACCCAAAGAAATCGATACTGCTCACTGATAACATTTCGCTTAAAAACATAGAGTAGGTTTAATAATTTCCATCAAATATAGAACTTTTAACAAAAATAAAAATAACGAAGAGTTACCTGCTTCCAGGAACGGCTTTTTAATCAGTTGAGGGATTCTAAAGTCTTTTCGAAAAAATGAACTTAACAGATTTTCTCAACAGATCATATTGGTCAAAAATTCAATCTTATTTAAGGAGTTTCGAGCAAGATAAGTTTTTTTTGAGTTAATGGTGCAATCTTTTGAATTCAAAAATTCTTTAGCATCTTTTATATCATAATTGACTTTTATTTTCAAGAATTAAATGAAAAATCCCGTTGTTTCACACTAATATGATACCATTCTGCATATAAGGACACGGAGCTATCACTTGGAACATATTAAAAAGTTATTTTAAATTATTCGTAAGGAGAAAAAAAATTTGGTAAGGTATCGAAATTCAGTTTCGAGGGAAAACATTAGAATATATTAGGAATATATTCTCAGGGAAATGAGTCAATTTTGCTCTGCAGAAAATAACAGCTAGAACATGGAAATATCCGCGAACTAAAGCTTAAATTCCATCTATATTGGGTCTTGTCAAAAATTATCGGAGATTTAACAGAAATTGCTCACAAATTTCGACCATAAACTGCTTGTAGAATTGAAAAATGTCTCTTTCAAATGAAAATAGAAGAAGAACATTCTTTAGAAGTATAGTTATCTCTGCCAACGATTGAATGAACATAAATGATGATATACCGCCAAGCTTACTCAAGTTATACTTTCCTCACTAATTTCAATAAGATAAAATACCGGCTCCTTCACTTAGATTCGAAGACATTCATGCAAAGTATGAAGATGAGGCTATTCTCAGTGAAAAAATCAGCGTAATAACGACAAATATTTATTCAAATAGTTCTATAAAAATCAAGAAAACTATTGAACGGATGATCGGAATCTAGTTCACTACAAGTAGTCCCTAGATGATTATCGAAGTTGAATCGATTCTTTTTCTTTCCAGGGATTGATACGGAGTCAAATACATTTTTTTGGTCTCGAAAAAATCTCTAAAAGCCTCCTGGGTGCATGATTTACATCATAGTACTTTCCCTTGCAATTTATCTTTCCAAGTAGAGGTCGAGGATGTATCTCGGGATTAAGGGAACAGAAATTTCCGGAAAGGACAGGTTTCCTATTAACAAGCATCTTTCAATACCATAATACGACTTTCCACAAACTTGATGGTCTCCGCGGTCGCTTATTGCTTCTAAATCTGTCGATTAGGCTCAGATTTGAACAGGAAAGCTCCACATAGTACAGGAGTCAACTGAGGCTGCTTCAACGGCATATTAGTGTACTGAAATTCCAGAGGGCATACTATGAAATTTTAAATAGTCTTCGATGGGAGAAACCATCCTATCCTTATAATTCGTTAAAATAATTCATTGTCTTCGATATGGATGATATAGCACTTAAATATGACGTTACAGAACTCTTCTCATAGATATCATCCTCCAATAACCAATTATAGCTCTTAACAGGTATAGTTTAGTGAGTACTAGCATTAAATCTGAACCAAAAACGGGTTTGAAGAGATGCGCTTCATGATTAACATTTCATTACGCTAGAAAGGATGATTAGCGATCAGTTCAGACAACAAATACTGGTCTCTATACAAAGATGGTATTATAACTTGAGCTATTAAACAATTTTCGCATTGACCAATACCAATCTCATTGGTCTGTCGTGAACAGGAAAACAAAGCAATATGGCATGTCTAATCCCTCCCCTTTTAATCAAAAAATATGGAATATTCTCTTCCTTTTCGAGGTGTCCTTGGTTTTTCATATGAAGAATCTGCTGATTACTTTGGGACGCACTTGATCATTTTTTTATCACATTTATGCGCCAAATGAATTCATGCACTATAATTATGCGTTCATGGCACGGCTTTGAGTTTCGCTAAGTCCTCCGGAGATAAATTCTGTTTCTAATTCTTATGAGCTTTGTTGCCATTTGTTTTCGTCCTAGCATAGACTGCATTCAAATATGCTAGGGTTTTTTCTCTTATATTTCTCTGTAATTTTGATGTTTCACGTAAAATAATAACAGCAGACACAAACTGCACAAGCATTTTTCCAGATAAACTTTTGTTTTTTCAGTACGATCATGCTCAATACTAACAGAAGTGATTGCATCTAAGACAGGCAAAGTACTTGCTGGTTCTACTGATGTCATGGGTCTATATACTGACATAACTATGTTTAAAATTCGAGTATTTGTTCTTCGTTCGAGACTGAGTTGCGACTTGAAACTTGAGCTTTCGAAAGAAACTTGAAGTACTTCAATATTCCCTTCTTTTTTGAAATCTTCAAAAATTACGTTGAAATCATTTGCGGGCGCCAGCATATCGCTCATTGGCACAGTGCGGATGATTTATTCTATTACATACACAGAATAAATAACATCAATCGATTACTTAATGCACTAACCGAGAGCATATAAAGCTGAAATTGCATCA
Organism: Kappaphycus alvarezii; assembly: GCA_002205965.3. Lineage (NCBI taxonomy): Eukaryota > Rhodophyta > Florideophyceae > Gigartinales > Solieriaceae > Kappaphycus > Kappaphycus alvarezii. The sequence goes on along the minus strand of NADL03000085.1, from coordinate 272,798 downwards.
TGATCCCTTGAAATTCGATGTAAATCTCTTCCTATACGATGCGAAAATTTTTCGAAATGTAGGTATTATAAAAAGATAAAGTATAAATATGTGAATTTTGGTCGTCCTTGCCGCCTTTTAGATGATTTTGCTAATTTTACATGAAAAGGTGGACCTCAAGGGAATTTCTGAGTCCAAAAAAAGTACTTGTCGGCTCAATATGTCCATTTTTATGTATCTAACACCAGTTACTCTTCTTATACCTGGAGTACAAAATTCCTTGTCTTTTAATATTCTACTGCACCCTGAAAACAAAAAACTTATATTTCGAAGATCTTTCAAAGTAGCAACACTATGAAATACCAGAAGGAATTTTATGAACAAAATGCATTTGTTACTACTCAGCAGATAGTCTTGGCAGTATTGTAATTATTTTCTAAGAAAGGATCCTTCTCTTCTCCAAAGTTACAGAATGTACCTTTTTTATGCTTTCTGTACTACTAAACAGCTCACCTGATTAATTGAATCTGGTGCATCCGTAATTTCCTGCGTGATATAGTTATCTTTTAATGCCTTTTATAGTGAGTTGCGGCCTATTTTTAACCATTCTCCTCAGTCCGGGCGGCTTGATAAGAAATTCCGCGGTGTTGACCAACCCGAGTCTGTAGCATCGCAGATGTGTCTGTTCCAGCTTTTCCATTAAATAAACATTTTTCCAATTATCATTTTTTATGCTCCCGCGCTGAAAACCGTCGCGAGGAAGCTGTGCTGCGAACACAAGGTTCCCACGAAATGTTCGTTATTAATAAAAACAGAATGATTCTAAGTACAGTATATTTAGCACAGTTTTCATATCAATTCATCAAATAGGTTGCAAAATGGTTGAAAATAGTTTCACTGTGTTGAATTAAAGGTATATAGCAACCGTTTGGAGCCTAAATCATAAAGAGTAGATATTTTACCCAAAAATTCAACTTTAAACTGGACAGTTTACTCGACAATGTGATACAGTCGGTTAAATCCTGGTTTATTCTGTTCAAATTGTACCCAAATTGTTATCTCAGTATATGATTTTTAACCAGTCTATAAGTCAACTTTCACATCTTATAAATTCATTTATGCGTAACTTATATTTACTGAAGTTTTAAGATTGTATAATAAGTCTTACAGTTCAACGGAAATTGTAATGGATATGTGAATAAAATTTTGCTCACCGACGAAATAGACTGATTCTATGGCGTGGACAGAGCTCCTGATCCAGCGTAAATCTGGCATAGCAATATTTCCCAATTATTTTTTTCTTCCAAGGCATCGGAGAGGTGCAGTGCAGATCTTGGATATTTAAGCTGCAAATTTATGACAATCTTTGTCCAAGATGCACCGTACACTTGCATTACAGTTTAATTGACATCCCTCGAATCACGAGCTCTGTCCAGCACGTTCACGCGAAAGATGTTGGCTTGCTAACTTCAACATCAAGATTCTTCAAGAAAGATATTAGCTTGCTAACTTCTTTGTTTCAGGGCAGCTTCTATTCTATCGTTTGTACTGATTACGAAATAAAGCGCACTCCTCTTTCCGTGTATTATCTTTGTACTCACAAAATTCAATTGTCGCTTCTGGAATCATCTTCCTATTCGTTTTAAATCTTTTCCTGATTCTTCCTGGAACAGGTTTAGTGCGTGGCCATCTTAAGCTTAATTCTTCTATGAACTCTGTTTATTAACGTTGCGCTACAATTTATCCTTTTGCAAAGATTCTATTGACTTGGTCCCATCGATTCATCGTTTATCGCTTTATTTCTTTACTGCAAAATGAACATACTCCAGCTAGCTCTCATTGAATAATCATTTGTTTTTTGCACATTAAACAAATTGAATAAGTACTAAAAATTTTTACGGTTTCAAATTTGACGATTTCGAGTATCTATGCTACAATTCTATATTACAGGAGATTTTCCTACAATTGTACTGCATTTCCCTGAAAAATATACAACAACAATTTTGATATCACGAAAGAATTAACCCTAAATCGTAAATATCATTCGTTTAAACTTTCACGTTTGAATCATCTATCTGGCAGTTTATGCATGAGTCACAGAGAGTTCCACAATATTATTTTTACGGAGCCTCCCTAATTTTAGATCCCATGTAGTTAATGTTCTGTTCAATGTTCAAATATATTTCCTCTCTATCATGTAGTGGGTAGGTTTCATACTAAACTCATTGTACTTATTCCATTTTGCCCTCTTGCGAAAATCTAAAATGTATTTCACGCAGTTTTGCTGACATCTTTTTGTAAATCTTGATGTACATCACAGTAATTTATAAATTCTCTATAAATTCAGGTGTGATGTGATCACCAAACGCCGCTTCATTTTCCAAAGACTCACATATATTGTCAGAAATCTTTCTTCTTAAAATCAACCAATATTTTATAAATTATAAGGCAGATTTTTCGCATAAGAGGTAAGATGCAGAAGCAAAATATACAAAAATGTAAATATGACGAACAAAAACATGTAAAACGCGGCAATTGAAAGAACTCAAAAATTCCCCCTTATAATTTCCTATTTTCTTAAAGTACTTCGGTCTATGCTTTAATTATCTGTCTATAAGCACTTTTAATACGACGGTGCTATTTATATTGTGGAGAAAGTCTCGTATATTAGTTTGAATATAAACATAAAGCATATATTATTCCGCGCACGTAGGTAGTGTCACCGGACCCGTAGATTGGTAAGCGCACCACGTGTACCGAAACAATTGTAGTAATTTTTCTCTTCCCACCTCATTTTTCTAGAGCCCAGAAATTCCCCAAAAATTTTTCAAAATGATGGGTATTCGATTGGTGGTTACGTTATAATAAGAAGGACCCTAAACAATTCAAAGGCTCCCCTGTTAATATTTTTCGATTAGTACTAACAACATATGAGGATTTCTATACATCAGCACACCTCTACTTCTTTCCTACGTATCATAAAGGTCCACTAAGAGCTCCGTTGCGTAATATTCAAAGTTATACTAAGAAATAACACACATGTAATACAATCGGCATTGTTTAGAGTGATCAAGCCTCATTTCATTAAGAAGTACTGAAACTTCACTTATGCATCAAAAAAGATTGTTCTATCGACTACAATACTCCTACTCTATTGTAAAATACCGATGGAGCGGAACACTTGCTCAAATTTAGCTCAGTATCACAACGGGGGTAGAAGGTTGACTAAATTAGTTAATTTGAGTTCTCCGTTTTACAACTAGGTTCCAAATTATCTAAGATAAATTCTACCCAGATACAAAATCCGAAACAAAAGAAACTAACTTAATCCTTTTAACTACAACCCTCTCCTTTGTTTCAAACAAATTCCTATTTAATCTCATTTCACTCCATATTTTTAAGATAAAAAGCTACTTAGACGAGCAAGCCCTTCTGTTATTTCAGTTTTACTTCCTTTTCTAACCTCTTACTTTTAGTTTGTCCTTTCCAAAGTTTCCGAAAAGTTCCCACAGTTACTCAAAGCCTCCGCACTGACGCTAGTCACACTGAGGAATGCGTGGCTGTTTCATATGATGGAAATATAATCGAAAAGAGGTCAAGGAGACTCTCCCTCTATTTCTTTCGTAGGGTGAATTGTTACCTCAATTACTCTGAGCTGACTGTCGCCCTAATTTCGTATATTCCAAGAGCAGAAAAGATTGGTCTGGTCTCCCTGATATTCGCGAAAATATCAATCACAGGTCCCGGTCATTATGATTCTCATTTGTAGAGTTCCTTGGTCACTTTTCACGCTGTAGAGGCAATTATTGGAGCTGCAACTAATTTACTTACCGCGTAGAAGTGTTTCGGATACTCTAAATTTGGCTATTTTTTCTTAGTAATATCTGTGGAGAAGTTACCGATTTGACGAGTACCATATCCATTGTGGAACTTTACAAAGCATATACGGTAAGATCGCCTGCGAAACTTGAGAACTAGTGAATAAATCCATGGCTTTATTCATTCGATAAAAATGGCCATCTTCTGTCGCTATTTCGCCACCGAAATCCCTTTAAAGTATTTTATTTGGCCTTTCTGGCAGAAAATTCATAAGAATTTTCTATTTTCCCACAACTTGGTAAAAAACCCACTTCGCTGAAATTAATGCAGGGATAGCTATTAAATTGGAATCTTTTCAGTGTATTTTTTTACGTAGCTGGTAGAGCTATTGTAAAAATTCCCAATTTTTACGTAGTTTTGTGTCGGATTGTAAAGTTTTTCCTAGAGACACATATTGCTGTTTTTGGTGCTTTTCGTTAGAAATAGTCAACTTGGTGTCTTAGTTCAATTAATCACACCGGCTATGCCCCCCGGCTGTGTTTTTCATATACCACTGAATGAATTTTAAAGGATACCTCTGTGTTTTCAATTCGTAAAGCCTCATGCTTCACATCAATTAGAATTGTTCAATAAATACTAGATCTAATTAAATTTAACTAGTTTCAAAATCGTGCATAATTTCTTCATTGATGGCGATTTTTTAATGAATTGTACTTTGTAATACTGCAGCCGTTTCAAAGCTTTTTCAAAAGTACGGTGAGTTCCATAAGAATTTAATTTTTAAAATTTCCTTCAGTTCTGTTCTTATTTGACTCATAGCATAATTTCATTCTTATATTAGTGATCTGAATATCCATTATATATATAACGACTTTTGAAGCGGCTGCTTAAGTAATTATCACTGCATGAGTGTTCCTGATTCACAAAAATACCATATAGATGATTCAGTGTAGTAATTATACTTGATCTCAAGTGCCGTTTTATTACTATACTCCCAAACGCAAATATTTTTGGTATCCTTTCGATTACTTATTGGCTACTTTTTCATTTCTCACTTTCATGGTCAATTTTATTTGTTTAGCAATGCGATTCATGACCGTGGAGAAACATTCGTACGCTAAAATTAAACTAGAGTGAATATTTATAGAATAGTGCCAGAGATTGAACTACCCGCAATCCCATATTTATTAAGTCTAGGGCCTCTAATATAGAGGGATGATTGAATACCACACCATCAGATATCAATTTTAACTCTGGGTCGAGTATTGGAGTCTACTTTGAAGAAGAGCACTTATACCACTAAAGTTCATTAAAAGAGCGCTAGATGTCGCTAGGGTTTAAATCAACTTGATCTCAGTGCTTTCAAAGTTCTTTTATGTCAAAAAATCATTTAATTACTCTCGCCGCCTTTTATCAGTCATAACAAAGAGCCGTGTAGAGCCACTACGATAATGTTTAAATAAATATTCATATTAGATCCAATTCAATGCTACTGTAACGGCCACTTCCATTCCTTTAATTCTCGCATGCTATTTGCCCCTTTTTTATGCCCCTCTTTCCATGGGGGAGATAAGGGATGATTTAATATTTGAAACATATGGTTGTTAATGGCCCGGAGTATCCTACAGAACAACTGGAAGTACCTCTTAAATTTCTTTAAAAAACCGGCTCATCGTCGCCAAGCAGACAGTCTGCGTTGTACATTACGGTCTCTGCAGCCAACCTCGGAGAGAATACCGCTTGGAACTTACCATAGGCCTCCATCGCCAAAACGTCCTTTCCCAGTAAATGAAAAAAAATTCGATATTGTTTGCATCAGCGGACTTCCTCCATTACATTAATGTTACGACACTATCTCTCGGTATAAATTCTCTTTTTTCCTGTAACTTTTGGACACTAGCGTTATTTTGCTGAATGTCCCGGGTCTGGCACTCGAAAAAGGTTTTAGCAGCATAAGCAAGTGAGCTATTGCACAGTGTGGTGCAGTACCTCATAGATTCTTTAGTTAATATAATGAAACATGCCCCAAAAATAAATATAACCCTAAATCGTTAAAGAAACATAGTCTCACTGAGTGGTCGAGACTCTCAGTTTCTCCTTCCGTACATCATGTGAACAACAGACTTAGCCCGTCTGAACTATCCCCTATTGGATCGATCTCCATGCAAAAGCCAGTCCAACGCGCTTCTGTCCTTCATTTGTGGAGGGAGCCTTTTCCAATCTTCTATATTGTAGGAGGTGGCTGAAGAACAGCATCTCCTGCACTCGACAAATGAAAACTATGAATTGAGATTTTTGTAGAGCTCTTTAGTGGTCACATCCCCGTTTGTTCCCCTCTAAGAAGAAAATATCTCGCAACGTCAGAACTTTTTCTCAATCCCCCGCTGTTTTTTTCGAAGATTTCTTCTTTTTACCTCTTTTAAAATATTCTAGTGGATTACCGGTCGCTTTTTATGATCGTTTTGTTTATCCTGCATGAGATCTTCTCGTGGTACAATAGTAGGAAAGAGAATGTCTTTTTCCAACTCCTCTGAGGCCTATTCCACATCCCATTCTCGATGGGGATGAATCTGAACAAAGTTCTGGTTTGCCAATGAGGGAGCAGTTCATCTCTTATTACTCAATTATAGAATTTTTCTGTTCTTATTCAATTATTTTTGTACTAACCTCCTCCGCCATCGCTTCTTTTGAAATGTTTTGGTTTAAATAAAATTTACCCCCGGTAACATCACAGCCGTATTTTCATAGATACATTCTAAAAAGTTTTTTATAAAATAAACTTCTTTACTGAGTTCAGCGTTGAAAAAATTTTAAAACGAGCCATTTGCCAATCTATTCAGTCATTTATAGAATTAAAAAGGAAGAGGTGGAGGTAGTTGAATTTTGCTTCATGTATGCCTTATAAGTACTGTATGATCGGCGGATGGAAAACTAGGTTCACACAGCACTTGGGTCGATAATTCAGGTTGAGGTCCTTTCTAATTCAACGAAGCGCCGCTCTCATGGTCACTTCTCACCTGGATTATTTGTTGACCGGGTATCGACTACTTATTAGTTACTACAAATGAGCCTTTTTTCGTATTTTTTAGATTATTAAGTATGGTTCGTACTTAACATAATAGTCATCACAATTATTGTGCCACTAGCAGTAAACCAATCCCATTTACTCATTCAAGTATCAACTAAAAATCTCATTTCCTCTACATAGCACTTGATACATTTCGTCCACGATGGCTCGTCTTCAGAATGTTTTCTATACTGATCTAAGCAAGCTGCCGACCTCTTAGTATATAGGCTTACATTCACTCGGCTTAATCGCTTAAGAAACATCTCGCTTTTGCATGAGGAAATGACCCTAATTTCCAAATATCGAAGTGGCCAACCTTTTCCCGTCTTGGCATAGTACTGGAGATGCCATTACATTCTGACTTAAAATGAGTCTCTAGGATCTCCCTGAACTCTTCCATCTTAAGTTTCTCGACTTCCTCGACACCTTTCTTGGTTATTACATGCATTATTAGATTGATCTAAGTGACCCAAGGTGTGGCTTTGAGCCTGTAGTTTTAACTAAATGTACATTTTTGATGAAATGTAAGGAAAAGGGTATTTGAAAAGATATTATAGCGAAAGAAGATTTTTAAAGGTCCATTTCCCTTCATAGCGCCAAAGAATCTGCCGCAATATTCAATCAGTACTTTAACCATCCGTATGCATTCAGGATTGACCCAGAATGTTCCAGAGAATTCTTTTGTTTTAATTTAAATTGCGTAATTTAAATTTAAATTGCCTAACTTGTCTTAATCGTCTAGGTCTAAGCGATATACAGCAATTCGGTTCCAAAATATTCTACCAAGATCTAGTCAGCCTCTTTGGACAGAATTGCATAGAAAGTTGGTCATCATGTCACACATTATTTCCCTGTAGTGCCACCAAGGACCTCTTGCGTGGAGGATTCCAGAAATATGCAGAAAGTTTTTGTGGAATTTTATTCTCTAGACTCATTGCCTATATGAGCCTGCCAAGATAGCCTCAAGTAGAATTCACCTGAACATCGCGGCGTCAAGGTTTTCTACCATGAGTAAGTTATGGGATCAAGGGTACACTTTTAATCCTGTACATTCTACGTCAGCCATATCAGTATTCTAATCCAAGAATCGTCTCCAACTTAACCACCCTCTCGCCAGAACTACCCTACGTTCTACCTTGCAGCATTCTTCGTTATCATGAGTAAACCTGATAAGTTACTCATTCGCCCAATAGATTAAAACAGTGATTATTCTTTGTGCCATCTTCACGTTGTAGCCGGTATCATTTCAAAAGGTTTGAAATCTTTTTTCCTCGATCGACTACCGTAGCTGATGCTGACTCGTCATCTGCGTCATGAGATCAAAGTACTGTCATTACTGCCACTTCTGAGCAACGAGAGTAAGCAAGTAACATTAATGTTGCCTCTCTTGGTGATCAGGACCTCCATATTTTCCGATAAGTAGTTGGAGATCCGAAGGAAATGATAAAAAGCTTGATGTTCGCTTTAACTCGAATTCCACGGTACCAGGATATCCAAAAATGGCAGAAATTATATCTATCCAGTACTGGTCTCAACGGGAAGTCATCTCTCGCCGCATTGACCTTCTACCAGCCTTAGGGTAACAGCTGAGAGATATTAATACTGCCCTTAACTATTATCTTGCTATTGGTACATTGGTTGCATCTATTGAAGTGTTTAAACGTTTTCAAACCACTACAGCCGTAAATAATTTGGCAAAAACGGATCTTAGCTGAGAACAAGTAAGCACAAGGCTAATTTGAGAATCAAAGCAGCTGTTTGCTCCGCTAACTGACGTGAAAGGGCACTAGCTGCCGTAAGCTCCGTATGTTAACTATGTTCGGTGCCCGGAGATCGCCTTGAGAACTGTTTTTTAAACCATGTCCATCCGAATAATAAGGTGAAATGGCCATCTGATACCGCTTCAGGTATTGTAAATTTCTTCGATCGAGATACTCGACAGTCCGATCACTTTGACGTAAGAAAAATCAGCAGAGGCTTCGGAACGGTACTGAACGTTCCGCTATGCCTCGTTCTGAACGCCAAAGTTTTAAGAAGCCCGATAAAATGATTTTGGGTAATGTAACTACTTCTTATATGACTTTCGGATCTGACCGGGTCCAGTCTCAAACGAAGTAATACCGTGTCATTTCGTTGGCTGATGACTCAACAATTTAGTCGCGCTCAAATGGAAACCGAATTGTTCGTTTGATTAATGAGTCAAAACAGAATAATTTCAACTTATCAGAATCCATTATTGCTCCGGATCTGTCCAGGGGCCTTTTGTCTGTCCTAGCTCTTGCTCGGAGAAAATATTACTCCTTTCTTCATACCAGGGAGGGATTTATTTTTCGACCTGGAGGATGACATCAATATACTTGTTGAAGCAATACAATCAAAAGACGTCTTATTCCGCATTGATGACTTTCAGCATGTACCCTCGGAATCTTCGTTTAATACTGATCTAAATACAGTATCCACTATGAAATTTATCGCATGGCCTCATTACTCTGAGAGCATCCCCCTTCAAATACCTGAAAATTTAAAAACATTACAAATCAGTACTCCCCTTGTCGATGGACGAAATTCACAGCACAGAAAATCTTTCTGATTGTAGTGTCTATAGGGCCATTGTTCCCAAATGAGGACAACTTTTAGGGCTAATTTTTTTTAGGAAAGCAGTTTTTTCTATTTTTTTGTTACCTATACTTTCAACAGTAGTAAACCTAGGTTAAAAGAAACTTTCCGGCAATTTCAGCGCCATTCTAGGTACAAACTACTTTATTCCAGATGATAACCTTCGATTTTAGTGCCAACTTGCCACATTTTACCCCTCAGGTGAGTGTTTTAGCTGAGGAGATGTGTAGTTGATTCCATTGAGCACTTCTTTAATATAATTATATTTTTTTAGAGTATAAAACAGACTTCGTTACGGTCCAAATACTCTTGAGGGTACTACAAGTCCGTACCAGAAATCGATATGCGAAGAACTGCCCAAATTGGTAGGGTATAAATGTTGAAATCATCCTAAGCGAAGCGTGCGCTTCATGCCAAAGGGCTTGTGGCCTAGTCATCACAGGCAATCTTATACAATGGTAATTCTCATTAGACGTGAGTCTGATTTTTCGTTCTCACGTCCAATAACATTTTTTTCATTTCCTTGTCTTCTCTGCCACATTGAAGCATTTCAGAAGCGTTACACTGACAACTGAACAACAAACACGAACAAAAAGAGAGATACATGACGAGGACCAGGCCAGAGTGAGGTGGGTGCGGAAGAGAGAGGCATAGCTCGACTTCGCAGCGCCGGTACGAGATTGGTGACACTATTGAGATACTTTCGGCGGCGAAGTCCATATATGCAAGCCACAAGCTACATTAATGCGTACGTATAGAGAGAGCGGCCAAAGCCTGCCTCGCTCTCTATCCATTGCTGGCGTTTCATCCTCATAAACGCAATAATCTACACAAGACATTTTTAGAAAATATTTGCGATCCTAAAAAAATTTTTTTAGTTACTGTACATTTTTATGTGATAACTGTGGTCTCCTGTTATAAGGACAGTGCTATCGCGGATGGACACTAAGTAAATTTACTGGATACCAACCCACATATCTACCACAGTAAATTAACCCCCCATTTACAGGTAATATATCCCTAACTCGAAAGTAAGCAGAGAAATTAATCTTCGAACCAAATTGTCTTCAGTAGAACTACTCTGGTACAATCGCCTTGGGCATGTAATACCTCTTGAGTCTGTAGCTAAGTACATATCCAGTGGTTCGCTAATTCACATTCTGTATAAGAGAATCGATTGTGCGAGTTGCATTAAAGGCAAAATCGGAGGAGGTTTCCTGTACCATTGACTTAAGCCAGCAAAAATTGTTCGTCTTCACTGTGATAAGAAAAGGGAAATATATACAAACTCTGATGAGGATCAAAAAATATTTTTTGGCTATTACGGACGAACACAGTTTATTTACGCACGTTGATCCTATGCGCTCGAGTGGAGAAGGACCTGCAAAATTACTTCTGTACATTAAGCACTTCGAGAAGTAGTCTGGTCATATCGTTACCGGAGTGTAAACCAATGGTGGCTCTGAATTCCGTCGAGCACTTGAAAAGCTTGATTCCAAAGGTTTGTATATTTCTACAACTACCGTTTAAAAAACTGAATCAAATGGTTTAGCCGAACGAAAGCATGGAACTATAATAAGTCTAGGCCGTTTGTGTCTCGAGCACGCAAGTCTGCCTCAAGATTTTTGGCACTATGCAATACGTCGTGTGGAAAATGCGCTAAATGCGGACAAGCATTAATCAACAGGAAAAACACCGCTCGAGGTCTTGTTGGGACATCCACCACCGCACTTAGAATATGTTGATCGATTTGGATTCGTGCCCTTTTTCGTCCGCCTTTCAAGAAACTTCATACATTTTCACCTAGAAATCTATACTTTTTTGCTTAATACATAAGACAACACGCATTTATCGCAGACAAGACGCATTTATCGCATCTTGACAGACTCTGGAGTAACTCGAACTAAACACGCCCGTTTCCTGGAAACCGAATTTCCTGGGCTTAGAGGAATTGAAGGTCGTTCAAGGAGAGTGACAGATGATGATACCAATTACGAAAGTACCACACGCTCTATTGAGGATTCATCGGAAGATATACAACTCCAATTGAGAATTTAATACATCCCAAAGTGATGAAATTAATACTCATATAAATTCTGGAAACAATGACAATAATAATCACATACTGCATGACGAAAATCAAGAGACAGCTTAATGAAAAGCAGGGTCCGGAAGAAATTCTGACCTGAGTACCTCTCGTTCCAGAGCCATTGTATGAAATTCCCAGGTAAATAGTGGAAATAAGTAACTGAGAAAATAATTTGAGTAGAAACGACAATGGAAGCCTACCTGTGGGTTTAACTTATACAATTTAAGGAGTCGGGCAAATCAATGAGCTTCCGCCGCACTTCCTGAGTCAATTTTTACAAGAGATGATCCAAGTTTAAAAGGAGCTCTATCAAACCCAGAAAAGTATCTATGGATATCTGCAATAACTGAAGAGTTTGTAACCCTTTCAAATGATAGGACGTGGAGTAATGGAAAGCCTGCGCCTAGCATTCGACCACTATCATCTGGTGTCATCCTTAAACTAAAAAGGGATTCGCCTGTTTGGCCTGATAGATTCAAGGCACATCTTGTACTACGAGTAAATCTTCAAGACGACTTTGCCGGCTATTCAGAGCTATATGCGTCAGTTTCATTTATTGAGCGGGTTCGAACATTCTTTTTCGTTTCTACTGCAAAACGTTGGGCTATCGAACAAACTGATGTAAAAGGTGCAATTTTGCATGCCTCATTACCTTCATTTGAAAAAAAATGGGTTTGAGTCCCTAAAATACATGGAACTCCAGCTGCCCAGGGCCAATATGCTACTCCAAAATGTCTCTGTATGGATCAGGGCAGGTTTCAAAACTTTTCTACGGGCAGTTCTATACGTCTGCCTCTCAAATTAAATTACGAAGGTCTAAATACACAGACTGTCTACTTATTAGAAAATGATAAGATCTTATATTTATTTTTATGTATGTCTATGATTCATTGATATACGGATCAGAATCTGCTGTTAATTTGATGAAAGAGAAGCTCAATATAGTTCTCGTCGTAGCTTATCTCGGACAATGCTCCCCTGTTTTGTAATCTCTATTGAGAAATAGACAGATGGTTTAATCTTATCGCAGGCGGCGTACGCAAAACAAATCATTCAAAAGTCTGACATGTCAGACTGCAAGCCGGGTCGCGTTCCGCTGCAACTTTACATTCACTTTATCAAGAGTAAAAACCCTATCCCAAGGGCAGAAACAAGAAGTGGCGCAAAAAAGTACCAATCGCTCCTTGGCGCCCTACTTTATTTGTCTACCCGTATCCGAAAGTATGTAGCAGTTTATGTTTTTTTCCTAGGAACTTTTCAGTTGCAGCCAGGTCCTGAGCATTGGCGTGCACTGAAAACCTTCTTTGGTATGTTTCTAGAACACCATATCTTGGTATTCTTTTATCAAAAGGAAATGGATATCTCTATTTCCAAGCTTAAAGAGACGCTGCTTGGGCCAGATACCATTCAAATTGTAGTTCAAGGTCTCGTTATTTACTGACAGTGAGCACTGAAACAGTGATATGGTCATCTAAGTTACAGACTGCTACTGTGCATTCTACAAGTGAAGGTGAGTTTACATCAATTGCTTCCTGTGTACGCGAGACAGGGTATGTCCGTAATATTCTGTGGGAAACCGGTTTTTGAAAAGAAACTCTTGCTGTCGTCTACCAGGACAACCTGGGTTCAGTCAAGCAGACTGAAAATGTACAAGGCCTCCGAATAGTTAAGCACGCTGGTATCAAATTACATTATGTACTACAATAATTCGAGAATCATCACAATTACCTATCTGTCAGCGAGCTGGACAACGAACAATTGCCATAAGTCTCGAGGAGGGGTATCGAAATATTCAATCAGTACTTAAATCACCCTTATGCAGTCAGGTGTAATCCAGAATTTTTTAAAGATTTCTTTTCTTTTAATTTTAGTTGCGTACCTTGTTGTACTCGTCTGGGATTAAGTGATATACAGCAAGTCGGTTCCAAAACATTCTACCAAGATCTAATCAGCCTCTTTGGACAGGATCGCTTAGAACATTGGTCATTATGTCAAAAAAAAATTCACTGTACAGCCAACAAGGACCTCTTGGGTGCAGGATTCCAGAAGTATGTAGAAATGCTTTCTGTAATTTTATTCTCTCGACTCATTGCCTATATGGCCGCCCCAAGATAGCTCGCCAAGACAGCCTGAAGAAAAACTCACCTGACCATGGCGGCGTCAGACTTTTCTACCACGAGGAGAAGCTTCAATTATCAAGCACAAATGAAGCATAATTGGAGTTGGCTTACTGCGAGTTGTACGAAGGTTGAGAATCCTAAAACCTTGCCTTTAAACGACCCTAAAAAGATCTTCTGAAAATAGTTAGATCCGCAAAAAAAATGTGCACTTTCCCTGAATAAATGATAAATTGCCTGAGATAAGACTTGCAATAATAATGAATGGAAATTCAATTTTAATAGTAGCTGATCAATAGAAATACTTCGACGAATCGAAGCTGTAGAAAAATTTATAACAACTAGGACTATTTCTACTAAAGTGCAAGGAAGATTTACCACCATAATTTCGGGTAAACAGTATAATAATCATTATGACCATAATCCAGACAGCAATAATTATGGAACTATTTTCCAGGTAAAAATTAATCCAGATTACTATTTGTTGGTAGATTAATTGTAATAATGATAGACTGTGGAGTATCAGGATCCAACTGAATAACCTAAAAATGATACTCACTGAAAAGATTAGAAATAAAGAGATTAAAACAGATCGACTATCCGTCAAGTATTCACGAAAAACATGAATTGTGGGTCTAAATTAAAGATAATTTTCCACGATTGAGCATCACAGTCCGAAATCATTATAGAAACTAAAATAGTACCTGCCGCTATCACAGATTAGTCTAATATACTGTACTGTACAGTACTGCGCTGGTTATCTATAATGTATTGGTATAACATAGAACCTGGATTGCGTTTAAAACGGTTGAAATATTATTTTAAACGTTTAGGGGATTTATTGCGAGGTATTATGTTTGTATGCTGCTATTTTTACCTGAGATAAAGTTGACTCCAGCCTCTGAGCTTCGGTTCGCTCTATTAGATACGTTCTACTAACAGTGCCCTCTACTCACTTTTGTAGTTTTTCTTGCACTAGCTCGAATCGTCTGGTGCAGTGCTGTAACTAGAGGAAGAAGGTTTGGGTATTTTATTCTTGGAAGACATATTCCGCTCTATCCCAAAGTACTCCAGGCAACCACGGTCGACTAAGAGGGCATTCCAACACAGGGGTGATGTTTAGGTTAAATGGGGTGGTTTACTTTATTTTCCTGATAACAGCAATCGCAGACGAGGCTTAATTTGGGTAGTAACTTACATACCCTGAGGAAGGAGGTTCTCTGGAATATACATACTTTCAAGATGTGGCCTTAGAGTCGCTCAAAACCCGTTCGAACAAACGACTGGCGTTATTCTAGACGAGTCTCGCGGCGTGGCGAGCGAGCAATGTTTGCTGCGCGTCAGCAATCGGAACGGCTTTCCGTGCGGCAATGGCAGTCGCAACCCGGTTGGCGCAGTCCCGAGCAGTCGGGTGCTAGCCCCCCAAAGTGGAGAGTAGAAAGGCAATGAAGTGATGCCCGGGACCCTTGGAACGTATCAACTCGGCAAAGCGAGTGTCCTTGCCAAGGCGAGAATGGTTAAAGGGCTTGAATGTGCTTCGCGCCAGGGAGGTGAGGCGGGCAAGGGTCAAGGGATAGATGACCGTTACGTCATAATAGTCCGTGCCCCCGTTCTCTCCAAGGGGGGAATGATGGGATAGTTTACTTCTTCGTCTGACACTTCTAGCGAGGGGAATCTACACGGAGTTTGGAGAGAAGGAAAGGAGAAAACAGATACGGGTCTGCGCCTCCGTGACCCTGTGACTACATCACGGTTCAAGGCAGGCGAGGAGGCATGCCGCATTAGACAGTAAAGCTTGCGCTGCGTGTCTGTGAATGAGGATCATTTTGGCTCTCGAGAATCTCTCCATAGCCCTGGTGGCACGCGTTGACCTGCAAATACGAAGACGGAATGACTCGTCGTCATCACATCCTCCGCAAAGTTCTTGCCCGCTACTGCAAGGAAGTTGGGATCGTCGCCCTCGTCGAGCATCCGCTCCCCTATTAGGTTCCCAACTCGTCTGGGCATTCGGAGCCCTCCGCGCTACGAATGGACATTTACACACCCGCTGCGTACGGGCTTCACAGTACCGATATCGCCGTCGACGATACTGTGGCCCACCACTCCGCACGCCGCCACATTTCGCCAAGTACGGTTACCGCAGGCGCTGCCGCAACACTCGCAGAGCGCGAGAAACATCGTCATTACGGCACTTACTGCAACCAAAACGATATCCTCCTCTCTCCCGTGGGGATTGATATCTATGGCGCCTTGGGCGACGACGGCAGGGGTTTCTTTCCGCCGCCTTGCTTCCTTCGCTGCTTCCCGTCGCGGGTCCTCCCCTCAACAGGAGCTCCGCGACTTCGTTACCCGTTTTGCGTTTAGTCTCCAAGTAATGCAGGCGCGACAGGTTTCTGCCCGCCGCCCGCATCCGTAGTTAATTTAAGAATACCCTCCGCACGCTTCTGTGCAACATTGTACTACCCATAAAGATTTACCACCACGCCCTCGTGGCCCCATTTGCTGCCAATTCCGCGACGAACGTGTATGCCTCCAGGGGCCATCCTCCCAGAACAGATTTCGGGATTGGCACTAACCTCTCCCGTCTCTCAGCAGAGATTAGCCCTTCGCACCTTGTAAGTTTTGCAGATTGGGCTGCGTTCAGGGAAGTTTGGGGGTCGAAGTTCCTGATTCGGGAATACGACTGGGCAAGGGGGTTAACGACTAAAAAGTGGCTGCGAGCTCTGTCAGCAGGCATGTGGCGTTCGAAGCAGACAATAACGCATAGTGCCGCGTTAGGAGTGTGTCCCTGACGTTGGGGAATTGGTCCTTGGCACGAGTGGCGACCGAGCGTGCCACCTCCGTCATGAGGGAAAAGGCCTCTGGGTGCCAGCCGCCAATGGTGGAGATTGTGACTGGAAGCAGCCGATTCCAGCCCGGCATTCCTGCAATGAGCTTTTGGAATTTCCGGAGGCTTTCCGCGTAGGCGACGTTCAAGCTGGTGAGGGGGTTGAAGGTCCTCATCCTCCGATGAGAGGATGCCAACACAGTAATAGCGGAGAAGCAATGCTCTCAAGAACTAGAACTAGGGTGCTTAGTACAAAAGGGTAAGTATCTCACGAGGGTGAATCTCGCTACGCTCCATAGACCCCTCGCTTCCCTTTTCTGAAATTATCTTCTGCAATGTTTGTACTCCTTTAGTGAAGCCTCGGCTGTCCTTCTTAATCTTTCAAAGTAGAAGATTGTTTATTTATCGAAGTTTGCACTGGTAATAGATAACGGATATTCCCCGGAACGACGGAATGGTACCCATGCTGAAGAAAGTGCGACAGTCTTCAGCAAAAGGGGTTAGGTGAGTGGAGTTACTCCGAGTAGTGCGAAAGTTTGGAGTCCTATGAACTTGCGTTAAAACCATGTTTCACGATCTACGGTACGAATAACGGAGCATTTCTGCAAACTAAAAACTAGTAGGTGGCCCAGTCAACAAACAGGCAGCGTAGTAGGCGACCATCATCAGTAAAAGGCTAATTCTCCCACAGTTGACGGGGAAAACCTGTCTGGCTGCAAGGAGAGTCACAAGGCACATCAATTTTGAATGGGAACGTTTCTAATGCTTGTTTCCAATGAAAAGGAACGATTTATGAGCATGAGGGGAGATACTAACTTCATGCGGGAAGTGGGCTGAGAGGTTTCAGAGAATTATAAAGGCTCCGAATTACTGACCCTCAAATAAATAAGGTGTCTCTACCCGTTCAAGAAGAGAGCTATGGAAAATTCGTCCTGCAAGGGCCATCAGTACCCTCATCTCGCAGTTTCGATCTAAGCGGCACTTTTCGATCTATAGACGCGCAAAAGGAGTGGACGGCCTTTCAATACGTAAAAACTTTGCATGTATGGTGCTCCGATGCGTCTCATTCAAAACACACATGTCTCTAGAAGGGCCTGTAGAGTGGGATAGAGCCAGAACATTTGACATCCAGAAAGGGAGTAACAAAGACTGTGCTGGCTCTTTGTCGCCATGGAGCACCGTTCTCAAGAGCAGGCAAGGAGCATGGAGGCAGCTCGATATCTGCGTTTACAAAGCAACGACGTGATATATGTAGCAACTGAAATCAACATAGTAAACGGCACAGCACGAGGATGAAGGTACCGAGACCGCAGCCGGAGCCTCAATCGATGTTGACCTTTGTAAGACCGCGTAAGGTGTCCATGTAATGTACAGTAGCCGAGTAGCTTGCCAATAATGTTTGGTGAGATGCTTCGTTTGAATGCGAAAGCCCAGGAGGCCGGGAGGCTCTCGCATAGATTCATGGTCCTTGCACCGACTCCGAATGGGAGCAAGCCTGCCTTCCTATTTCTTACGGTGGTCTCGGCCTCCCTCTAGATTCTGCAGTCCCTGAGTCCGCATATGCGGCTTCGTTATTGATGTTTTCCTCCTCTTTTCTGATCTACTTCCCTTCTCAGGTGACCTACACCTGGAGGAAGTGCCCCGGGCTGCGATTTCCTTATTATTACGTTATCCCGATCTATCGGCTTCCCTTCCGCCCACTTCTCTATTCCTGCGATGTCGAACACCGGTCCCTGGTGAACGCCTCCAGTCTCCTATCGCGTCTGAGCTTCACAGTTTAAAGTTTGATCTGATCTTCCGTTCATCTTCTGACCACGATAGAGCTCGCCTCCTTTCCGTTCGTGAATTGCCCTAACTGTCTCGCTTTCTCTATTTTACCTCACCCTCACCGCGGTACCTATCTGTCCTCGCAAGCCTGGAGATTCGCTGTGTTTCTACGCCTGCGGCGGGCGCTTTTCTCTGCTCATGGGCGATGTCCGATCTGTGCTCGCTGTTCCAACGACATCGCCCCGTTGCCCGATCCCCTAGGCAAACATGCCCTCAACTGAAATTACGAAGATGGGCAGACTCGTCGCGATAATATCCTGCCTAATGCACTGCAACGCCACTGTCAGGAGCTTGGAATTTCTGCCCTACTTGGACATCCGCCCCCCCCCCTACTCCGCCTTGTTCCTCTCCCTCGTCCGCCCTCTGCATAGATCTTTACATCCTTGGCGCATACGGCCTAGACCCGAAGGATGTCGCTGTGGATGTAACCATTAACCACCCACAGGTCAGCTCTCGCGTTTCCCAGTGTGCCCTATCCAGCGGCGCAGGTGCCTCTACGGCTGAACGCGTAAAACACACGCATCATGGTCCAGTCTGTCGGACAAGTGATATTCGGCTTCTTCCTGTTGGTATTGATGTGTACGGCGCCCTGGGAGCCAAGGGTGCCACTTCCTTCCGGCGTCTTTCTATGTTCGCTACTGCCCGTCACGGCACTAAGTGGGAGCTACAACTCCTTATTTCGCACTTCTTTCCCCGCTTGCATGGGTTGCAAGCGCGTGAAGTCCTTACCAGACGCTTGTCTGATTACGGTAGTTTCTCTGCTACGCCCCTTGGCATGTTCTGCAACATGCTTTCTCCAAATTCTGTAAAGATTACAAACACGCGTTCGAAAAGTACAGTATGTAAATTACAATGTAATTTATATATGTAGTGTTCACACCTTCGGGTGCTTCCTCCAGTTCTGCCTACGTACAGTACAGTACTGCCTGTGGAATCTCTGTTCTCTCGGTGCCTCTCGCCCTGCAGAGCTTCAACCTACTTCATTTATGCTCAAGTGCCCCCCTCTAGTTAACCCTAGTGCCTCCTGCTGCACACCATTTAGGAAGGTTTGGGGGTTGGATGGTTTGGCAGCAAGCAGGCAGGGGTCAAAGGGGCCAAGGTCGATGGAGTACGGACACCCGGGGATACATTGCATGAAGTCACGGATTCGCGGCAAGGCTTGTCGGACCAGGAACGCCCTGTCGCCCCGGTATCGGTGACCGAAGAGGGCGGCGGAACGTTGCGTGGTGTACGATGCCGATCTCTCGCGGGCCGGAGCCACGTCGATGATACTAGCTGCGACCGCGCCGTGTAGGAATGGCACAAGCATACGCTCTTATTAAATGTTCACTAAACCGAGCTGGGTCACTCAGGCATCAGGTGATGTGAGAGACAAAGCACGGCGAGATACGGCATGAGCCGTCAGCTGGAGAACGAGGGAGGCGAGGGTGGTGACCAATCGGTGGTATTCATCGGATGGGGGTTTCCCGCGGCGGAGTGCGAAAAAGGAGGCGACTTTGGCCAGGGCCTCACGGGCAACTTTGCCGATGGCTCCGTGAGTATCGAATCCAAGAGGGTAGAATTGGGCTTGTATCGTCCCACAGAGGGCAGCGTAATGCGCAGTTTTCGAGGCTTCAATGGGCAGGGTAGCCCCTCCGGAGTCCTGCGAGAGTGGAGATGGCCCGTGCGTGTAGGGGCTTGCAATGAAGACGTCAATTCGCAGGGACGTGAGGAGAATTCGATGTCGTCAATAGGATGTCATTCGCGGCGTTCCGAGTACGGGAGGTGGGCTTCGCAGGGCAAGGTATATTCGAGCTTCGGACGCAGCAGTACAGAAGGATGTTGGAGGAGGGTATACAGTTTGTCTCGAAGGTGGTTGTGGCGTCGGAGGAATCCCTCCATCGCTGGGCAGTGGATAGCATGTCTCCCGAGAGGGTCGAGGGGGGTGGGGGTCGAGCTTGGGAGATGGGAAGATGAGGGTAAATCCCTGACCTCCCTGGCGAATCGGTAGCGTGACTTGGTCCCATGCAGTGTCTGTCAGGGCGATCCCGTGTAGCTCCGAGCGTCGGCATGCCTCTTCACGCACGCATTTCGGCTCGCCGACCCACAACACTCAGCCCCCGCTGCGCAAGCCTTTGGCGCTTTGCAGAGGGCGTCTTACACGGAACTACACGGGATCGCCGTGATAAACACTGCATGGGACCAAGTCGCGCTACCGATTCGCCAGGGAGGTCAGGGACTTACCCTCATCTCCCCATTCCTACACGGCGCGGTTGCCGCTAGTATCATCGACGCGGCCCCGGCCCGTGAGAGATCGGCATCGTACACCACGCAACGTTCCGCCGCCCTCTTCGGTCACCGATACCGGGGCGACAGGGCGTTCCTGGTCCGACAAGCCTTGCCGAGAATCCGTGACTTCATGCAATGTATCCCCGGGCGTCCGTACTCCGTTGACCTTGGCCCCTTTGACCCATGCCTGCTTGCTGCCAAACCATCCAACCTCCAAACCTTCCTAAATGGTGTGCAGCAGGAGGCACAGGCAAGGGTACACTGGTGCGACGACTCATGGGCGACACACCCCAACTAGGCTCAGCACAGCATCGAAGAAGTTCGACATCGGATTCGTGGCCTGGCGTTCCGGAACAGCCCCGCCGCCGCATTTCTCATCGCCCATCCCACAACCGCTACGGTGGTTTCCTCGGCCCACTGGCAGACCATGATCCGCCGGCACCTCGGCCTCCCCGTATATGACGACTCTCGGCCGCTCACCTGCGCCCACTGCAACCAAACCATGGACTCACTCGGGGACTACTCGGCGGACCTCTGCCCAGCCGGCTTCGGTCGCCCGAATCGCCACAACTCGCTTGGCAACGTTATCGCCTACCACGTTGCTCGCACCGCGGGCCTGGACTGCCGATACGAGATCCCGCTTCTTGTCCCGGGAACGAATATCCGCCCTGCGGACATTCACATTCAACCCCCGCCCCTGTCCACTGGCCAACAGGTCCGCTCCATACTATAGCCTGCGACCTTACTTGTGGCCTTTCCGTTCAAACAAGGCGTGCGCACGAGGGCCACACAAATGGCCGGCGAGGGCGCCGACATTGCCCACCAAGACAAAGTCAAAGACTTGGAGAGCAAACTGGTACGCCGGATCCCGCCCCCTTCGGACAACACCCTCCAGGAACCGAACTTCAAGTTTCAGCCCCTGGCTTTCGATTCCTTGGGTGCTCCATCCCCCGCCTCTATTCTGTTCCGAGAAGACTTCACCCCCGCGCATCGCAAAGAAGTTTGACACAACCACAGGAGTGATACGCAGACGTCTTTATCAGCGCATAAGTTGCACACTGTGGTCTTCTGTTGCAATGGCGATTCTATCGCGAGCCCCTCTGCACGTGCCTGACGTGGAACATCCGGTTAGTTCTTGGCTGTACAGTACTATAGTCAGAGCTAGTGATGGCCGGTAATAAAAAAAAATTATTCCATGACGGACGCTTAATAATAATATTGTATTACCGCGGGTAATTTAATTCCCTCTCAGACCGAGACAGGAATTATTACCTCTAAAGTAGTTTATGAAGTCATAGTTGTTGATGGCAGCGGCTGGAAGGTGATTTTTATGCGTTTTTAGTGCTATCGATGACGACTTTTTAGGGTAACGTACTGTACTTTCTATCGTTTTACCTACTAGTTTTAATAATTTTTTAGGGTCGAGTACAGTAGTGTACAGTAAGTACACTACTGTACGGACAAATCTTAGCCACAGCCGCTCGGGTGTCTGCTATATAGGTAGCACCCGAGTCGGTTGCGCAACTTTTGGAGGGGGCAGCGTCGACCTAACGACCCTCCCTTCACCTAAAAACCTATCTCTACTGTCTTCTTCCCAACAATCCCCTTTTCTCCCCCCCATCAATAGTCTATAATTATGACTGACTTCATATTTTCATGACCTAGCTAGTCATAATTATGACCAGCTAGGTCATAATTCCCCGAAATTAATTCCCCTAGTCATGAACGGAATAGTTCCGCACTGTGCTATACAGTAGTGTACAGTGCTTTACATTACATTGTAAGGCCTACCAGAAACGTGCAACATGCAATCATGCACTGAACTGTACAATGCGGTAACTGTACTCCATGTACTGTACTGTACAGTGCAACTGTACAGTATAGTGCACCACGGACACTGTACAGTACAGTACAACATGGAGTACAGTACAGTACACTACGATCTTCAGAGTGAGGGTTCGAACCCAAAGAAACAGAGCCGCTTCAATTGTTTGAGCAGCCTCTGGCAAATGCACTCATTTGCAGAAAACTATCAATGCGGCCACTCAGTGATAACTTTATGGCATCAGTAGAACGGGTGTCCGCTGCAGGATCCGACTATAGTGCTAGCTAAGTGCTAACTGGGTGGTCCACGTCGGCTATGTGCAGCGACAGTGATTAGTGATAACTTTATGGCATCAGTAGAACGGGTGTCCGCTGCAGGCCACATTTGAAAATTCCAAATGTATATATACAACTATTCGCGTCATTATTCTCAACAATCGACCCGTGGTCGAGTGGTTAAGCCTAAGTCCTGAGATTCTGGATAGTCATATCCTTTCTCGCAGCAACTTAGTTGGAGCGGTGATTTAATTTCCTGATTCCGAGATCGATCTCAGATTACTGTCATAACGTAGTACAAGGAAGTTGTTATCTAGATGCCAGCTAAGAAGCGCCAGAGATTGGAGTGCTACTCATAGAAATATGTCGCCAGAAGGGCAGCTATGTTTCAAACCTTTTTTGTGAGTAAAAGGCTGCTTTTTGAATATTTTTCGAGAATTTATTCTAAGAAACACAACTTATATAAACTGGAGTCTATTAAACATGTGAAAATGAATCTTGAACTTACCTGAAAGGGGTAAGTTGTAGTTATTTACATGTATATCGATAAATATCTATTTTTACAGGGCTTGGGCAGAAAAGGCGTATGTCTATAAATCGAAGTCTATTTCGTCAAAGGAGCGAATATATTTTATTATACCTCATGTAGCTTGACATATAAAAGGTATTCAGAAGACGTCAAATAAAGAATTTATAACATTCTCAATATTTCGGATCTAATTCAATTCGTCTGGAAGATGCTTTTGTCTCTTCAGATAGTCTCCAACTTTCAAAAGACATTCGGTAAGGCCAGCTGTCAGCCGGGATCTCTTCTTGGATCTAATTGATCCAGCAATGCTAAAACTCTTTCAGATGTTGTTGAGGAAGAATTAGGAGTAAAAACGAACGTGCGACTCGAGATAAGATTGGGAATGTGCCTTCATACTTCTTCCAAAAATCAAGTGGCTCCATTTCTTTTGCAGAAGCCGCCATAAACTTGTAAAGGTTGATTTCGGAATCAATGGAGGCATCAACTTTATCCCCAATTTGCACATCATCATCATCTGAATCGAAACTTGATAAAACACCCTTCTTTGAATGTTCGGATGCTTTTTCATTTAAAGCATCCGACCCTGACGAAACCGTGATAGTGAAGTAGTTTTCCGCCAATTTTGAGATAAGCTTCACAGCAGCTGTGTCAGAGAGGTGTAAGCATCAACTCCACCCAAGAAAACCTTGTGCTTCATTTTGAAATACCTGGGAGTCAGAAGAGTTGCAACATGAGCGCAATGCTCTGCCATTGGACACTGAAGGTTATTCTTCTTACGGCGGTTCAGGATTAATTCAGATAAATATCATCCACCAATCTTCGCGTCACAGAATCCATTACATTTTGCTCCTTCTTCTTTTTCAGAATTTTCAAAATTCCTGCCGAACAAATGTCCTTCAAATGCATTGTCGGGCCTACCTTGAGAGCCCAACAAAGCTGTACTTTCTTCGACTGCCCTGAATAGCTCAAATAGCTTTCAGGATAGCTTTTCCCTAGCGGTAGGTCTATCAGCTGGACCGACACCTTTCCATGTAACATTGTCAGCATACAGTTTTTCGACTGCGGATCCAAAATAGGGTTCTAAATACAAAATAATCTCAACCATTGAAAAAATAGATCCCCATCTTGTCTAAACATCCAAAATTGGCCGCAACATACCAGCGTTTTTTGACGAAAGCTCTGAAAAGGTACTGTGCAGCAACTGCAGACTTCTTAAAAACTTGACAGTCTGGCGCACTTTCATAAGTAATTCGTCAATCCTTGTCTGAGAATGCCTTACGAGACGAAATCTGAAGCGAATGAGATGCACATGCGATTCGGTTCCAAGAAGATCTGAAAGTGTAGGCTAACTGTCTCATTGGTCGAGGATCTTTCGGGAACAATATCTGCAGGGGAGAAGTTTTCAGGCAACTGCGGCAAGGTAGCATTCAGGATCAAATTGAGCTGATAATCGAATGAATCTTCGCTGAAATCCTCATTAATCCTTGTCATCCAGTCCAGTTTCAGCTTCTTCGAATACTGACTCATTGGCAGCGGGTTCAGATTCAGTTGCCTTAAACGTAATTGCATCCCTTTCTTGCGCATAAATCGAGGCGACCTCGTCAGTTTCCTCTCCACTTTCAAGCTCTCTGATTTTTTCGAGCCGCGACTCCAGCAGTACAGAATCCTCAATTTCATCCAAAATCCCTTCCTCTTCCGACGTAAGCTCGACCTGTTTCCTCGCATTAGCAGCGCTGTCAGTGGTTATAAAAGCCACTTTTTTTCGATTCCTAATTTCTTCGTAGATTCAAGAAGAACGCGTGAAAGTCCCTTTCCAGTATAGCGACCAACCAACTTAGTGCAGCATACCAAGTTTGTATGGTATCCCCATTCGCTATCAATGAACGATATTGTTAAAGATGAATAGGAATCATCATTTTCGGCTGTCCAAACATCTGTAGTTCCGGCTAAAATCGGAACCTTTTCGAGTGTATCTGCATTCAATTAACAACAATAGCCTCAGATTTCTGTAAAATACGACTGACGGCCTGACGGCTCATATGGTTGATTTTTGGAGCAAATTCATCTACAGTTGCGCGAAACCCCGAATCTTCAACAATAGAAAGCGGTCTTTGATTGAGAGCAATCCATTCTGCGCATAACTGAAACAATTTCTTCTGAACGGAACCCAATTTGTTGACCTTCTGGGTGAAAATTTTCTTTAAGCCAGGGTTTGTCAGGCTTGATATAATAGTTAAACCCCCCTCAAGTTTATCGAATGACACGGAGGTGTCAGTTATCTTGTGTTTGCTGTTCATGTGGCTTCGGACCTTTGTAGATCCACCTCCCAAAGCACCTGCTTTCGCGCAAAGCCGACATTTGAACTTTCGCTAGTGCGGTTCATCTTTGGAGTAAACCCGTTCAAGCTGCACGAAAGAAAAGATCGGGTTGTTTGAATTTCCATCATACGGTCCAAAATAGGCAGTTGCGGGAGCTGGTGAGTTTCGCACGGAGAAAGGGGCCGTTGGAACTTTTTCGCGGACCGACGGGGGTTTGGTTTGCATTGCGGGCTCAGATTGCGCATTTGCGCTCTGGGAATTCATTTTTAGCTGAAAAGGTCGTGAAATCGGTAGTTTTTGGTAAACCTTGTATATTCTGGTCTTAGACGGCTCTAACCAAGAATATTGTGGCTTTTTGGATCCATATTCAAAACTGTCTCATTCTAGACAATAGTATAGATTACTGTGAAATCATGAATTTTGAGGGGAATCGGTGGTGGTCAAGTCATAGATAATTCATTACTTTGTGGTCATGAAATTCTGAAGGTGTGATAAGGTGAATATTTATTCCGATAGAAAAAGAATAGGAACACAGTTATTATTTCTCCATGCCATAGTGGTGAATTCTATTGTAGGCAGGTAATTAATTGGTAATAGTAATAATTTTGCCATAGTGTATTCTATTGCTGCAATTTAATAATTTGGTAATCAAGTCATTGATTCTTAAATGACTCCTGTAAGTCATAAATTTTTTAATGACTTCAGAAAGTTATTAATTCTTTTATTACCCCAGGAATTCATTAATTCCTTTGTGCGTTTATACGCACAGGTAGGGAATAAAATGACAATTATTTTGGAATAATTCTATTACAGGGAATTGAAAATGTTTTAATTTTTATGTACTTAAAAATCTATGACCAATAATTCCCCGCCATCACTAGTCAGAGCTGCAGTGCACACGATAGATACTCAATGAAGTAAAGTTTCCCAGCGGGTAGCCGGAGTGTTGATAGGTCACCTGTGGAGGTGTAGATACTGTACTAAAGACAAGTGTCACTTGGCTCGGACCTTGTTCTCCTAATTGGGCATGGCTGGAGGCGGTACCCTGTTTGGTACTCAACACTGTACAGTACGTGCATACTTTACAGTACTGTACTTGCCACAACTTGACCCGATATGCTCACACGGCACCTTTCCTCTTCTACCAGTTACTTTCTTAGTTGGTACAAACGCTCAAGCACTTGCAATATAGGTCCTGCCAATGGTTTCATTACAAGTACAGAGGACTCCTAACCCATTCAAGTAAACCCAATTTACCCAATTCACGCCAATTTCCGCACTCTCCCCTCTCATCACTCAACCCAACAACTTCACAGCTTCAAGATTTCGCCGCTTTCGGCGCCCGCCCGTGCGACATGTCGTCGGGTGCGGGCGCGGCCACTTCCGCCGGTCTAGCGGGTTTCTCGTGCAGATCAATACGCCACGACCGCTGCGCTCTCGCCGCCTCGATCTCGTCGATACCCGTGTCCACAGCACCGCCATCTGTTCCCCAAAAGAACAGGCCCTCTACTATCCCGGTGCAACAACCGAAAACCCCAAGCTCGCCACCTTCTGGTGGCGAGCATCTCCAATCTTCCGAATCTTCGGAAGCCGCCGTTATTTCAAACAAACCCCAAGGCGTCTATGGGTCGGCGTCAACTTGGCGAGAGAGTGGGGCCAGTACGAGCACCGAGAAGGGAACGGGATTGGAACTTTGGGGACCGTGCGGAACCGAGCGGTTGTGTGTGCCGGTAAGTTGGATGGATTGGAACGATTTGAACTCTGAAGAAGGTAATGACATCGATGATGACATTGTTGACGCAGAGGGAGAGGAGGGATGTGAGAAGGAGAACGGTGACGAATTAGCGTAGGATCGGGTAGGATTGGATTTACCAAGGTTATTGCAGTACCCTTGTTTTAGGCATTCCAGGCATTGACCCAATTTACCCAATTTGCCAACCCATTCAAGTAAACCCAATTCACGGCAAACCCACAGTAAACCCAATATAACCCAATTCACGGCTATCGACTCAGTGCAGAGGTTTGGGCAGGGGCAACTCGTCCGCCCAGTTGAGGAAAAGGCCTTTGATGACATGCCGAAGGGATATGAGAGGACTTTTGCATTCCGAGCCTCGTTGTCAGTGGAGGGTTGCAAGGACTGGCTGTCATGCCAACCGGCTCCGGGGTTGGGTACCTACATCCCGGACCGCAATTACAAGACGTGGTTGCAGTTCTATTGCAGGGTGCCACTGTTTCCTCCAGCTTCGAAATGCCACAAAGGGGGATGCACCACCCTCATGGATCAGTATGGTGACCACGCGCTGTGCTGTGCCTATGGATCCACACGCGGGTGGCGGCATGACTCGCAGACACGTTTGTTTGCTGCAGATCTCTCCAAAGTTGCCCGACACCCTGTTATCGAGCCGCCACAACCCGCCATGCAGTTCGCCCGGACATCAAGGCGCTTGGAGAGAACGGGGGCACAGACTATTATGACGTAATCATTATCCATCCCCTGACCCCCGCCCGCCTTCCCTCCCTGGCGCGATGCCCACTCAAGCCCCTTAACCATGCTCGCCTGGGCAAGGACACTCGCTTTGCCGAGTTGATACGTTCCAAGGGTCCTGGGCATCGCTTCATTGCCCTTCCACTCTCCACGTTGGGGGGCTGGCACCCTTCCGCTCGGGACTTCGCCAACCGGGTTGCGACTGGCATTGCCGCACGGGCAGCCATTCCGATTGCTGATGCGCAGCGGACATTGTTCGCTCGTCACACGGCGAGATTCGTCCAGAATAACGCCAGTTGTTTGTTGGAAGGAGTTTTGAGCGACACTCAGGCCGCAACTTGAAACTGTGTATACATTGTATTCCAGAGAACCTCCGTTCTGAGGGTATGTACAGTAAGTGGTTACCCTACTTACAGTAGTCCTAGTCTGCGATTGCTCTTAGCAGGAAAATTAAGTATACCAGCTATTATAATCATCTTTACTTCATGTATTATAAGAGACGTACAAGCCTAGCTGATACCAACCCATTCAAGTAAACCAAATTTAACCCAATTTACCCCCCTTTCCTCATCTTGCCCCGCCTTAGTGCTAGCTAGCTTAGTGTGGATGTTGCTGTCAACGACTCCAGATTCGCTATTCGTCCTCATGTCTGTAACGATTCGGTCACTAGTCTACATGTTGCCTCTTTTCGGTCCCGCCCTCAGCATAGCCACACGGCCCGTCAGGAGTCAGAGAAGTGACATTTCTACCAAACACTGTGCAAATACTGCGGTCCGGACCTTCACAATGCGTTTATTGTCGTGTTTGGTTCTGCGCGCTCTGGATCAGACCACGGATTGCAATTGGTCGCCACCTCCCTCGCCGTTGATGTCTTTGTTTGCTGCATGTCCAGTTTTGCATGTTGCAGTGCCATTGCAGCAACTTGGCGAGATGCGCAATGACGAGCAGACTTGGTGTTACCGCCCTGCCTCGTCGGATAGATGAATTTGGATGGCGCCTGTACCGATGTTTGCCGCAGGCCAGCGGTGTTGCTGAATTGGAGAAGTCACACTATTTTATAGTAACTTGGAACTGAGGGTTGGCAAGAATTATTCAGGAATCTGTACCGTACCGGCGTGATATTCGTACAGGTACTGTACTGTACTGCCCTGTACTGCACTGCACAAACATTGATGGGACCAATGCAATGTCAAGTTTGGACGACACGTGTGAAATATGATCAGATTGGTTGTGTTTTTCGGCCAGATGTAACGCTAGCCTGTGGACGGCAATCGCTAGCTAGAAGGGATCTGTGCTTTGTCTCCATCGCCTCTTTTGCAACACTCCGTCTTTCCAGTCACTACCTGCCCGCATCAAGAATTGTCTTCTTTTGTTGCCGTTACGAGGCGCCAACACCATTCTCCGAGTCGGGCTAAGCTTTTGCCGAACTTGTTCATTCATCGACACAGGTTTGTGTTCAATTAAGTCCTCTTGGCGCCTGTCATCTGCACCCTTCACCCGTTGTGATGAAATCACTCTATGTCTCTCCCACCTCTCACCGACCTAGCTGTTGTCGACCGTCAGTGGTCTTGTTCACCCCAGCTCTACCCATGACCGTCTCCCGCCATCTTTCCCCTTCTTTTCACTTATCCCTTGTACTCACCGCACCCCGATCGCCCTCCGGTTTTGTCAATACCCTGCGCAGTCCATCAAAACGCACTAGATACCATGGTCTAATCGTCCCATTCCGCCCGAAACCTGGACGATGCTCAGTCATGGCTACATTGTCTCGCGAGGGGGAACAACAACAAACAGAGAACCAAAACGGTAAACATGCCAATTCAGGCGACGACGGTGATACCAACGTTTTGGGAAATGGTGATGGAAAGGGTAACAAAGACGAGGAGGTGGAGAGCCCTAACCCGCTCACGACTTTGTGGACCGTGGTCAAGCGTGCGTTCAGACCAGGTGGGTTTGTATGGGGTGTATTTGCTGGCCTTGTTGTGAGCTCCATTGTCTTGTTAATGCCACAAGGCGTGGGGACTGGCGATGCTGTCTTGAGACAAAAGGTCACCTTGTTTGACTTTATCTTGCAGGATATTAATACCTCGTATGTTGACCAAGTTGATATCAACAAATTGTTTGAAACAGGTGTTAATTCTATGTTGGGGACTTTAGACCCGTACACCCAATTTGAAAACAACACACAGGCCCTGGAGATGTCAGTCAAGACAAACGGACGTTATGCGGGAGTTGGGTTGGGTATCAGCCTTGGAGATGTCATGGATGGCGGAGGCAGAGAGGTTGTCGTCGTGTCCGCGTTTGAGGGCTATGCATTCGATGCTGGTATCCGGCCGGGAGATGTAATTGAGAGTGTCGCAGGGTCATCGGTCAAAGGCATGTCATTGGAAAAAGTCACAGACATGCTCAGGGGCGAGCCAGGTACTTTGGTGAATGTTGAGATTCGACGGGAAGGTGTCGGAGAAGTACTTCCTTTTACTCTCGCCAGAAGGAGTGTGCATATCCGGGATGTTCCCGTCGCCACATTTGTAGGGAATCAGGGTGACCGTATCGGGTACATCAGATTGCAGAGTTTCGCCAAGGATGCCGCGACTGAGGTCAAGGCTGCCTTAAATGGGTTGATCCGAGATGCGGAAGGGATGATGCCAGGGGGAGGTTTGCGAGGGTTGGTGCTAGATTTACGGGGCAATCCGGGGGGACTGCTCAACGCGGCCATTGATGTGTCGGAGATATTTCTGCCGAAGGATGCGGTGATTGTTTCAACCAAAGGAAGGGGACTGGGTCCTGGTCCTGTATATCAGAGTTCGAAGGAACCACTTCTAATGGGGGATGTACCACTAGCTGTTCTAGTCAACGGACAAACAGCCTCCGCTTCAGAGATTGTGGCAGGGGCCATGCAGGATCTAGATCGGGGGATAATAGTAGGGAGTCGCACTTTTGGAAAGGGGCTAGTTCAGAATGTTCAGGAGTTACCATTTAACACAGCTCTCAAGTTCACAGTGGGCAAGTACTACACTCCCAGCGGGAGATGCATTCAGGCGCTAAGTTATCAACAATCAGATGGTGATGGTCCGGTGGAGCCGAAAAAGGTGGAGGAAAGCCAGCGGCAGGAGTTTCAAACAAAGGGGGGAAGAGTAGTGAGGGACGGGGGAGGAATCGAACCTGACGTGGAAGTGGTTACGCGGCCCAGCTTTTTGGAGTTGGCCTTGCAGAGACAAAACATGTACTTTCGGTATGCCAAGCGATATGGAGCACAATTGAAAGGAGATACACTGCCGGAGCGGTTTGAAGTAAGCGATGCAATGTACAAGGATTTTGTGAAGTTTATCAGTGAAAGCAAATTCAAGTACGAGTCCAAATTTGATGAGGCATTCGAGCAGCTGGATGAGATGTACAAAGACGTGGGGTACGAGACGGCGCGGGGTAAGGTAGGAGACCTTAAGCGGGCAACACATTTGGACATGAAGTCAGACTTTATCCGCCACGAAAACGCGATTCGGGGACAAATTGAGTCTGCCATTAGATACAGATTCCAACCAGACTCTGTTAGAATCACGGCGGAGTTACGGAATGACGAACAACTTGCCGATGCCATTCGCGTGCTGAAAGAACCCGCGGAGTACCAGGCGTTTTTGTCCCCGAAGGCTGGCAGCGCTTTGGAAAGCCAGTCGACAGCGTATCAAGGGTTTACCAGAGAGCCGTAAGAAGGGTGCGCCTGTAAAGGGTCTAGTACATGAGAAAAGCGCTGTGTGCGGAGATTGCCATGTGTCGCCGCGGCTGGCAGAGAGAGCTGTTCTGCTTCATAGCGTGGTATTGGGATTAACTTGATATGGCCACTAACTTGTCAAGTCGTTATGAATTCTGCCCACATCAGCGATGTCAGTTGTACACTTTGGGACGAGGGAACGCGGTGACTTATCATAAACAAAACTAAGGTAGTGTAGCGTCGCAGGTGGGTAATTTCACCACCTCTTGCTAAGAAAGCTAATAACGAGGTGAAACTCACCATGCACCGGGAAATGTTCGTCATAAGGCGGTCTCAGTTCCCTTGGGGACGTACAGCTTGCTCCGAGTTGCCACAAGCCTTCCCTCGCGGACGCCCTCTATTCCGCACCCATCATCCACAACTTCCCAGGCCTCAACGACAAGCCCCCCATCCTGCAAGGCTTCTTCGAAATCGGCCTCGTAACACACCTCTCCCAAAGTTACGCCTGTTACAGTGCCAATTGTCGGTTTAAGCCATTCCCGCCAGCCATTTTTCGTCAACTCGAATTCCTCCGCAAAGTATACACGACCAGCTTCCCTGTCGACGAGCCACTCCACAACCTTTGCCAAAATGCTCGCCACACCATTCAATCTCCCGAAACTGCTGCTGAAGCAAATGTGGTTGAACAACCTCTCTCCGACATAGACAAAGTCCGAGATATCTGATTCAACAAGCGTGACAATGGCGCCAAGTCCCGCTTCCTGTAAACGCTCGCGGCACACAATAAAGTAAGATGGATCTGGCTCAAGCGCGTGCACGGTGATGTGTTTGGCGTGAAGCAAATGGGAATGCGAAACAAGAGCTGCACCTGTACCGATACCGACAAGTAGCAAATGGGATTTCTCTGGGAGTACGTGGATTAGTCGGTACAAGCGGCTCGTCAAGGCAGGTGTTAGAGTTCTGTCGTAAATGTAGCAACGCGTGCGGTCGTGGAATGATGACTCTCTGGGTGCCGATGTGGACGGCTGGTGGTGCATCTCGAGCCCTCGCAAGATGGACTTTCGCGCCTGGTGGCTACAGAAGCTACAGTATAGGCGAGTGGGGCTTTTTTGAGGGATGAACTAAATTTATTTCGACGAATTACTGTAACAGTTGGGAATTAGGTACATTCGGTTAGATCGTAGCCGTAGAGTTGGGGACATGAGGTCCCCAGTACTGTAGATACTGAATGCATTAAACTTCTTTCTTCGAATCAACCGGATACTGCTTTACAGTACCGCACTGTGCAGTATGAAAGCTGCGTGCGAACGGGCTCGGGTCTCTGTGCGGTACAGTACAACACTTTCGAGAAAAGGCAGGGATCTGCATTGCTCTGCTTATTATCGTGCATGGTCAGGTGTACAACGAGGCCTATGATAGATGAGTAAAATTATTGTTTTTTGCGGTATTTGTGAGCAGCGAGTGTTATTCCATCCGTAGATTGCGCAAAATAGTGCCAGTGTGGTTAGGATGGAGCATTGTCCCGTCGAAACGCGGGTTGTCTCCGATATAAATAGGTAAAGCTCACAATTACATTGGAATCTCCCGAAGCCCTGCTTCTATTGCAGCGAAGTGACTGCTTTAATTGTGATTCGGAAACGGTGCTTGAAGAGTCGTAGAGAGACAATGTGAATGTAATGAGAATGATGATTAGGAGATCAGGAGCTACCATTAAGTGCGTTGACTTGTGCGCCCTAGCTGCGGCAGTACTGTAAAGTAACTACTGCAATAGCTAAGTATAGTACAAGGGAGTCTCAATTTAGTGCGCCATTTGGTAGTACTACCCTCCGTATAGTGCTACCCTCAGGAGATTGGCACAACATTGGAGCCTATGCACAAGTTCTTGTTTTTCAGTTAAATTTAGAGGGGAGAGTCAGGCAAATCCCGCCAACGGATCGTTGGCAACGGCACACCGCGAAACCGGAACACATTAATCCACGCGCTGATTGCATCTAGGACAATCCGATTAATGACGACCGTTTCTTTCTTTTCAACACAACAGCATTCCCCTTCAATAAGTACTTGATCTATTCACGGGAAGATAAGTGCTCAAAATTCGACAATTGATATGGAGTCGAGAAAGATTCCTAAGCAGAAGCGAAATCGCCTAACTCTAGCGCAAAAAGCAGAAGCAGCCCGTCAATTAACTTCAGGGAACACTGCAGAGTAAGTGATGAGAGAATTTAGGGTGGGACGAAGGACAATAAAAAAGCCTTGGAAGAACTCAACTGCTCTTATTAAATTGGCAGAAAGTTCGGATGTATCAAGCTACTAGAAATCCTTGAAACTTCCGCAGTTCCCAATGATCGAGAAGAGTCTCTTCCAGTTCGTCTCATTTGCGAGATTCACGAGGATGTCAGTGTCTCAAATGACATTGCGAAAAAAGGCGCTGATAATTCGGGACTCTCCTTGTGCAAGAATGTCAGACAAGGACTAGGTCATTTTTCCGACTGATGAAATTTGGACCTTCAACTGGTTGGGTAGATAAGTTTGCAAAACGAAACGCTCTTCGTTCGGTGGGCTTGCACGGGGAAGCTAGAAGCGTTTCAATTGCTCAAGTTGCTCCCAAAATAGCGGAACTAAGGGAGATCTTGCGCGACTACGACCAACACTGCATTTTTAACGTGGAAGAGACTGGATTGTTCTTCAAGTTGCTACCGCGCACGACGTATATTACGCAGGAGGAACAAAGGGAATCGGTGCGGGTAACTAAGGCCATGAAGAGCAAAGACCGAATAACTGCCTACGTTTTTACGAACGTAGATGGATCCTTAATGGTTTCTCTTTCTATCATCGGGAATTCTAAGAACACGCGATTTTACGACTTGGCAAACCACCATTGACTTACTTTAGTAAAAAGAACGCTTGGTCGGATACTATTGTGTTTAAGAGGTGGTTCTACGAAGTATATCTTCCCTTTATTAGATCCAAAACTTCACGAAAGGTTGAATTAATTATGGACAATTGCGGTCCTCATGGCGCTGATTTAGTTGATCACCGCAATCAAGTGCGGATTATTACTTTATCACCTAACTTCACAGCGTTACATCAGCCTATGGACCTCCGCATAATTGCCGCGTGAAAGAATCACTATCGCAGTTTGCTAATGCGAAAGATCCTGCTAAATATTGATTCGAGGCAAGAAAGAAGAGACAGCAACAAAGCGTTGCTTTCTGGAATGAGGAGCCTCGAGGAGGGCTACGATCCGCATATGCTAGACGTTTCGCGCCTCGCTTTTCAGGCTTGGGACGAAATATCGTAGCGCACTACAGCTCTTTGTTGGGTGAAAGCTAACATTTTGCCTTTGGTCTTCAACACCGAGGTCATCGCGGTCGAAGGGAAGATGAAACACACTCAAAAGGACGCTTGCGTGAAAGAAATTATCAAGGATTTTGAGAGAATGAAACTATGCGTAGATCGTCGCGATCCTTTGTATGAGCAGGTACAATGTTCAGTTGACGGCGCTACACTTGAGCGATGGTTGGTTATAGAAGACGATTGCAACGTCAGTGAGGCAATTGTGGAGGACACGTTCGTTGGGGAAAACAAAGAACACACTATTTCAGATCTGGAGGAAGACGAAGCTCGTGATGATGATGGGGATGCTGTTGTTGCAGAGTTGTTGCCACCAGAGTCTGCGATAGTTGAAATGTTTTCGTTGCTGGAACAATGGGCCTTCAAATCAAATTTGCCTGACGCATCTTTGCTCTTGAGGAAGGCGAAGAGGCGGTATATTCATGCAAAGCGTAGAGAAACCGAGCTCCGTACACAGCAGTTGTTTATAACGGAGATGGTCTAATAAAGGCACCGAGGGAGCTACAGAAGCTATGAACGTATCGATTTAATGCGCTCTCCAATATAGTGCGCACTTTTAGCCAATGTACGGGGGTGGAACTAAATCGTAGGTGTGACTGTATCCATTATTTCACATTCGTCTTTTTTCTTTTCTAAATTCCAGAATCCTTGCAGACCCATTGCTCGATGGTAAGCTCCAGCTGACCGATATCCATTGAATGCTATAAAATAGTGTTACCATTATGACGAGTAAAATTGTCGACGATATTTTGCTCAAAACGAATCCAGGAAACATTAGTAATTTCGCCTTCGCGTTAAGCACTGCGCATGTCGGCAATTTCGTTCATCAGGCGAAGCTCGCGTAGACGTTTCGAATCGGTGATAGTATCGAAGATACGTTTGCAGTCCGTAAAATTGTAAAGCGGAATGTCAATGGATATTTTCTTGAACAACGACCGAAGACTAACTCCGTAGTCATAGCCAATTGAGAATGCGTAGGTTTCACTAGCTAGCATTGATCGGGTCAAGCGTGGAAATTTGCTAGACGACCAGTGAATAAAGTGACAACTGTTCGTGTCATCGACTAGAAAGATGATTACGCCGAGTTGACTAGTGCCATCAATGTTTGTGATAAAGCGGCTGTCCACAAACACGAAAAGTTTCAGTGCCCTCTTGTTCAGCTTCGAGTACTTGAGCTTAGTGTCCTTTCTATCGTTGAGGTGAGTAACAACATCTTGTAAAAGCTTCATATCCTTCTTGGTAGTTTCTCCATGCGGTACTTGACATAGTTGTGCAACAGCATATGAAATGTACGGCGGGAACTTTGAGAAATAAAAAGAAGTTGGCCCTTGATCGTAAAGAATGCGATGTGGTCAATGTATTTTGTGGGAACCGGTTTCAAGAGTTGGAGGTGACTAGCCTGGTAGAGCTTAAGTGTTTGATGATAAATCCGGGGAAGCGTAGTGTATATGTAGACTTCTTGCGTATGATAAACTCTGTAGCTTCTTCTTCTGCCTTATGGTAGTCATCATCGCCAGTGTTTATTGAGTCATCACTTGGGAGACCAGTTATACCGCTCAATTTAGCTTCGGTTTCACGAAACAAGAAGCGTGGGTCAAATGGTGAGCTGGCCATTTGCAGTTTGTCGACAAATGTTGAGTAGTAGGTGTAGAAAAAACTTGAGCTTGCCTCGACAAGGCCGTAGTGTGGGAGTTGCACTTTCAGTATTTTGTGTGTTAGTAGGTCGGCCTCGGGTGGTGGTTCGGTGTAGACCTCGCGTTGCAGTGTCTTCGATTGCGTATAAGCTTGTTCAACATCTCAGGTCCATAGAGTGCATCCAAAGAAAATAACAGCAAGTCAAACCGTAGCTAGAAACATCATTCGCATTAGCATCGGTGAGTTGCTCGAAATACTGTGTCGGTAGCGGTCTTAGTGTCCTTGTAATATCCATCGCGCTTTGAAGATCAGGTTCTTAGTGTCCTGTTCCTTGATTGTCATTTCGAATCGGTTGACAATAATGTTTGCATCGTTAGGTATTTCGCTTCGTAGTATAGGCTTGACTCCTCCCTTAGCCACAATTCCGTTTTATTCCTTCTTCTTGCTCTCGGTGAACATCGGGTCGTTCTCGTTAGTCACAACTTCGACTAGGTTCGCGTTCAGTTCAGTAGCTTGTTCGTCAGTGGGGTTGAGTAGGTCCTTTATCTGTAGGTTCGGTCGGTAGTACGGCTTCAGCATGGTACTATGAAATAAATGTTCAAATGCCTTTTCATACAGAACAACTGAGAGTTTTCCGTCGCGATACAGAAATTTGTATGGTCCTTGCCAGCCTGTCTTCTCCCTGTAGACTAGGACTTCATCGCCAGGAGTGAGATCAAGTGCCGCTTCGTTCGACGGTGCGGTTTGTAGTGACCTTCGGATACATAATTGAGATACGGTGCCTTCGTACTCTCGACGCGCTACCGTCACTAGGTCCATGCGGTTTGTGACAGTTTGCGGTTGTCGCTCGTAGTTCCCAATGGGCAGTCGGGGCTGAGCGCCAAATGCGAGAATAGCTGGTGTAACCTTCCGGTCCGATAGTATGTGACATTGCCAGGTTAGCGT
The DNA here is from genome assembly GCA_002205965.3 of Kappaphycus alvarezii. Lineage (NCBI taxonomy): Eukaryota > Rhodophyta > Florideophyceae > Gigartinales > Solieriaceae > Kappaphycus > Kappaphycus alvarezii. The sequence goes on along the minus strand of NADL03000085.1, from coordinate 235,117 downwards.
AGTCAACGACTAGTGATAGCGGTGCAGTGGGGTGTTCGACAGTGAGCTTCTGTGTTATCCTTCGAAGTGGGTCATGGTAGCGTTCCGCAATGGGTGACCAGTGAGCCTCGACGCCAATCCGTACTATGTTGAAGCCCAGTGAGTTCGCAAGAGTCTTGAACTGGGCAGCTAGAAATGCCTTTGCTTGATCAACCTATAAGTTGTAGGGTACGCCTAGGTAGGGTACAACTTATATTGTCATGAAGATATAGCAAATAGTGTAAGAGTCCTGCTTCGGTAGCAGTGCAGCCCACTAGAAGTGGGTTTGTCGGCATACGACATGTACTATTGCATTGCCAGAGATAAAGAATAAATCAACAGCATCATCGTAGTTTAAAACACATCGGTCCGGTAGCACAGCACGGTAGCGATTAGATTGCTTAGAGTACAGTTGACAGCCTTTGCAGTGTTTCGTGATGTTCTGCAACTTCTCTAGATCGAATGCGCCGGTCTCAATCGGGTATGCACGCCGTAATGCACTGTATACTGAACCTACTGGCGCATGTCCAAGGTTGAGATGAACCTGTGCGAGTTTGGATGTTGAGAACAAGTATTCGTGAGTACGCAGTCCCTCATAGAAGAGATGTCCTTGTTTGAACACAAGTGGGATCGTGATTCCAATTGCTTGCAGCGTTGCGCTCGGTGGGTCGATGTCCTTTCTGGTGACGGTCCGAAGTAGCCTCTGAGTCTTGAGTCCAAGCATCATTGGTACGTCGTTCGAGATCAGCAGTGACTTGTAGTCAAAGTACCAGTTAGCTGGTAGTGGTATACGAATAAAAACTGTGCCAATAGTTTCGACATCAACTCTGTGTGTTACCTTTCCGCCAAAGGTAATTGCGGTTTAGAGCCTGTGAATTTGGCGAAGTTGATCCGGTACATGGTACATTCGTAGGTAGGCCATCCACTTTTCAATTCGTGAGACAGAATCTGGTGCTCCTTCATCGAACCATATTCCATGGTACGGTGTGTATGTCAGGATGTAGCTTCAGTAGTCAGTTCACGTTCGGTGCATCATACAGTTGCTGGTGCTGGTGATATTCATTTTTAGGGTTATTGAATTCTCGGTCCATATGGTATGCCAAGTTGAAAAAATAGCTCTCATATTGCCATCGTCCGTAGTGTGTTCCGGGTTATAGTTTTCCTCATATACACTCAAACTGTATTCATCGAGTGAGCGGTCCATATGCATGATCGGGAAAGGTTGATCGGTCCCTTCAGAGTGAGTTGGGTTGTCCGAAATTTGGTTGTCCTTGATATCTCCATAGTGGAAGCGAGTGCCATGTTTGTGCGGACAGTATTTGATGAAATGAAACCATGAGTTACAGTAGCTGCAAAGTAGTACACGTCCGGTACTGTCTGTAAGATTCTTGATCGGAGCGAAGGTTACCCGTCTCGGATGTTTAGTCTGGTAGTTGCCGCTTCTGCGCTTGCCGCGTCCTAAGCAGCTACTTGATTGTTGTCTGCGGTTGTACGTGCTTGAGAAAAACGTTCATACGCACATAATTCTGCGTTTGAAAAACGGTGTTCCGTCCTGGTTGTAGTGTACGGTCAGCCCCTCGTCACGGGTGTTGTCATCCGGTGTTATTAGGTAGAATACATTGGATGATGACGGTTTAGGCTTAGGTTCGGCTGATTCCTTTTGACGGATACACTGATGCAGTCTGGTGTGAAGTGCATTGGGATCGGTTGATATAGCTGCAGTGATTAGTGGTAAGTAAAATGATTCACTTTTCACAGCCCTGATTACGCAGTCTCGTTGCAGTAGTGGTAAGTTTTACGATTCTTGAAGTGAACTCTGCAAGTCTCGTGCGCGTTGAAATAGCAAATCAAGAATTTAGGGTGTCGACTGAGTCGGGTACTTTTTTTGAGATCGGCAAAAGTGAGTGTTTTCGACTCCGTAGTGTACGTGTCATGGTGGGCGGAAGTCAGAAATTACTCCCGCAACTTGTCAAATGCTTCATTAACGCTAACGCTTGTGGTAGTACATGATCCGTGAAATAGCGTAGTGCATCATTACGCAGCATGGTGTACATGACAGATAAACGTTGGTCCTCTGGTACCTCAAATACATCGCAGTCCTGAACAAACCTTCGTTTCACAGCATCAAGTATTGGTCCTTCATATGGTCCGCTGAACTGTTCTCCCGATTTCCTATCACTTTGAGAAAGTCACTTTTCGCATTTTTGACAGCATGTCCCGGTAGTGAAGATGATATTGAGGGTGCTGAAGTTTGGGGTTGGTTGCCGATGTAGCAGGGAGGCTAGCAAGAGAAAATAACCGTTTTTGGATTGGGTCACCTGTGCCTCGGCCACATTGCACGCCATGTGTGTCCAGATGATTGCGCAGTTTTCGACGAGTGGCGTTGCTAGACATTGTCAGGTTTTCCGGTGTGACGTCTTCCCCGTATCTTTTCAGTAGTTCATCGCCTTCTAGCCCATCAGTTGTACAGTCCTCAATAAAATCGTTCAACTCCTTGTAATGATATTCGGGAGCATTAATTCTGGTGTTGTAATTTCGGGTTTTCTTCGGGGTTTGTTTTGGTTTGGCTTTTTGTTGTGGAAGTTGTTTGTTTCCTGTACTCGTAGTTAGCTTTGTGTGCACCACGTTAGCGTGAGATAGGCAAATTCAACAGCTGCCCGTTCGCAAAAATAGTGAAGGTAAATTTCCCATGCACCACTCGCAAGTAGGGAGCTTAGCAAAAATTAAGTTGAGAGTTCCGCACGCGATCGCTCGCTAGTTGTCCGGTGCCCTCTGCTCGCTGCCCGTGTTATCCATAGATAGTTAGCGAATCAACTCGAATCAATTCATGAATGTGATTCGGAAACGGTGCTTGAAGAGTCGTAGATAGAAAATGTGAATGTAATGAGAATGATGATCAGGAGATCAAGAGCTCTGGGTGGAAAGCTACCCCTAAGTGCGCTGCCTTGTGCGCCCTAGCTGCGGCAGTACTGTAAAGTAATTACTGTATTAGCTCAGTACAGTATCCATTGTTTCACATTAATAATATGTTCTGGCATAAACCTGCGAACAAACCAATTCATAAGTTTTATTAAGTTTGTACCTGAGACAATAGAAGGCGCGACATTTTTGTAAGATTTTAATATTTCGGAGCAAGAAGGCAGGATAAAGAAGACCGCTTTTTTTGAAAAGACAGTCTGTTCAGTTTTTTACCCGGTCTCCCACGCAATAAAGGTACCATTCATCCATATGCATCACCTCAGAACACAAACCCCAGCTTTCCTGATCTTTCATCCAAGAACTGAAAAAGGCAGCACCCATCCGACGAGACAACCCAAACTGCATCGCCGCCCCCTTCCCCTTCCCCATTGTCAATCAACGAAGACATCAACGGGCTCCGGATCCTTGCCGAAGCATCTGTAGAGTGGGAGGCGGACTTCATCTCCAACAGGTGCGACGGACGGCAGGACTCTGACGAAGAAGTAGACACGAAATGCCCCATTTTTGATAGCTTTTATGAAGTGGGGGGAACCGAGGCAGTGCTAAAGATGACGTGTTTTAACCCCACCGAATTTGAATACATCTGGGGCCTTTTTTTAGACTATTTTTCAACGCACTACAATACTGGAGGAGGAAGGAAAAGTGATGTGAGTGGCAAGGGTTACTTCTTCATGATGATGGCTGTTGCAAAGAATCTAGGCCAATGGGATTTCCTGGCTGTGGTTTTTCGACAGAAATGGCCATCATTCGAGGAAATGGTCAATAAGTTCGTTCGCATGGTAAGCAACTTCATGTTGGAAGCAGCAGTTGTTGCTGTTAGTATGCAGTACTATATGGAAAAATGGCAGAGCGAAAAGACGTTTAAAAAGTCAAAAAGTACAGCTACGCGATATATGCAACCGGTTTGATGTTTCAACAGGCGTGTAGGTCGAGCGGTTCTATGCAGGAGGGAAAAGTCTATTTTAGCGGAAAGCATAAACTTTATGGATACAAGACAGAGGTGTCAGTATTGCTGGATTGGCTTGTGCGTGGTTGTTCGGAGCACTATCCAGTTTCTACAGCCGATATAACTATATTTCAAGACAACCGCTAGTTTCACGCGAAAAGTTTGGAAAAGAAGAGACGAGCGCAAGGTAAGGAAAAAAGTGGGGAGTTTTCCGAAGAGTATCTTTGTTCATGAACGGTTTTAGCGGACAGGGGGTATCAGGGGATTGCATAATTTGTGCGAGGAGTGCTGCCAAAAGAAAAGCCGCAGAACGGATATCTAACAAGGACTGTGCAATATCGCGACGACTGCATCTCCTCGGTTCCGGTCTTGGTCGAGAATTATTTCCGACGATTTTGCGGACTGTGGACTTTAATCTCATCAAGGTGGAGGTGGGGGGAATCTAGTTACGGCATTTATTTTAAGGTTTTGCGTCGCTTTGACAAACTTGCACGTTGAAATGCAACCTTTGAGAATTGGCTATCTTGATGTTTATTTCTGCATGCGCAACCGCCTTTTCGACATTGGGGTGTCGACAGCTGAGAGACGAAGGAAGGTACAGGAAAATTATCGTCGCAAGCGGGTAGCAAGAATGGCCGTCCAGTTCCGTAGCTCATCAAGTTTGCGCATTGGGGGCCAGTCAAGTGCAGATGTGTGACGTTCTGCTTGCATGGCACGAATTTTTGTATACAGCAATGTAAGGTATGATAAATTTCTGTAGCATTTACTTAATTAAATGAGGACCTCATTTTCTTTTGATAACTGCACTATGAATCAGTGACCTAGCGGTGCTAGTTATTTTTTTAGAATTTATTCAAATCAGGTCTCTGCAGACTCTGCTTCTGTAGTAATCGGAAGTATGATGGCATTTTCAAGAGGTCTTTTTTGAGAAGTTCTCATCTTTCGCATACAGACGACTATTTTGCGAAAATCCAATAACTGGCTTTGAGACCTAATGGGTTTATCATGTATATATCCTTAATGTTTCCACTAACAAAACAAATAATCAGGAGCTATTTCCGGTATTTAAAGTAACGCTCTCATGACCGGAACGGTGATCAAAAGATCGTCAATGTATGCCGTCTTTGAGCCAATCTACACTTCATAGATAAGATTGGATAAGGAATACGGCCACGCAGCTGAAAAGAAAAACTAATTACTGACACCCAGAAAGTTCAATCATCAATATACGTGCAGTTGTTCCAGAGATGGCGTCCTCTGTTCACAAGGGTCTCCTCAATGTCATAATCTCGCTTTTCTGTGCCTATTATCCACTCTCTTGACCATATCCAAGACCATAGCCGCCCACATCTCCACTGCGGCATCTATTTGCCCAAGCGCCGACCCTTAAAGCCCACCTGCCGAAGATTCGGACAATCACACTCCCGGTAACCGAGCACCAGCGACACCATCAGCACAGCATAAATTCCCTTCACGAGTCCAAGCTTGTGATCCTCTAATCCGTCAAGCCCCTTCTAGAGCGCAAGTTTGTAACCCACTTACTCCTTTCCCTGCTACAATTAGTCGTAGATCAGATCGACCAGCTTCTTCTACAGGCGGCATGAACGAAAGGAGAGAAATCCGCCGTAATTCCACTGCACGCGACTAAACGGCAGCTTCGAAGAGAGGAGGGCGGCGAAGATCGAGTGGGGGCAATAAACGCAAGAAAGAAGACCCAATCCATAGTTGTGTGATAGGAAGGAACGGTTCTGAGGGCGTCCAGACGGGGAATTATTTTACCGAGAAAGTAGTAGAGGATCGAGCACGACTGTTCTGCTCAAGTGCTGTCAAAAACTTGGAGGTCGAAAGCAGAGTGCGCGACATATATCCCACGGGAGCTATTTTAGTGGTTCGACTGTTAGATGGTTTGTTAAGAAAGTTAATTCAGTTGCTCAATGAATTCATCAAACATATAAAGCTGGAGCGCCGGGATATTTCTCTTCTTGACATATACCTTTATGTCTCTATTCTACTTCTTTCCCACGCACTGACTAGTATTTGAGTGAACCAATCAGCTAGTCGGTCAGATGAGATGCATAACACCGTCGCTTGAGTGAGTTCTATTTTTTGCTGGGAACATTGAGGCGTACTCGCCGACAGGAAGGGGGAGGATGGGGGTTTTCTGTGGATTGCACAGCGGGACCAGACGCGCAATTTGTCTGAATTTGAGAGCGTAGCTTTTGGAGAGACAAGATAGGTTTTTTTCTGTCCTCTGCGGTTGCTGGCCACAGTAAATGACGAGTTGTTTTGAACAAGGGCGACTGATAATCAACTGAAAACAGTGAGTGGTAGAAAAGCTGATCGTGAGGGGAACTTCGCAGATTTTATGGCGGACGCGCTGTTCAGAATTATTATTGCCCAAAGTTTCAGGCGTCGAGGAAAACAGCATGTCGATTTGGTGAGGAAATATTAGACTGATCTTTCTGAAAGTCGAGGAGAAGAGTCTTTAGGGAGCTTAATTGTTATTGCGCACAGAGGTTATGGAAAGGAGTTTTTTATGAAGTTGGTCGGGGCGCATGCTTCTGAGGTGAGTTAGCTTCCTAGTTTACAGCGGGATGTGTTGGGTCTGACTGGTTTTTTGTCAACATTTCATATTGGCATGGTAGGCACGTTACTAGAGGGATTGGTTGGGCTAAGGATAGCGGAATGAGAGGTATCGTTCTATCCTTGGCCATGAGTAGGATTGTTCTCGGCGGGGCACGGTTGAGTCGAAGGTGCAAATTGTGCGTAAGTTGAGTGAAACTTGATTTCGGTGAGGATAGGAGGGATGATAGGCGTTTTAGTCGTGCCTTGAAGGAAGAAAATGCGCTGGGAAGTCATTTTGTGTACTTTTGGTTGGTTTTTTGGGGCAATATTGGTGGTCCGTGAGGAGGCTGGGTTTCGGTAGTGATTTGATGGTGGAATGAGTACGTCCGAGGCTTGGGTATACGCGAAATTATTGACTTGAGTGGTGCAATCCGTGCTCGGGTGCCTGAGTTATTTTAGGCTTGTGACTTTAGCATATATCATTGGTGCTCTGGTTCCCACGGCGTCGTGGCTAATTCTTGAATATACTTGCATTAAAGCGTCGTGATTATTTCTCGGTATTCATTGAATTGTACTCGTCTATATTTACATGCTAAGTTGTCCGCTGGACGGAGATTTTATTTTAGGGAGTTATTTTGTAGAGGAGGTAGGCTGATGGTGTTTCTGTTACTTATCTGGATTGAGGCGGTGGTGGAGTGGGTGTAGAGTGTAAAATTTTCTGTGGCGGAGTAGGTTGGTATGGGTTGCGGGAGTTGCTTCATTTTTTGTCATGGGTAGGCCAGGAGAGTGTGTTTGGCCGCAGAATCGATGTGGTAAAATACCCTGAATTCTATTTGCTGTAGTCCATTTTATGCGAATCAGGGTTGGTCTTCAAGGTATTGGTGCTTCTGTCAGAGAGCGCATGTGCCAAGTCCGCGATGGCGTAGTCGAACGAAGCTTCTTTCACGCCTGCTCCATTTTTTTGTTTTTCGGATGATTCGGGTCGCGATATCGCTTGTTGGAGTGCTTGGTTGGTTCTGAACCCAAGAGATGGGTGACGCTGAAAAGGTCCATAGCGTGGTAGATGATTGATGCGGTAGCTTTTGTCGCCCTGGATATTTGTTATCGGTTCCTTAAACGCATCGGCTCCTGTTATGGAGGCTTTTGGAGTAAAAGGGGGTCCAATGGTGGATGAGACTTTAAAAAACTCTTCGGCGAGTAATCAGTATGCTATAATGAACTTTTGCTAACGGTCTTTGATGTCTTTGGGCATTTTTTGAATCATTTGCACCACTATGGACATTGTGTTGTTGTAGAAGCGGAGTCTGCGGATCATTAATTAAATGGTGGTGGCATGGTTTGCGAATTCTAGGTATTTGGCTGTGGTCATGCGGGCACAGATCATTTAGTGGTCGACTGCATACTGTTTGATGTTGTTGTCTTCGGTAAACTTTGTTTGATTCAAGATAATTGTGATCAGTGGTGCATGTAGTGTCTAGATGCGTTTTGACGGCGTTAATGATTTGTTACACAGTTTGATCGATGTCTGGACGAAAAAAGAGGCTTGCGATGTCGTCAAGGGTAGAGCCGACTAGGGCGTCAAGGAGAATTTCTCGCTTGTTACAGAATATTTCGAATTGGGTGGGGTCTTCTGGTATTTGTGTAATTTTGGTGATTTGGGCTCGTGCTTGGAAAGAGACGGCTGCAGCCTGAACTGAAAGCGATCATTTGCGGTAATGAGAGGTTTTTTTTGCTGATTTAAGGGGCGTCGGCGTGATATGGTGTGCCTATATATGCAACTGTTGATTTAGTCAGTCTTCAGAGTTCGATTCTAGAATTGGTGAACAGGGCTTTGGCGGCTTGACGGATAGCGCAGTTGGATTGGTTGGATTGGTTGATTTAGATGTGTTGGCTGGGACGGCAGTGTTGGGTACGATGTTACCGTCCGCGGTTTAGGCATTTTTTTACAGATGGCTTGCTGATCTATAGAATATGTCGAGCCTCTCTCTTGTTGCGGTATTGCGGATATGCGTTGGAAGTGAGATTGATGCAGCAGTGTTAGCGCTGTTTGCCCAAAACCTGACGGAGCGATGACGACTCTCTCATGACTTTCCTCTCGTTTGGTACGAAGAAGAGGACCTAAAAGCTTTTCTACGGGACAGCCTATCTTGGTTGACTCTTCAAATACAAATGATCCTCCCGTTTGCTAATTGAGGCTTTTGTTGTTGGATGCCATAGAGCACTCCCCACAGCCCGCATTACACCCCAAGACTTTCTAAAACTCAAAACCAATCTGTCTATTTTATTTAAATATCCATTTAATTACAGAAACGTCGCCAACCGGACAGTAATTGCAGAATACTGCCACAATATGGAAAAATACATGCTAAAGGGACTGTTTGGGTTCATAGAAAACGTGATTTCCATTGCTTCCTAACCACTTTGCAAGCCAGTTCCCGACGTTCCAATGGTCAATACAACGACATCGTAGTTTAAATACACCAACTATACGCTTATGCACCGAAAACAGCTTTTATCACCTTTTCTCCCATAAACTCCAATGCATTCTCAATGCATTACATCAAATCCTTGGTCGTTGTAGACTGTCTCTTTACTGCATAAAACGCACTCGCTAGTATGACCCACAAATTTCCAAAAGAGTTAAAAGTCAGGAGAGAAGGCCGGCAACTCCATTACTCGAACATGAGACCTCTTGGACTAGTATGATGTTTGGCGGCTGAGTTCGCAGGCGCGTAGTCTTGCTGATAAGTCCAGTGAACGTGCAAACTATCTGCTGCTCATGAAATAAATAACTTACTCATCAAATCTTTGTAGCGGTCCGCATTCAGGTTTACCATAATTATATAAAGGCTTGTCTTCTCACGAAAAAATCCAGTCCGAAACATAATTCCATTTCCACAATGTTTTCACTTTGATGAAAACCAGAGTTTATTTTTCCAACCCGTACCAGTTGTACTGTATACCATCGAGGCTATTACAGTTAAATACTTTTTTGAAGAATGTTTCCCCAGAATTGACTCCCCTTCTGAACGTATCTTTTTTCCCAATTCATCCGCGCGACTTTGTCTCCGTCAGTCAATATTGGCATACGAATAACGTGTTTATTCATAAGTTTCGCACAGTTAGAGAGGTAGTCGCGAGTTCTGTTAGCCGAAATAAGCAACTGAAAGAAATCGTGGAGCGCTCTTGAGCTCACAGATGAATTCCAAGGTGGCACTGACGAGCTGTTTCTCATCCCTTTTTGTCACTTTTCCGCGGTTTTGTCTTTTGTTTCTTGTTCCATTGGAATCAGGCACTCGCTAGACGCTGCGATGAGATTGCGGAATAGCTGTTCGCACCTGTTTGGAGCCCAATAGCCACAGATCGTGCTGTTTTTGTCGATAGATGGCGGCTTCGATGCATCGTTATGATCTTGATTGAAGTACAATTGATGTAGGATACAAGCAAAATGGACTAGGATTTGCTCAGAGAAAGGAGAGGGGCGTTTTGTCTCGACGTTCTATGGCCCCGAACAGCCCCATAAATAGGTCGCATCCTAATACTTTGAAGTACTATGTGTTTGCATCTAAAGGTGCAACTTTTCTAACGTTAATTTCATTTCTGATTACATTACGAGATTGATTTTTTTAATTTTACAGAGGTCTTTTGTGGTAATGCGAGTCATGGGGGGCGTTTTATACCATCAAGCTGCACTGTTCAGTACTGTAGTACAGAAGACTCTAGTTTTGCAGAAAGGCCTTCGATACCATGCTCTGGGTCAAAAAAACTCACAATGCAGACCTTAGAGAGCTTACGCACAAAGAATTCAGAAATAAAACTGCCAAATTTCAGCAATAGAATTACAGTCAGTAATTCAATTGCAGAATTGTGGAATGAAGTCGTGAGTTAAATTGCTGAAATGTGACCAGTTAGTGAAGACCCTTGAGAAATGGTTGCGAGGAAAAAACATGGTTCATTCCCACTTGTCCATGCGTAAACACGTTTTAAAGTTTCAGAAAATAATTTCAGAAATACTTTTCAGAAATTTATCATACTACGTCTTTCTGAAGACCTTTCAGAATTCTGTTTTTGCGTAAGCTCACTCTTGAAACTCGAAAAATTTCGGAAATGAGTTATCATACTTCCGATGGAGGACCATCTCCCCTTCCCGCGTAATATTCGAAACAGACCCAGTAAACGCAGTTTTTGGACATATCGACATGCAGGCCTACATTTCTAGGCATTTTTTGCTAGCTTCCCCTGACTTGACACTCGTTCCACATTATACGTGTCCCTCGCATTGGTTCTAGGTTCCACCATTTGAGCTTCATGGGCTGTAAGCTAGTAATATCTGCAATGGAAAACGCGACCAGAGTCTTAAGCGCTGACCCATAACCAATTCAACAAGCGACTTCTTGCGTCGCGTGTGGGCAAAATTCGAGAAAAATACCGACACGTCTGGTAACTCTTACTGAAATTCAAGTGCGAAAAAGTACCTTAGTTGACACTAATAACTTCGTGAACCCCTTCAGGGATAGAAGTGCGGGACAATTTCTCTTTTATACCGAATGCAGATCTAAACAATTCGGTTGCGGTGTTATCTGGTCTGTTAGCAGGTACAAAAAGAGGTCTAGGCTAGCTCTGATAATTTGGAAGAGAAAAATACGCCTTATGTTCCATGTTGGGCAGGATTTCATATATTGTAAGGAGTCAAGTAAGTTGGAGTCAAATTATTCGACAAAGAATCACCGGAAACAGAAGCTTCATCAATCAGAAAAATTGAATATGGTCAAGGTATTACTATGCGATGAGCAAGTTCGAGACTTTTTGTTGTGGTATATGTGCTCGAAGCAGAGTCGGAGAAGTTCTGGTTCTTTACGTCTTGAGGATCATTTATGAGGTCCGGGTTTGCCGTTTCCCCCATAAACATACAAGGCATGAACTGAATGGTGCTCCACTTTTCGATTCATCTCTTGTGGGTAAGGGACATGGGTTCTGTATACTTCAGATTTGCAGCTGCAAAGAGTCCTGTACTTCTCTTAGGCCACTTACAATGTTTTCGACGGAGAGAATAGGATAAACAGAAGACTACTGCGACTTCAATGCTGCATTAGACAGTATTTCTGGTCGAAAAATATCTGTTAAGGATATAGGAGTACAGGAAGGTTGTGCTACGTGCCCTTACATTATGTCAAGTGGTGTGCAAGGGAAGCATTCTGGATTTGAGCTCTTGTACCTGAAAGAATCAGCTGATATGTGCTTAGTGTATTCTGTCTTTTATGCTCTCGAAGAAACAAAGTTGGACTTCCCTTACTCCTCCTCCCAATAGCTACTTTGGCAAGTGAGTTTTGAGGGAAAGTTTTATGCCCATTTCCTGGCACGTCCATTTCTATATTACTACTTTTTCCCGATTTATATTGACTGCATAGAGTGCTGAATGGCCTCAATATATCTCCATACAAAGACGTCTGCAATCGATCAATACTGTCACGCATTGGCCCTGTGCTGGTAGCGAGAGACGTTCTTATTTACTCTATTTCGAGAAAAATTGAAGTCCGTGATACCTGGTACTGTAGTAGTATGAACTAAACTTTAACTTAGAGTTGCCATTTTTATCTAAAATCGGACAGTTCTCAATTTCGACGTCCCCTATCATGGTCACCTCATTATAAAAGAGTTTTTAGAGTTTCGCAGTCATTTTCTGGTGAATAAATGCGGAAAAAAGAGAATATCGGGCACACTAAGGCTCACATTGAGATTTATTACACTGTACTACACATTTAGGATGAGTGCAGAGTCCGAATGAATGTGTTAGTAGAGAGATACATCTTCCAGGAACATCGAGTGGCCGTGAGTAAACAGGAATTTGAATGATATTTAAACACGAGCTCTCATGCCTATTGTCGTGACATATGGAGTCTTGACCGGTTCTGCACATAGTTATATCATCTCTAAGGGCCTTTTGAGATATAATTAACGCGTTATAGGGACGGTATTCGATCGGAGGAAATTTCGGCTGGCCTTATTCCTCATTCTTCGCTCTAGCTCAAGCTCTTCTCTCCCACCTTTCGTACCGCTTCCTCCCGTCTTCCCCCCCTTCGCCCCGCGCCCCCGCATCTCCTTGTCGCGTTGCTGCGGCTACGCTGCGGCGCGCGCGCGACCGACTGGTCGCATCTTAACCCTCCTCCCCTCCAAGTCTCTCCCGTTCTTCCGAGTAACGAGTTTTTTTTCCCAGTCCCTTTTTTTATCTCTTTCCTTGCTTCCTATTGGCTGAGTCCCTTTTTTTTCGATCTCCCGAACCTACCCTCCTCCTTGCACCATGCCATCCCGCTCCCGTGCTGCGCAATCGGAGGCCATCGTCTCGCTAACCCACGCTTCTATGGATTACCTCGTGCGTTGCGCCTCCATCTTCGACGGCCTCGTCGACCTCACCGATCCCACCGCTACAGCCTCCTTTCTATCTTGCGTCTCCGAGTCTCCTGTTGCCAATGCCTTATCCCCGTCCCTCCAGCACAACCCCCAATTCCGCTCTATTCTAGCCATCTTGAACACCCTTGCCGGCTCTCCACAGGTTTCTTCGCCGTCGTCTCCGCTGGCTTCCCCGTCCGCCTCCGCTCAACCAAACACACCTGCAGGCTCTCCGCAGCCCTCGACGCCCGCCCCTGCCCTACCCCCTCCGACCGCTCCGTCCCCCGCCCCGTACCTCCGTGCCGCCACCACCCCAGCACCCGCTCCGAAACCGCTTCAACGCCTTCCCTTCCTCGGTCGCCACGGCCTCACCCACCACGCTGACCTCTCCGACAAGCGCCTCTCGGCAAAATTCGCGGGCAGAGTCCGCCACGCCACCCGCGGCCTGTTCGGGGGCAACCGAAAACGCGTTGTTGTCGTCACTGCCCCGCCTGACGCCCCTGTTCATGACCCCTCCGCCTTCCGCCGGGCGATATCTAATGGCGGTTTCCCTGGCTCTTGCTCCATCCTGCCCTCTTCTTCTCCGAACGTCTTCCTTGTATGCGCCGCCGAACGTGACCTGCTCTCCTTAGAGCCAGCCTACTCCGCCTTTCGCGCCTTGGCAAAGACCTCTGACAACTTCGATCCTCCTAGCCTGGATTTCTCCGCAATTCTCGACCTCCGTACAGACCTTCCGCCCCCCAACTTCTCTCCGTTTTCCCTGGCCTTCGCTCCGAAATCGCTCGTCTGGAATCCTCCTCCTGTCAGTGGTACCCCGCACCTGCCTTCGCTCACGCTCTCCGCGAAATGGAATCGGTGGTTTACAATACTCTTTGTCAAGACGCCTCCTTTGCCACTTCTCATCCCCCCTTCCTCCCCCCCGTCCCCGGTCGCCTCGACTAAGCGCCGACGTGTCCCCCCAACCCGATTGATGCTGACGGGTTTACACTAGTGACGCGGGCTGGGGCTTCATCTCCAGACGCCTCTACCGTACCTTCGCCCCACCCGGCCCCTGTTGCCCCGCCCGCGGGCGCCGGATACTCCGTACTTGAACACGTTCCGATTCCGGAGTCTATGGACGATGACCAGTAGGCCTCGCGTGGAACCTTCATACCGACCGACCGCCAGTTACCACTCCGAATCTTGTCCCGCCCTCCTCTCCATCTTTCAACTTCCGATCCCGTCCATCTCCTACTTACCCAATTCTCTGCGTTCCGATTTCCACAATCTCTTTTATTGCCTTCTGCATGCCTACAACCACGCCCACTCCCCTGCATATCGCGTGGAATGCCTCACCCGTCTCTTCGCAGTTGGTAAGCTGGTCCTTCGGAAAAACGGCCGGCGGAACCCCGTAATCGCAACCGCGCCTCCGTCCACCGGCTTCTCCGATCCCGCATCTCCATGGCCCTGGAAGGACGCTGGCAACACTCTACTCAGATGCACTTGACGCCTTCGGTTCCCCATTGCCATCTACCTCCTATTCCCACCCCTCTCCCACCACCCGCTGCCGCCGCTTTATCCAGCACGGGGCCCTCACTAAGGCTGTCGCCGCACTCTGCTCTACCACCTCACCGGCACCGGCTACTCTCCAGAACAAATCCCTCCTTGCTTCCCTGCATCCCTCTCCAATGTCCTGGTTACCCCAACTCGCGCCACTTGCTGCCCCCCGCCTTTGTCTTTACGGAGGCCGAGGTTCGCCGTCAGCTCGCCTTCCTACCACACCACAGCTCTCCGGGCCCTGACGGCCTCCGCCCATCCGTCTTCAAATCCCTCTCCCATGCACCAGGCGGTGATACCGCAGATCGGTCCGCCCTGTCTCAGCTCACAATCTTTGTGAACTCTGCCGTGGACGGCCGACTCCCAACTGAGCTCCGTCATCTCTTCGCCGGGGCTACCCTACTCGGCATCCCAAAGGCCCGCGGCGACAGTCTCCGCCCCATCGCCATGGGTACGGTTCTTCGACGCTTCATCTGCCGCCTCGTCGTTCGGCGCTTGTCTACACAACCCACCGTCGTCTCTTATTTCCTTCCTCACCAGCTCGCCGTCGGAGTCCGCCACGGAACAGAAGCCATCATTCATGCGACACGGCTTTTCTCCACCCGCCCTGACAGCGCCAGCTTCGCCCTCCTTCAAATTGACGCGTCAAACGCGTTCAACAAAATCGAGCGCCACAACATTCTGCTCGAGACGGCCAAGCATATCCCACCTCGCCCGGTTTGTGCACTACTTGTATGGAGGTGATTCCACGCTCATGTTCGGTTCACACATCCTGCACAGTCGCACAGGCACCCACCAGGGAGATCCGCTCGGAAGCATCCTGTTTGCCCTTGGCATCCATCCATTGGTCAGCCAGCTCTCATCACGCTTTCCCCCATACGCCTAAACGCTTGGTTCGCCGACGACGGTACCGTCATCGTCCCTGTCAACCTCGCTTCTGAGGTTCTCCGCTTCATCTCAGACCGTGGAAAGCCACTCGGGTTCTCTATCAACATGACGAAAACAACGCTATGGCGTCCTGGCCCGGATCCCCTCCCCGCGTCCCTTCGGTGTGCCATACCCTGCACGATACGTTCCGACAATTTCGTGACAGTCCTCGGATCCCCAATCGGCACCCCTCAAAGCTGCCAGTCTTTTCTTGCCTCCCGCGTACATGCCATTTCCGAGGTTTGGTCGCGCATCTCCGGATTGAATGACCCTCAACTGGGCTACCAACTACTGCGACACTGTGCCAGTTCCTGCCGCCTGATCTATGTTCTTCGCTGCACCCCGCCGCATCTCACTCTTTCCGGAGCTCAAACCTTTGACTCTGGAATGCGAAGGGTGTTCGAAGACATGCACCGTCGTCTCCCAGACAGTGCCTGGCTCACCGCCCAGCTTCCACTACGTATGGGAGGGCTCGGACTTCCCCTAACCGAAACCATCGCAGAGGCATGCTACGCTGGCTCTGTTCTCTCCTGCTACCCACTTCTTCGCCTCCTCCTCGGTGATTGCTTCGACGTCTCGCCCTTGATCTCAACGCCTCTCGCCTCTATCCGGGCCAAATACAGCCTCCCCGACAGTTTCTCCCCCCCGCCGTCCTTGCTGGCCTCCGCGCCTCTTCTTCCCACGGCCTGTCTGACTTCCAGACAACTGCTACTGCTGAGATCACAAAGGCGCTTCGCGCCAGACTTCTCTCTTCCGTCGACCTCTCCTCCTCCGAAGGCTCCCGGCTACTCCGCCGCCTAGCTTCCGTCGCTTCTTCCCACGCCTCCCGTCCCTTTCACAACCTCCCGCAGAGCCATCTCGGTACCCGGGCCGCTCCTGAAGTATGGCGAACCATGGTTTGCCTCCGTCTTGGTGTCCCCATCTTCTCTGGCACACAACCCTGCACCTATTGCGCCGCCGCCCACTTCCGCACTGTCCCCACCCTGGATTCCTACGGACACCATGCCTCTGTCTGTCCCTGCGCCGACGGCTCCATTCGGCGCCACAATTGTGTTCGCGACCGCCTCATTTCCGAGGTATCACGCTTATCAATTGGGATTCGCCCTGTCCGGGAATGGACCTTCCCGCAAGACTTGCCCCGACCCTCCAACTCCCGCCGCCGCCTCGACATCTACATCGATGATGTCCAGTTCTCTCCCGTCCCGCAGGGCTACGACGTCACTGTCATCAGCCCCCACTCCGCTCCATACGCCCAACAGCGGATTCACACGCCCCTCGCTGCCCTTACTGCATCTGAGCGCGCGAAATCTCTCCGCTATGGCCACCTCTGCGCCGAACTACGTATCGACTTCCAACCGACGGCTTTCGATATATACGGGTCTGCCGGTCCCGGTGCCGAACGAGGTCTGTCCAGAATTACTGAGTACATCGCACTACGTAAAGGCAGTAGCCCTGCCTTCGAGCGCGATCGCTTGTTCACGATTATCAGTTAGCTCGTACAACAACGAACTTCTGTCGCGATCAACCGACGACTACTCGACCGTTCCTGGCTCGGATAGATTTTTCCCCTTTTGAGGGCCGCTAGCCCCCCCTTTTCTGCTTGATAAAGTCTTCTTCTTCTTATTCCTTATTCACTAGGGCAAAGTAGCACAGAGCCAGGAGCCGTCCGTCAGCTCTCGATGAATCTCTTGAAAGGCCCTTCGCAGTTCACGGTCAAACATAGCTGACGTAGAAAGGGTTAAGTGCGGTGGGGTAGTTCGAAGAGTATAAATCAGGCGGCATGCGCTGGCGCAATGGCGTAGGAGATGGAAGGCGGGTCTGTGGGTCACGGAGGGTAGGGAGAGCAGTCCAGATAGCGCGAGCTGTAGTTAGGCGGTCCTCGACGAGGGACAGGCAGCCCGGATCGGTACCAATGGGTGAGCCGAGGGTGTTGATTGCGGGAGCCGTGACAATCTTGCAAGGAAGGTTTGGGTAGGAGCTCTGGCCGAACCACCATGCTTCGGTCTTTTGCATGTTGATGTGGATGCCGTATGGTCGTCCTTCATTTGCTATCATTTGGAGGAGTCGAGGCGCGTCGGGTGACGGGAGAATGATGTTCCCGTCGTCAGCGTACCACGCGTGGGTTGCAGTGTTGGGAAAAGATCGCTGCAGCCTTTGGAGAAATGGGTGGATGCCGAGTGAGTAGAGGTGCATGGCTAGCGGGTCGCCTTGGTGGGTCCCTGTCTTGGATAGTAGTGTGTAGGGGCCAAAGTACAGGTGGGAGGGGCTACCATAGGTGAAGTGCACGAATCGGGCGGCGTCCGGGGCGAGAACGGAAACTTGCTGAAGGAAGCAATGCCGTTCGACGCTGTTAAAGGCGTTGGTGAGGTCGATCTTCAGGAGGAGTAAGTCCTGTCCGCGATGTGCGGATACCGATGTGCGAAGGGCGTGGATAATGGCTTCAATGCCGTTCTTGGAGCCGACTGCATATTGGAGAGGACGGAGGTGGGACAAGAAAAGCGGGTCAGTGCTCAGGCGAGCGGCGAGGAGACGTGCAACAAATCGCCGGTATAACACCCCGATAGCAATTGGCCGAAGGCGGTGAGGGTCTAGGCTGTCCTTGGGGTGCAATAAGCGATGCACCGGAGAAGAAGGGCTGGAAGGAGGCCGGCATATCGCCGTTGGCCAGCTTGTTGACAAAACCGGTAAACGAGGAGAGAGCACTGGCAAGCGGTTCCGCGCCGGCCGGAGCGTGGGCGAGGATGCGAAGAATAGAAGGACGTAGACCATCAGGGCCAGGAGCGGAGTGGCGATTAAGGCCTTGAAGAGCGCGGCGGATTGTGGATTCAGCGAGGGGTGCAGGTCGGGGTAGCTCAACCGGGGGAGAAGGGGTGGGTGGTGTAAGTGGGGAGGGGTGTAGGCGTTGTAGGGTGGGAGGGTAGTTGGGGAAGGGTGACGGGAGGGGCAGTCTCAAGGAGGGCAGCAGTGGCCCTGGAAACATTGCCTTCGCGGAAATAGCGCTGACAACGCTGGACGGGAGTAGCGTGGGGCCGGTTAGGAGTGCTCCGAACGGGGGGGAACGCATCGAGGCAGCGCGTATAAAGGTCGTGCCATTGGCCTTGCCGCGCGAGGTTGATACGGTGTCGGAGGGAGGAGATAAACGCTAGGGACGTGCGCGTTCGTGTCTCGTGTTTGCCGTTGCGACGAAGAACGAGTTTGGGGGTGGCGAGTATGGGGGCGAGGGCGGCCGACTTGGTGTCCTGTGTGCGGGCGGAGTTGTAGCGGGCAAAGAGGTCGTGGTAGAGACGGTGGAGTCGGCACGGAGACAGTTGGGTAGGTATTTCAGCGTTGGAACCCGCATCGGGAAGATGATATCGGGTAGAGGGCACGATTGGGGGTTCATGCCGGTTGTACTCATTGCGTCGTTGCCATGTCAGCATCGACAGGGGGAGGTGTGCGAAGTGGGCTCGTGGGAGATGCCGGTGGCGTCGAGGTCGTCGAGGGGGATGTGGGGGAGGGGGGGGGAGGGGAGCGAAGCGTCCTGCCGCTGCAGGGCGTGGGGCGCGGGGATGTAGGCGTCTGGGGTGAGAGGTGCTGCACTGGGAGTACGGCGGCGAGGGATTGATCGGAGGGATGGGGATTGTTGTCGGAGTTGAGATGTGCAGCAGGTTCGCGCTGGGTCCGGATGAGGGAGTCAGCGATGGGGCGGAGCGTGGCAAGGAAGTCGTGGCGCAGGCGCCATGTGCATTCCTCCGAAGATAGGCGGTTGATTTCCGCCATGATGATTTGATGAAGGGCAGCGATATCAGCAGCGGATGCGCAGGCGTCACGGGGGTGGCGAAGTGCCGTGAATGTGAGTGTCGGGACAATGAGGTCTTCGGAGGTGGCCTGTTGACGAAAGCGTCGGTAGGCGTGGGGGATGAGGGGGACGGCTCGCTCAGGTGCAACAAGGAAGAAGACAGAAGGGGTGCTCGATTGGAGTACGGCGATTGGTGCGCGCAGTCCTCCCTCGCGGAGAGCATGGCGGATGTGGGGGGGTTGCGGATGCGGCCGGTTTGCTCGGCGGCCTGAACGTACACGAATTGGCAGGGTTCTGGAGCACAGAGCCTGCGTGCAGTGGAGGCGATCGTAGAGCGGGCGCGTCGAGTCAAAGGCATCGGGCAGTCGGGTTCTTCGGTGGTGTCGGTTGGGGGAGGGTTCTGAAGGCGTAGAGCGGGCAGGGAGCGCGCGGGGCGTGCAGGTGCAGGGCGTGCAGCGACAGCGGCATAGGTTGGGATGGGGGCGTTTCCAGAAGTCTGAGGCGTAGGGGCGTCGCCATTATCCGCGGGGGCCGGCGGGATGGCGACGTCCGGGAGGAAGGTAGTCGAGAGCTTGGTGAGAAGAGCGAACTCTTGTCTCATCATAGTTTCGACGGCCGGGAAGCCGGCGTCTTTCTTCATGGACGCCGCGAAGCGACAGATGGCGGCGTCGTCGTCGAGGTCGAGTGGGCTGATGCAGGAGCGGAAGCCCATGGCCAGTTTTAGGAACGAAGTGGCGAAGGTTTCCGGGTGGAGGAAACCTCTCCCTCGACCTGTTGCCCACCCATCGACCACCATCTCCTACCCAACGAGATACGACGAACCCACCAATCCATCCCCCCACAATATCATTCCTGCCGATCTTCGGCTCCAACCTCTCCTTGCCCGCCTCCCCACGACCGGTCAAATCCAAGGCGTCCAGACTACCCTCACATCCGCCATCCATCATGAACGCCACAAAACATATCTCTCCTCTCCTCCACAATACGAAAGTGCAGCTCACAGACTAGCCCGGAACCTCAGCTGTCGAACACGGTCCGCCAACTCACCCTTTCTCACCCTCCCGGGCTCCCGCGACTCCACCCGCATCGAACCCCAAATCTGGACATACATGATCCTGCTTCGACTTGTCCCGCCCGTCTTCAACGGCCGGGGACCACTGCCCCCGGTGCGCACTCTCCCAAGCTCGTCCCCCGCCCCCTCCTCGACCCACTCGGCAGACATGCTATCCACTGCCTAGCAATGGAGGGATTCCTCCGACGCCACAACCACCTTCGCGACAAGCTGTATACCCTCCTCCGACATCCTTCTGTAATGCTACGCCCGAAGCTCGAATATACCTTCCCCTGCGAAGCCCACCTCCAATACTCGGAACGCCGCCAAATGGACATCCTCATTGACGACATCGAATTCTCCTCACGTCCCTGCGCACTAGACGTCTTCATTGCAAGCACCTACACCGCACGGGCTATCTCCCACTCTCGCAAGACCTCCGGAAGGGGCTACCGTGCCCATTGAAGCTTCGAAAACTGCACATTACGCTGCCCTCTGTGGGACGATACAAGCCCAATTCTATCCTCTTGGATTCGATACTCACGGAGCCATCGGCAAACCTGCCCGTGAGGCCCTAGCCAAAGTCGCCTCTTTTTTCGCTCTCCGCCGCGGGAAACCCCCATCTGATGAATACCACCGATTGGTCACCACCCTCGCTTCTCTCGTTCTACAGCTGACGGCTCATCATGCCGTATCTCGCCGTGCTTTGTCTCTCACATCACCTGATGCTTGAGTGACCCAGCTCGGTTTAGTGACCCTTGAATAAATGAGTATGTTTGTTTGTTTATTCACTGAATATTGTATAAAATAGGTGTTCTTGACTTGTTTTCTCGTCTCTTGTAAGCCGATGTTCACTTTTTCTTTGGGGTTCCTATGAAAACGGTCAAGGGGAAGGAAATCAAAGAAAAATAGAGTCCAAGATGTTGATAAAATCGACGCAATGCCCAAGATTGTTGTCTTCGATTTCATTGAGGTCAGGATGTAGTTGGGGGACGGGGGAGGAATGAGGTGCGTACAGTAAAGGGCATCAGTTCTGGGCCCTGTTTTTTATGTGCCTACGGTGCACTTTTTCACACGGAAGATGTGGTCGGATCCGACCACATCTTCCATGCATTAAAATAACCCAAAAAATTCCCCCCTTTTTCACACGTGTGTCCACGTTGACGACCTTGCTCAAAACAGAGCAAAACGCATTTTTCCAAATCAGCTACAGTAGTTTTTGGTCCCAAGCCTCACGGTCTGAATGGAACAGTGCATTGTGACGCTTGTGGAACAAAAGTTATACATAGGTGAGCAAATAGCCTGCCGAAAACGGTCAAGTCCAGTGCCAATTTACCCACCCCTGACGCCGTGCACTCGTAAAGGAATGTTCACAGATGCAAACCGCAGACGCCAGTGACACACATCCCCCACTGAACGCAAACTCCGCGACACGCGCACCACCCTCAAATGAGCCCGATGAGGAACAAGATCCTGACATTAACATTGCCCTACTCCGCGAGAGGAAGCGCCAATCGCGCAAGCGGGCACGAGAATCACGCAAGCGACGTCGACAAGTGAACACCAGCGTCTACGTCACGGGGCGTTCCCATTGATGTCAGCGAGGCGGAATTGGCCGTGCACTTTGCAAAATGTGGCATTCTGTTGCCATCTGCCGAATCGGGTAAACCGCGTATCAAACTGTATCGTGACGAGCAGGGGCGGGTGAAGGGAGACGCTCTTGTTACATACGCGCTAGAGCCTAGTGTTGAGAATGCAGTGGAGATCTTGGATGGAGCACCGCTTAGGGGAAGCGAGGTAATTTTGCAGGTGCAGAGGGCATCCTTTGAGCGAAAGGACGGCGAGCATGAAGAGAAGCGCAAAAAGGTGGAAGTCGATGGGAAGACGGGAAAGCCGTCATTCAGGAGCAAGGATTTTGTCGCGGAAGCGCTCAGCTGGGCAGAAGAGGGACAGGAGGAGAGCCGCGGGTCGCGCATAGTAATTCTTAAAAATGTGTTCGATCCAACAACCACCGACTATGACATACTACGGGAGGATATGCAGGAGGGCTGTGAGGCATGTGGGGCGGTCGAAAAGATCACGATATTCGAGCGAAACGCGGAGGGCGCTGTAGCTGTCAAATTCCGCACCCTAGAATCGTGCATAAAATGCATTGAACTGATGAACGGGAGATGGTATGACGGACGCAAGTTGACAGCGGAGTTTTACGATGGCGTAACAGACTACAGATACAAAGAGACGGAAGAGGATCGCCTCGCCCGTGACAAGAAATGGGAGCAATGGCTTGAACAGGGAGGATCGTAGTGAACCACGATCCCTTCGTATGCGACGATCTGATACAAGTAAAGCGACCAAGGTCCTCCCATAACACCGAGCCCACATGATTCAGCATTTTCGCAATATAACAACCCTCTTCAATGTACGCCTGCGCCAAATCAGTCTACGACCAAATTTCCGCACTACCGTCGCGCAATCGACAAACCATATCGCCATCCTTTTCGATAACATGCTACTCAGAACGCAGAGGACCACCACGGCCAAAGCCACCACCGCCCTCACGGTAAGACGGACGGAAGTCACCGCCCGGTCCCATCTTCTTGTCTGGCCCATCTCCATAACGGCGAGGCGGTCTGTCACCTCTCCCTCCAAGTGCGGCACGCGCCGGTTGGCGCGGTGGTGGGTTGAGAGTACTCGGCTTGACAGTGCTGGGAAGGTTGAGGTAGGAACGTAAATACTCGATTCCTTCGTCTGTGAGGTAGTAGTAATAATACTGCCAAGAGAATGTCTCACGAACATAATCGCGCGACTTGAGCGATTTCATCGTCTGCATCACGTGCAGGTTTGGCACGTCGATCTCCAAATGCTTCTTCAGCATTGGATCCTTCTTGACGACGCATACGCCATCCTTGAAAAGCTGTGAGTAAATTGCTACTCGATTCTTCTTGGGCATCAACATGGTGGCGACACTTTCCGGGAAACAGGGAGTGTACGCTTGAAGAGGCGATGTGTCAGCTGAAGGCGTCAGGCAATGGATGTAGGCTTGCTGGTCTCTGTGAAGAACGAAAGTCTGTGGGACACTGGTCGGATGTAAATCACAGAATTTCGCGGGCCCTGGGATGACTTGAAAACGTATTAGGAAAGGGGGCGAAACAGAACATCGGGCTATGGGTTGGTCTAGGGCTTCATGCACGCCGGCGACGGAGCATCGATGGGATTCTGTAAGCCAAGATAAAAATCATTTGAATATCCTCGCACGGAAAGGCAGGACGCACGAAAAGAAGCAATTACTGTAAGTACAAAAAAGAGTTATATTAATAGGTTTAATTCAAAAACTCTGCATTGCCTCAATCTACTCAAAATAACAGTTTATCGTCTGCATGCCCTCCCGCGTGGTTTGCTGCACTTTCAAAATCGCCCCAGTCATCGTCCACGTCTTCGTTGTGCCGCCTCTTTTCCTGCTGCAATCCCCGAAGGAGCAAGTCTTCTCCGCCAACCATCACATGACTAGGCTTACTTTTCCTCTTCCCTTCCCCTCCGTGTTTTCCATCCTCTCCAGTTCGCAATCTCTCCAACCCCAATGCTAACGCATCACCATCCGACCGCTTGACAACACCCCTACTACTCGAACCATTTGCCCCGGCACGCCCACAATCGTTTCCCAACCCATCCCCGGTTCCCACATTCGCAATTCCCTGTCCCGCATCGCGCCTCTCCACACGGGTTCCACCTCCAGCCACCTGATATCGTCCAAATCCATCATCGTCATCCACCCTACTACTGCTTCTCCCCTTACCTTCACCGCTAACCACCACGTCATCATCCACTTCTCGAAAATCTGCAAGCCCCCGCATCCCATCCATTTGATATCCGTAATCTCCTCGGAAACTTTCGAACTCCCCCACTCTTGCTTCCGCCCACACTACTGCTCCCTCCGCTCGGCTGATTCAAAAATCCGCTCAGCTTGCTTACCACACTCTTAATTTGCTTTGACCCCTTCCTTCTCACAACCTCCAGCCGCTCATTCACTTCCTCCATTCCTTTTCCCTTTCCCTTCCCTCTGCGCTCATATCCCCAATCCACCCCTGCATCTGGCAATTCCTCACGGCTCCCTTGCGCTCGCATACTCTTCTTCCTTGAATCCGGCCCCCAATCCCCGCTCTCTACCCAAATCTTACCGCTAACTTTTCCAACTGCTCTACCCCCCATGCGGCAACCCACTTCAAACTCTTCCTCCCCTCCCCGCCCACCTCCAATGGCCACCACAAAATGCCCTACCACCCCATCATCGCCCAACGCGTTAGGTACAACCACCATACCAATTACGAAGCTCCTCATCACCTCTCCTCTCTCCACTGCCATCATTGGCATCCGCATGTCCTCCACCCACTCGACACCACCAGCCGACCCAATACTCGTCCTTGACACCACCTCGTCAATCGCGCAGAACTCACAGTATAGAACAACTTGCCAATTCCCTGCACTCCCTCCCACCACCCGATGCCTTTAGGCCCTCGGCACGCAGTCCACCAACCACCAACGTACATGCCTTCACTTCCTTTGGCAAGCTCGGGCCTGCTCTCCCGTCCACCACCCCATCGCATAAAGTCATACACAACCCTGACTTGCCCATAGGTTCCATCGCAGATGACTGGCAAGCTCTCCAGAAGAGTTTGCGCCGATTCGGTCATCATATCGTAGCCTCGGAAACGAGTGGCGGATTACTGACATTCCCTCTTGAAGCGAATAACACAGGCTCCCGTCCGCAGTGCCAACCCATTGTCGACCTTCGGGCCCCCATTGCGGAGACGAGTTATTTCGCCACTGCACATCACCCAGCATTCCAGCTAACATGAAGTGGTGGAATTGATTTGAAATGTCAAAACTTTGGCGTCCAAGTTTCAACGCAGATATCGTGTGAAATATGTCTACCATTCCGTTGAGCTTGGCACTGACGAAGCATAGGGAAGTGCCGCAAACCTCCATCGCCACACCTACCGCACCTCCAGCCGCAAACGAAGCTGTTTGACCACTCATTCCTTCGCGAACAGCCATCACCTTGTCTTGAAGTCGTTTTGACACGATCACAGCAATTGCGGGGCCTCGTTCAGAGACCGCACATGCACTGACAAGTTTAAAGCTAGAGTCATCGACATCGATAGGCACCGCGGCGAGACCAAATGAGCGACTATTTGCAGTGGACTCTGGAATGACTAGGGCGACCACTTCATTCCCCTCAACGCCCCGATCCAAGCCCCAATCCTCCATCCTATGCTCCCCAATGTTCATTCCGCCCAGAACTCGCACTCGCACCTCTCTTCTTCCCCAGTCGACGACACTCGACTCTAATTTCGCCCAAGATATTACAGCGCGAAGAAAGTTTTCCCTCGCAGTTGGCCCTCCCTTGAATTGCAAATCCAAAGGAGCGCTGGTTGCAGGGAATCCTTCTCGCACTACGTACCAAAGCCTCAACCTCGCGACTGTAGTCTTGGATTTGCCCTCATTCTCTTTGATCCAGCTCCGCAACCCATCGCGGGGATACTCTGTCGCAATCCCCTCTCCCGTGATCACATACATGACATTGTCAGACAATTCTACAACAACCCCCTGCTTATCACCCCCCGCGTTGATCCTGAGGCATTGGAATGAGTACCAGATTCCATCCCCTCTGCCCACCTCTTTCACGGTGACGTTCCCGCTTATGACGTCAATAACCTCTTGCCTCCCTTCATCCACAAAGTTCTTGTAATACATTCTCATTACACTTTTTACACCATCCCCAATGACGCCTGTTGTCGAGCGCTTCCCTGTCCTTGTGAAATCCGTCTTCAAAGCCCCCGTCCCTGAATACTGCTTCGACACCATATCTGCATTATCCCCCCACACCTGCTTAAATCCACTCTCACTTTCCGCGCTCAATGCCCCGCCGGCTCCACGAAATACCGTCTCCAACTGCGTCACAAGGGCACCTCTTGCAAGCATCGACTGGACGACGTTGGTGCGATCCAAGCAATCAACACAATTGACTCGAAAAACGCCCTTCTGGTTGTCGCCGACACCAAACCTCTCGATTTCCGTCTTCAATCTATCCATCAACATCCTCAGACCTCTCTCATACTCCTTCCCTGCGCACCACTTGTGAAAATCAAATGCCTCTAGCCCAACTCCCTTACCTCCCTCCAAACTCATAAACCTCTCAAAAGCACTGGCCAGCCCCCCCTCACTCCCACCCTTATCCACTAGACTTACTGCACAAACCTCGCCATACACGGATGTCAACCGTTCAAAATGCTTTGCAAATGCCGCGCGACTCTCCCTCAACAAGCCCTTGTCCACCTCCGGTGCCGGCCTGGCAATGCCATTATTCTGTCTCCAAAACACCGGAATGCTACCCCTAATTACTAAATAACCCACCCCTACTCCACTTCCCTCCCTCCAGACAACTTGCTCACTCTCCACAAAATTGGCAACATCCCCCTTCCATCGACCCCCGAGTTATATATCGCGTACCCGCCCGTCCTCGACCGCCTCGACACCAAAGTCAACAAAAACTCTCCCCTATCGCAACGCATGCGACGCGTTCCCACAAACCCATAGACGCAACGTAAACCCCAACCCGCAGCCGCACCAAGATTGTCCACCATATGTTTGGTCCACCAAAAACCGGGCTTGCCTTGTGTCAAGTCGGAATCCACCATATAATACACGGCACCGCTTTCCAGCAGCTTGACAATCCCGGCTAGTAACTCACCGCCATTACTTGATTTTGGGGTGGGATTGTTCGGCACGGGGGCGAGCGCGATGGCACGCACCCGTTGCACAGAGTAGATCATTCCGTGTGGCAACATGCCGGCCTCTTTGACAGCATCCACAAGGAGACAATAGCGATTGGAGGGCAGGTTGAGAATCCCAAGACACCCTACGGCAACATCGACGGGAGGGTTGGGTGGAATGTTTAAGAGGTCAGGCGAAGCGGCTAGAACAGGGGGATGGGCAGCTTGGAAGGGAAGGGAGAGGTATGTAGGAGGGAGGTTCGGGGGGGGTGTGGGAAGGTCGAGAAGATTTTGAGGGGAGGAGGAGTGACGAGTGTGAGCGCGGTTGGCCGAGAGAATGAGGGCATTGCGATTGGTCGGGTCTGGAGCGGGGAGGGTGGAGGAAAGGTCGTGGAGTATGAGACGGTCCGGGAGACGGAGAACGCGAAGGGCATGCGGAGGGGTCATGGTTTGGTGGCAAAGGGGAATCGTATCGGTTCGAGGGTGCGGGAAGAGGGGCGGGCGCAATGCGAGAGGCGGCTAAAGAGAGAAACGTCGAGAATGTTGTTAGTGTCAAAACGGTCGAGTTGTTCGATGGAAAGTGCAAGGGTGTGGTGGATAAGGCAAATCGCAAAGCGAAACGAATTACTGTAAAGCCAGCACGACATGTCAACTTTGACAAGAAAATCTACTGTCAGCATGCCGAGCACTTTGATCAACTCGCAACCAAAAAAAGGACAGCTGCTGCAGTGCAGTACTTTACAGTACAGTACAGTACAATGCCGTACTCAAAATGGGCCAATATTTACACTTGAATGACCTGAACACGTCACATGGCAACATCTAAACGCGTGCTACTCACTTGCCCGTCCACTTCGGCCTCCTGAGCCGTCTCCGCCTTGACACCCGTCGCACCAGGGAACACCTTGATGCATCGCTGCAAGGTCCTCGCGTCTACTTGCTCCTTGGCTTTGCTCAACTGCTTGATCGATTTGGAAACCAAGTGCTCCAGCTTTCCCCTCACACCACCTCGTACCTTCCCCAACCCCCCGCACCCAACGTCCGCCCACCTCGGCAACCCCTCGAGAACCTCCGATACCCCCAGGCAAAACTCCAATATCTCCTTCCAGTATGCACCTTCTACAAGCGTCTTGCCCACATTCATCACCTTACTCCTTGCCATTCCAATCACCTTTTTCACTTTCCCACCCACTTCCCCCTCACTTCCTCCTTTGCACAGGTGAACCTGCTCCAACACGCTCCTAACTTCCTGCACCATCGCCTCTACATCCACCCCTGCCATCATATCCACCACAATCTTCTCTTCCACAACCCCCTTTCTCACCATCTCAATAATCTCCTCCACCAACTGCTCATGCGTACAGCATTTGAGTCTCTTTCTCAGCTTTGCCTGCTTGTCCCTAGGCTTTGCAACCCGTCCACTCCCCATCCCTCGACTCTTACTACAAATCACCACCGACGATCCCCAACCCCCCTTTCCCTTTCCTTGCTCCTTTCCACGGTTGCTAGAATGCGGTGTCTCCGGCGTCGACACCCTGACCATCGACTCTGTAGCCGACGGAGTTCCCGTGGTCGTCGTCCCCGTGCCCCCCGTCCTCACACTTTCAATTGCCGAAACGCCGCCTCCCATACTAACATCCGACATCAAACCCCTCCCCACCCCCTCCTCCGTCCCCTCCATCAAATCCTGTCCAGCCTGAAACTCCGTCTCCCCCTTTTCCCCTGCCGCACTGACACTTGCTTGCACCTGCATGCTCATTTCCAACTCTCTTTGATGCGCAGCGGCTGCAACTGCGGCCGCAGCCGCCGTTGAGTTGGCTGCCCTACCACCGAGACCCATTTTCTTGGGGGCTCGTTGGACGGTGTTCTTTTTGGCAATGCGGCCTCTGCTGGGTGCGACGGCAGCATCGACTTGCCCTCGAGGGGCTTGTGTCCTTGTGGAGAGCTGAGGAGGATTGAGAGGATGTTTCGATTGCGGGTGGGAGGGATGTTGCGGTTGGGAGTGACGGACACGCTGTTGACGAGATTGTTGAGTGAGGAGTCGGAGTTGTAGTTGAACCTGTTGCTCAAGTTGACGACGGAGCTTGTCGGGTTGAGCAGAGGTGGCAGCGGTAGTTGTAGATGTGAGGGGGTGGGAGACGGGCTGGTTGAGCGGGGCCTGAAGCGAGGGTGGGTGAGGTGAGGATGGAGTGAAGAATTGGAGATGAGGGTGAGAGGGTTTGGTTTGAGTGGGTACGGAGACGGGGAGAGATTGCGGGGCAGAGTGGTTGAGGTGTGTTTGCGAAGGCTG
This sequence comes from Kappaphycus alvarezii, assembly GCA_002205965.3. Classification (NCBI taxonomy): domain Eukaryota; phylum Rhodophyta; class Florideophyceae; order Gigartinales; family Solieriaceae; genus Kappaphycus; species Kappaphycus alvarezii. Next base: position 205,870 of record NADL03000085.1, on the reverse strand, counting down.
GGATGAGTGTGTAGATGGAGGTTGAGAAGGGTTATTGACTTGGGAGATGTTGGATAAGGTAGGGGCGGGAATGAGGGTGGGGAAAAGTTGAAAGGTTGAAGTGGAAAGGTGGGAGGGAAAGTAGTGGAAGTGACGGGTGAGAGTTGAAGAGGCAGGTCAGCAGGATCTGTGAGGGGAGTTTGTGAGGATGGTGGGATGATTTGAGTTGGAACGGCGGCGGAAGTGGGGGCCGGGGAGGATGGGGTTGGGTCGACGGAGGGTGGCGGGTCTTGGTCGGAGGTTGGAGGGGGAGGGGAGGAAAGGAGGGATCCCATTGGGAAAGTTGAAAGGGAGCAAAGAGGTCGTCGACGGTCTCCATTGCGGCGGGGGGAAATTAGGTTGGAGAGGGTGAGATGAGAGGGGATGGGGGAAGGGGGTCTGGGGGGGAGAGAGAATGCAAGTGCGAGGGAGGTGAGGTAGGTTGTTGGCGATGACGAAAAAAGTTGTGGGCGGAGAGAATTTGAGGATAGAAGAGAAAGGGGGTGTCGGTGAGTGGAAAGGGTGGCAATTGATGGTATTCAGGGGGGGGGTAGAGAGTGGTTTAGTTTGGATTGACGAGGAGGGTGGGAGGGAGGGGGGAAGGGAAAGTGTTTGGTAGTTGTGGGCGGACAGGTTGAAAAGGAAGGATGAGGTTAAGTGCAGGGGTTTGAGAGTGGAGGGAGTCGAAAGTTAGATTTGGGAATTGGGAGCGTGGAAGTTGTGTTGGGATGATGGCGAATTGAAGTGATGGATGGGTGACAGGAGGGTAGGGTAGTGCAGTGTCGGGGGAAGGAGGAGTGTATGCTGATACGGTTCAAGGCGAAAGCAAGCAACAAAAATGGAAAAAGTCTAAAGTGCCGGCGGCAAGTGGTGATACAAGCTCTCGGCGGGTGGGGAAAGCGAGGGTGTGAGAAAGGTAGCGAATGGGATGGTGGCGGGAGTGTGCCAGTGCAAATAATAAAATATATGTAACAATAGTGGACAAGAGACGCCACAAGAAAAACACACGCACAGTTGGTCGTCAACGCGCACCAGGCCGCAAGTGGCAAGGAGCAAAAAAGGCCCCTGCACAACGTGTGCAACGAGCGTACAGTAGAATATGCTGCTGTCACCGTACAGTAAAATGACAGTACTGTATCATACAGTACAGTCTAGCCGAATGTTATGTACTGTACAGTACAGTACAATACAGCAAAGTACAGTGAGTGTACGGTACAGCTAGAGCATAGTGGCCCGTACGGTGTCCGTCCAGCATGGGTACTTGTGTACAGTTTAGTACAGTACAGAACATACTGTACACATGTCAACGCCAAGACCTGTCCAAATAGTCGGTCCATTGCAGCTGCCATTTTACCGATGCGGTGGCCAATTGGCAGCACAACCATAACAATCGCCCCCCTGAAAAACAACCACAAAAAACAAACACCATTGCCTCTCATTCCCCACCCGCCATGGGCCCACCAACCGCCCATAACCAACTCGTTAAATTTCACGCTTCTAGGCCTGCCATCCTGCCAAAACACGGCGAACCTCCAATGCCACCACATGGCCACCAACAACCCTGGTGGCCTCACTCCCCAAAATCAAACCCCCTCCCTTGTCCATAACGGCTGCATTTCCAACCCCCAACAATCCACCGCACTTGCACCCTCCTAATCCACACCCGTCTCGGCCCAGTGGTCCCCACACATGTTCAATTCAACCCCCCCCCTTCCGCCCCCCCCTCAACCCCACCTCCGCACTATCAATTCCAACGCAAATCCCTTCCCCCCTCCAAAAGTCCACCCCCACCCCCCGAAAAATACCCCAAACCAAGGCCTTTGTCCCCCTCAACACCACTGGCACATACTGTACACAGCCTACTCCCCAGCCTCCGACACAGTTACAGTATCCAACACACACAAAGTCTACATGCCGTACCCCACTATTCTACACCAACCCAACCCACCACTTCACCACACGACAAAACCCCAAACAAAAACCCCACTTGCCAACCAGCCACCACCCCACCGGGTAGGACCTACCGGGTAGATGGGTGGATGGATAGGAGGTGGGGTTTTTCCCAACACCACCACCGCCACTCATCCCACCCACCCCATCATCCCCAACCAAAAACCTCCACCAAACCCCCCCCCCCCGCGCCCACTCCCCGCAAAAAACACAACACAACACACGCCACCCCCGCACAACCCACTTTCGCGCCACATATACACTACAGTACCGAAACCGGTCACCCCGCCTTTTGCAACACCAAGCTTGTGTCATACGGTGTGATGATTGGCCCAATTGTCCATCTCGATTCCACATCCAACACGCAATATTGTACAACCGCATAGGGGTGTAAAAGTGTGTTTATCAACGCGAGATGGTGTGCAAGGGGGGGGGGGGTGTAGGCAGTGTGGCAATGTGCGGAGGAGGGGGGGTGTATTTTCATTTTGATTTGTGGGTTGTTTTGGCGCGTGAGAATGGGAACGGGCGGGGAGGATTTGGGGAAGGGTTTTGGGTTTTGGTTTGTTTTGGAGTGGGTGGTGAAGAGGGGTTGGATTTGAGGGATGGTTGTGGCGTGTGTGAATGGTTGTGGCGTGTGCTGCACGTGTGCGGGGGTGGGGTGGGGGTTGGGGACATGCGGGCCGTTTGGAGGGGGTTTTGTGATTGGGGGTTTGTCATATTCTTTTGGGGGGGGGGAGGGATTGGATGAGTGGGGAATTTGGTTGGGTTGGGGTGGAATAGTGGAGTGTGGTGTGGTGTGGGGTAGTGTTTTTTTTTTGCAGTGGATTGGTAGGGTTGGGAGTGTTTGACTGCCGCACTGTAACACTGTACTGTACTGTACTGTAGGTACGGAGTCGGCGGGTTGACTCTTTGTGCAAAGGGATTGTACTGGTGATGGATGGCCGCGTGTTGCCATGGATGGCTTGTTTGTTGCCGTGTTGGCGCTGTACGGTACTGTATACTGTACTGTATTGTACTATACAATACAGCTCACCAGGGCACTTTTGGATTGCGTGCGATGCAATACAGTATTTTGCGCTGGTGGCCCGGTTGTTTTCTTTTGTCAGGGTGTTACCAAGTGACAGTCGTGCAGTACGGTACAGTGCAGTTACGGTGTACACGACAGTAAACTTGGTACTACACAATACAAAACTCGAAAGACTACAAAGCATACGAGGTGAGACACTGTGCACAAAAGTGAGAGGAAGTAGGTTTTCACACAGCATCTGTCGACACAACATCCGGAGAAAACCTCGCGCCCGCCCCCCCAAAAACCACAACAACCACATCCTGTACCCAGCAATATCGCATACACCTCACAAAACCCAGTCCACCCGACACAGCAAAGCAAACAAACCCCCAACCCCCCCACCATTCCATCCCAAAGTATACCCTCCAACCCTACACCACCCCACCAAACTCGCACCAAACTCTCATCCCCAAACCCCCATTTCACCGACACAAACCACCACATACCTCCCATCGAACCTACTGTACCCCGCCCCCCCCCACCTCCACCCACACCCACGCCTCCTTCCAGCCCTTCCTTCCAGGTCACATGCCACTGCAACACGGCTCCAATTCTACGGCTCTCGCGACTGAGCCACCGTGTCCCCCCTCACTGCCTCACACTTGGCTACATCCATCCACTCTGCAATACCGTACTGTATACGGCACTGCGTATTTCGTACATCCCACTCCTGTGCCTTGCCGTTGTGTCACTCTGTCGTTAGAGTTTCACTGGTGACTTGGCTTTGAATGAGGATTGCGTTTGTTGAGGTGGGGTGTGGGGGAGGATTCGGGTGTGCGGCGCTGGTTTTGTAAGTGGTTTTGGTGGGCTAGTTGGGGTTACGGGGGAGGGTGTTGGTATGGTTGAGAGTAGGCGGGGCGGTTTTGGGGTGGGTTACAGTGGAACGGCACTGGTGTTGTGAGTTTTGGTAGTTCAACGGTCAGGTGTGTGTGAGAGGTGGAAAGTTTGTGGTTGGTGCGTGAGGAATGAATGAGTGTGGTGAGGAGAGTGTTGGTGGTCTTGCGGGGACGCTGGCGTTCATCCTTCACGTGAGTTTGTGGTGTGAGGGTTTGCGAGAGTTTGGAGGGGGGGTGTTGTATGATGAGGTGGTTGAGAGGGATGTGGATGGGGGTTATAGTTTCTGGGGGTGGAGGGGAGGATGAATGGCGTGTGGTTGGGGGATGGGGGGATTGTCGTTCTGTCGTGTGGGTTTGGTGCGGTGTTGCGAGACTTGGAGTGGGGGGTGTTTGTGATTGGGTGGAGAATGGATTCCGTTGATCAGCAGACTTTGGGTAAGCAAGTTGCGACATGGGTGTGTAGTGGGTTTTGTTGGGCTGTAGAAATGGTGAGTTCTTGCAGTGGCCGGGAGAGACTCAGTGCAGTGACTGACAGTGCCGGTTGTAGTACAGTTGGGTTGAGCTGGGATTGGGTGAGGAGGGTAGAATTTAAAAACTTAGTTCGGTTCAACTGTCACGGGTGGCACGTTTGCCAGTTTGTTTGTCGGCGCTGTAGGATATCTCGCGATGCCGATTAAAGGCCTGTTTGTATGATATTCATGGGCGGTACAGTACTGTATTGGGAAAATTTACGGAAGGTATTGTATGCTTCCCGCGGGAAATGATCCAATCCGATTCCAAAGCCTTTGGCCAAGTCTTTAAAGGCATTGTACTAGTCCTGCTGATGCACCTGCTTTGACTGGGGATTCCGTAGGGGTCCATAAACACATGATGCACCCTTGCTGCAGAGTCAAATCAGGGCATTTTCTTTCAAGAGGGCAGCGAGGATCGTAACATTCTTCGGTCACAGGCTGCTTTGTGGAGAGGTTATGTCTAGGCTGCGTCAAGACTTTAGTTACCTCGCCATCGTAACTTGTCAAAGTGCTTTGGCCCCTATAATCTGCGACAGAGATTCTGAAGGGCTCTCAAGTACAGTACAGTGCTGTACGGTAGTTCAAATCCCCTGTGGACACCTCCTAATCTGTTTCCAAGTACAGTATTTGATTGGGGGGCTGGCTGAACACTCGTTGCCAATTGGCAAGTACACTTGCGCTGTGCACATTACACTAAGTTACACTACTCAGTATCAGCCCGGGTACCCCTATACATACGGCTACTACAGTAACACGATTCGCTTTGTCATTGCGACAATACAGTACTGTATCGTACACCTAGTAGCCGCACCTGCCTTCCAACCACAATCCATGAGGTAGCCCATAATCGCCTCATGTACAAGCTGTACAGTACCACCATCACATCACAATTCAAGGTGACCGAGTGCACCCCCCTCAGTGCATCCACTCCTCCCAATTTGCCCCACCGTCCATGCCAACACCACTGCCCCGTCATCCTCGCCGCCACCACCTCTTCCAATGACACCGCAATCCCGTCCAAAAAATTTTCAACGGGACAGGAAATTTTTACCGTAGCGTCACCGAAATCCACCACACTTCCCAACCCTCCTGCACCTCCACCACAACAAGTACAGCCAAACTACACGCAAGCAGCCACAAACACACACCCCATAGACCGACCGTGCCACCACACACAACACGCCACGAAATCTCGGAACCACCAGAAACATCGGTTCCACACAACACCCCTCGCTCGCACATGGCACCGCATTCCCTGCCCCTATTATGCTTCAATCGCTGTGGTGCTGGCTTTCCACCAGCAAATGCTGCGTCAGCTGCGGTTTCACAGCCCGTGCTGCAGTTGCTGCGCAAGGTGCACTGATTTCCAACCGACGTTTGTCGGTTTTGAGCAGCGTTGCTGCTTGGATAGAGTGGTCCAACCCATCGTGCCGCTATTTTGGGTGGTTGCGACTCAAGAGCAGTGATGGATGACGCAGGGAAGGGGGGAGCGAGGGGGTTACAGATGCTGTCTGCGCTCTGTTTATCTGATGTGGTGTCGTCGATGTCGGATGTGGGGGATGGCGATATGGGAAGAGTTTGTTGGAGTAGGGAGACATACCTTCGTTGTGTTGAGGAACGGAGCAGTCTGGTTGAGAAAGAGATTGGATCGTCAAAGTGTGGCGAGGCGACTTGGTACGGGCTCAACGGTACGTATTTTCTACCGACAGGGGATACAGTATTTTTGTATCTCAAAGGTATGGTAGACAAAGCTTGGTAGTGTTCACGCACAGAGACTGTAACGTCCGTAAGATAACCTTGTTGCCCTTTCGTGCTGACTCAATGCGGATTGCTGGCTTGAATCATCGTTTGTTCCAACAGAGCAATACAGCGGTGTGTTGTACTGTATAGTTAGGTTTTCATGGAGGAAGAAAAGGGTCGTGCAGTGTCTCAAGTCCGAGTTTCCGTACAGTACTTTCCTGGCCAGCTTCCACCTATCTGCCTTGCATGCAAAAATTCCAAAACACAGCGGTGGAGTTCAGGCTTTCAGTCAACCAATCTGGAAGTCTCGACTTACCTTCGTCATAGAAAATTTGAAATGCACCTCACCCTGATCCCAATCGCTCTGCGGGATATTAAGACACCTCATTCTTTGTCATCACCACTAGACGGCACATGTGCCAAGGGCTATCTCCTTGGCCTTTCCCTCGGTACAGTACTGTACGGTAGAGCATGGACTTGATGCCCAATGCCGGTTGCTCTCGCTACTCAACAAAAGCACAGGTTTGTACTGTCTTACCGGAGATACGGCCACAGTGAGAAATACGGTTCTGCTGTGACAGTTGTTGGAATGAATTGCACAATTGCTGTAATAACGGTAAGTCCCGTTGAATTGGAAGTTAGTCTAGGAGGACAAGGCAGGACGGAGAAAACGGGTGGTGTGGGCGTGGTGCATACTGTAGCGCATACAATACTGCATGACGGTTTTTATTGTGGGTGGCACTTTGAGGTGCCATGTGTTGAATTGCAATCGACTGCTGTAAAGTTACAACAGTTGGTGGGTTGTCTGTGTTTCGCTTTGTGTAAGAGCCATCCGGCTCACAAATGCTGGGAAAGGAGTGATTGTTCACGAGACAAGCTCGGCCACATAGCGTAGTACAGTACAGTATACTACTATAGGCCATGTTAGACGACTGTTTGCTGCAGTTAATAGAGATGGATTTCATAGAAAACCCACAATCTCAATGATCAAGATCACAGCGTTATAAAAAGGATCACAAATTCCGATCTTAGATTCTCCGACATCCTGAGACCGAGTCTGCCATTCGCGCCAACAAAGACATTTTTTATTCATTTGCACTGTTGGCATTATTATACTGTATATGCCGCACTGGCGACATCGATTGCCTTGCATAGGGACCGTCCAATGCAGTCTCCAGACCCGTCGTTGCCCACCCACGTCTCCAGCGTCTAATACCGTACTGTACAGTACAGTACTAATGATTGCGAATAACGTGCTGAGAGAGTGCACTACTCTAGCTAGATAGAAGACTGCATCAGGTTTTTGGTAAATTTGCCAGCTAGTTGCTGTTCGTGTCTTTTCCGTAATCTGGCAAGATCATTACAGTAGGTACTGTAGAAATTTCTTTCTCCGCTTGTGGTGGGGATCTGAGCAGAGTACGCTACAGTAGGGTACACGATATAATGCCACTTTTGATAGTGCCCAACTCGATTTAGTGCTACCCAATTTGCGATGGCACAATTTTCCAGTCATTTGGATACAGTTACTGTACAGCCATTAGCATATACTGTAATGATTTGTCATCTACTGTCGCTGCTTACCTGCACCTGTTTTTAGGTTTGCTGGAAAATAGCATCACACTCAGAATACCTTTCCGATCGCCTCACGACTTTCCATCGCACATCATCTCCTGCATCGCCTCTGATGTCATCAAGCTCGACAATTCGCCCATTTCAAAAGCCAGGCGAACACGCTTAACGCTAAGATGTGGAATATCTTCATGGCAGCCAAACGTAAAGAATTGCAAACCGTCATAAGGCACACCCGTGGCAACGCTGAATCTAGCGCCCTATGCGGCCAGCGTCATCGACTCCGAACAAGTGACATGCCCCGATGATCCTCGCGTAGCCCAGCACCGTGCACAAAGCTATGCACATGCTGATACCCACCTTCTCCAGTTTGTCCGACGAGTCAACCCAAGCTTCTCTGACGGACATGGTGGTCTCCCAGAAACGCTGACAGCGGCCAATCTTGCAAACGGGCCCCATAGTACACACAGCATCATGTATCGAGCCTGGTGCAAGTCGGCAACAAAGGTATTCTGGAAAGAATACGAATGGGAGAGGTTCCCAAGCACTACGCTGCATACGGAAGCTGATATTCGGCGAAGGATCCGCCAGCAGGCATACTTAGAGACGCCTGCTGCAGCCTTTCTCACCACACATCCGTCTGCGGCCAGCCGAACCTATAACAAGATGTGATCAGTGATGCTACGCCGCCACCTGGGGGTACACGTGTTTGACGACACGGTGCCGCTGCAATGCGCGGAGTGCAGCAGGCCCATGGACAACCAAGGTGACCATGCAGCGGATTTTTGCAAAAAAGGCCTGGGATGGACTAACCGGCACAATGCCGTAGTGAAGGTATTTGGCCGACAAGTGTTCAAAGCAGCAGAAGTCGACATCCAATATGAGGTAAAATACTTACTTCTCGGACTGAATGCACGGCCTGCCGACATTCTGGTGTACCCGAGGTCGGAAGAGATCAACACCTTGCAGCCCCTCCCGTTGGCGTACGACATCACAGTAACATCGCCATTCCAAGAGGGGTTCATGTCCATTGGAGCGCGTGAGGCGCGCGCCGTTGTCAATGCAGCGGAAAGACGGAAAATAGGGAGCTTGCCAGCAAAGTAGCAGCCATCCCCGGTGAAGCCCTCCCAGGACGATCAAAACTGGGATGGAAGTTTGTGCCGCTAGCCTTCGACCCACTTGGATCGCCGTCTGCGACGACGTCGAAGGTAATCGACGAATGCGCGGCCGCTGTCGCAACCCGCAGCGGATGTTCGACGGGAGGAGTAAAGACTCGGCTTTATCACCAGCTTAGTATGCGATTTGGTCCAAGTTTGGCGCGTCTGGAATATGTCGCGCCCCGCAACATGCGAAGTTTAGCCACCCTATTCAAACCAAATTGTTTTAGGATTGTTGCAGTGGGGTATCCAAGAATGCATGTTGCACCTGCATGTATGTCTGTGGCAAAGTAAACATCGCCACGAGGCAGACAGTAATTACAGGGATGCTTCACCTCAAAGCTGACAGTTCACGTGATATTGATGTGGAGTAAAGCAAAAACTGCCAAAGTTGATTAGTGCCAATTATTCTTCTGCGTCGCGCGGTAGCACTATATCGTGTACCTCCCTCTATGCCGTACAGTTTGTAATAGATTACAGTATTCGCGAACTGTAAAGTACCGTACAGACACAGTTTGAACTAAAGATGTTCACGCAGTGCAAATTGCCCGAAAAATTAGCAACCTGAATAAACGTCCGCAACGTGTTCGCGTGGCACATTTCTTATCGCTGGCCTGGATTGCGCTTCAAGTCGATAATCTCGTCCCCGGCTCGCGACTTTAGACCAGCCGACATCCTCCTCAAGCAACCCACCCATGGTCCTGAAGCCGGCCTCCCGGACCGGCCCATCGCGTGTAAAGTCGCCGTGACTTCCCCATTTCACCAATCTTCACTCACGAAAGCGACCCAAATCGCCGGTGGGGCTGCCGCCCTCACGCACTACCGCAAGGTCCAGGACCTCCAAAACAAGCGGTTAAGACGCCTGGTGGTTCCCGGCCAGCCCTCTGGCCACCCGGGTTTCTGATTCCAGCCAGTGTTTTTTAATTCACTTGGTGCACCTTGTCCGGAGACCATGTTATTTGTCGAAGAGTTTGTACCCCGTGTTGCCGGGAAATTACACATCTCGGACGCTACTGTTTGCACGCGCATTTACCGGCGTATCAATTGCGCCTTGTGGTCGACTGTGGCGGTGGCCGGCATATCGCGAGACCCTCTGCACTTGATCGATTTGGTCTATCCAGTAAGCTTTTAACTGAATTGTCCGTTCGTAGGTGCACTCTCAGGATAAGTACTGCATTGTACTGTACTGTACAGTAGAGTACGATATCTCTCCCAATAAATGTACTGTACTGCTGTAATACTTCTCCGTTGCTTACAGTTCGGAATTCTCTTGCTAAAGCACCAACCCTTCCACCTTACGCAGCAAACAAGTGTCTATTGGACCGTTGTCCCTAGAGTAAGCGTACTTTGGAGCAGTATGGAAACAAATTTTTGCTTCAGCGCACGCAAATTTTTCGAAACTCCAACTCCCAGTGAAATTGCTACGCCCCAAGAAACCATTGCTGGGGATAGGCCTCACGTCGGCGCTCGACATTTCCGCCGCCGCTTTCCTTGCTTCTTATGCCGCTGCTGATACCCTCGGCCGCTCCATCTTACCGGCTGCCGTGCAACCGGCGAGCTCATAAAAAGATGCAGTCGACGTTTACAGGGTGTAGTCTGCCTCATGTCCGCCGTCGAAGATAGTTCCCTTCAGCGCCTTTCGCTCCAACAACCCACCCTCGCAAAAGAAGCTGACGGATGCAATTCACGAAGCGGCCCAAGAGCTCATACCCCCTGGCGACAACAGGACACAAGCTTTTCGCTCGTCGATGGGCCCAGCCGGTGCTAAACAATGGGTATACTACACACCATGCCCGGGCCCTAAGACACACATTGCTCTCAAAGCTTTCTCCGTCTGGCGCCAATATTATTGCCAGGTACCGTTCTTCGCCCCCAACGCCCCGTGTCCCAGGAGCAACTGCCCGGAAACCCTGGATATCTTCGGTGACCACTACATGCGCTGCTTGCATGGCCGAGGGCGAATCGATCATCACGACAGCCAAATTACGGTCCTCACTTCGGACCCGGCAAAGGCCGCCCGGAACCCGGTCATGGAGCCCCGTCCCAATGGCCAACATCGCACTAGGCCAGACATCAAGGCCATAGGGAGCACCGGATGGACAGACTTTTTCGACATTACATTCGTCAAACCACTTGCTCCCTCAAACACACGGGCCCGTTGCTTCAGCCCCTTGACATCTCTGAACGCCGCGAAAGCGTCAAAGTTCAGGAGGTATCAAGACTTTATCACCACGCATGCCAGATCCCGACCGATCCCAGTGCCGATATCCGCTCTTGTCGGGTGGCACCCGGAGCATTCGCGGTGCTGACAGACGTGGCTAGGCACGTCGCCGTACGAGCCATGGAGACCTTCGGTCGGGTGCGATCTGTCCTTATGCAAAGACACGCTGCGCGACGGTTTCGTCCAACGCAGCATGCCTTACGGCTGGCCTCACACAAGCCCTGTTAGGTCGCACCTCCTGAGTCCGCCTCATTTTTATAATACACAGACCTGCCCCCCCCCTAGTCTTCGGAAAACAGCCGTCCCGCATCCGTACTCAGTAAAGCACCCCAACTCCCCCCCCCAACCCCCCAGAAGAGAACGTGATTTGCGAGCAGCGAGTCCAAAGCTGGCTGACTTTCTGCCACAAGAACAATTGAACCGCCTCTTTCTGCTTTGAAAGGGGAGTTGAGGGCCCGCCGTCATCTTGTAGATTTGCGAAAGCACCATCCTGTCTGTATGTCTTGCTCGTATCTCTTGTACAATACAATTCAGTACAATACAGCAAAAGCTTTCTGCTTCATACTCATCGCCATTCAACGGGCTTTGAAAGGCATTTCCCTCGACAACCAATCACACTTGTAAAAACAGAGGGACGATGTACCACGAGTTGGATAGGGGAACACGGCTATCTATTTACTGTAACAGCTCATGCGTTGCTCACACGGGCCAAAGCGAATTTCCCGACAAGACAATCAGGTGACAATCTTAGCTCCGGACCTAGCGAAGGCCACCAAACACCCTGTCATGGAACCCTATTCGCACGGACAACACCGAACACGACCCGACACTCGGGCAATGGGATCCAGAGGAGGGACCGATTTCTTCGATGTGAACCCTGCGAACTCCCTTGCTCCCTCCTATAGAAGAGTTGACTGTCACAATCCGTTGACTTCCCAGAACACGATAAGGGCTGTCATGTGTCGGAAGTAGCAAAACTTTATAGCGACTTGTGTAACAGTTTATTGTGACTTCTGTCTGATCTAGGCTCGTCCCTATTCCCATTTCCCCATTCGGAGGCTGGCTCCCAGACTCATATGCTGTAGTAAAGGACGTTGCTCGGATGGTAGCTGTAAGAGCGGTGGGGTCGTTCGGAAAGGTTCGGTCGGTCCTAATGCGAAGGCACGCTGCAGCGGCTGTGACTGCAAACGCCGCGTGCCTCATGGCCGGTCTTACTCCGGTCTTCTGAGGGACACTGTGGGCTTCTTTTGTGGCCTCCACCAGTGAGTCCCCCTGCACACCACGACGCCGGATAACAGCAACAATATCTTTGAAAATGTAAACCACCGCCCACTTTTCCCCTGTAACAGATATCCCGGCTAACACCAATTGGAATTTGACGCCAGTTGTTTTTTCCGAAAGGATTTGGTATCATATGTCGATGTTTGCAGACCAACGGATCACCATCACGCTGTGAAAACAGTTCCCAACGAAAAAATACCCGGAATCACAGAAGCGTTGCCATCACAACTCCCACATCTCGCGGACTCCCGAGTATCGCACCTTTTCTATTCGTAGAAGATCGTTAATCTTCGGCAGTTACACTGAAAAGGAGAGGACCAATTTCTGTCTAAGTTGCAGCTGGACAAAACGAAGTGCAGTCGACTATTCTAATTCTTGTGCCCAGATATGGCTAACTAATACTAAATCAGATACCACGGAATTGTTCAGGCCAGTCTCATCAGCAATCTAAACACTCCCTATTGCAAAATGGAACATGCTGCACGAATATCCTGCAGTTACTTTTTCCTCCTCACCATGATCAGCATCCCTTGGTTCACCAAGATTCTTGTTGGCCTCCAAGTTACACTTTCTATGAAACCAGAATATCCAATCATCTATCAGTCGAGATTCAATCAGAGATGACACTAGAGGTAAATTAGTGAATTCCTTTGAAAGTCGTGCAGTAGCGTGAGCGTGGATACATTCATGTTTAAACAAGGAATACCGCGTAATAGAATTTTGGAGAGTGATATCTTGATGCAGACTGAATCAGTCTCAGCATATTAGCATACAAAAAAAGGCAAAGGTGTAAATAAGGTAAGGGCAAACTTCAAGAACCTTAGATTATCGAGTGTGGAACTGCGGCCGCTTTTTGCTTTTCTGGGTGGGCAGCAGTCAGTCGTCTATTTCAGGTTGACTGCTACCGGCGTTGTTCCTGCCTGTTTTTGTCGTGACGCAACTGAATGCAGTTTACAGGGTACATCTGCGATGACCTTTCGAGTCTTTCCTTCCTTCAGGGATTTCCCAAGACTCTTTGAAACTTGAAACAGTTAAAGGATTGAAAATTAAGTATCCGACCGCGGAAAGATTGATAATTAAGTATCCGACCGCAGAAAGACACCTGGCTAAGATTTTTTCACCAATTCACCGCACCAGACCCGATATTAGCTCAATAAGGCATACCGACGGCACGGACTTTTTCGACATCACCTTTTTCAACTCCTTGGCACCCTCTCGAAGGGGAGTTCATAACTTCAATCCGCTGATCTGATTGCAGCGAAAAACGCGAAAATGAGGAGATATGATTCATTCATCGCAAATTCTGCCAAAGGTATACTTATTACCGTTCCCATCTCTACCCTCGGAAGCTAGCACCTGGATGCCTACGCGCTGCAAAGCACGGAATATGGCAGTAAGGACAATGGAGACGTGTGGGAAGGGTGAAGAAGTCCTCACTCAAAGGGACGCCGTAGCGACATAGATCGAAAATATCTTCCAACAGTAAAGGCACCCAATACCTTCCCGTCGCGGCATCACTGTCCCATGCTGCCTGCCTGATGGCTGGACTCCAGCCCGTTTCATAGGGGGGGGGAATTTGGGGTGCTTAACTGATAAGAGATGTAGGACGGCGATTTTCCGAGACTAGGGGGGCAAGTCTCTGTATTGGAGAGTCTGTAAAGGAGCCAGAATTAGGCGGGACGATCTCAAAAGGCTATTGTGAGCAGCATTCTGTTTGCAAACAATTTCGCTGGCAAATTGCCACAATTTGTGAGCCTAGCCGTTAGCTATGCTGCGTTGGACGAAACCGTCGCCGCAGCGTGTCTTTGCACAAGGACAGATAGCACCGGCCCGAAGATCTCTAAGGCTCGCACGGCGACGTGCCAGGTCACGTCTGTCAGCGCGGCGAATGCGTCCGGGTGCTACCCGCCGAGAGTGGATATCGACACTGGGATCAGTCGGGACCTGGCATGCGTCGTGATAAAATCGTGATACCTCCTGAACTTAGACGCTTTCGCAGCGTTCAGAGATTTCACAGGGTTGAAAGACCGGGCCCGTGTGTCTGAGGGAGCAAATGGATTGACGAATTTTACATCGAGAAAGTCTATCCCTCCGGTGGCCCCTATGGGCCTGATGTCTGGCCTCGTGCGAGTTCGCCCATTGGAACGGGGGCTCTGCGACCGGGTTCCGGGCGGCCTTCGCTATGTCCGACGTGAGAATTGCAACGAGGGCGAAAGGTTTGGGTGTTTTACTCTTGGAAGCATTATCCGATGTATCCCATAGTTTTCCAGACAACCACAATCGACTCAAACAGGTATACCGACGCAGTAATGGGGGGGGGGGAACGACGCTGCCTAAAAGTCAACCTTCAAGCCACCCATCAAGCAGGTCGCATTGGACATGACGGCTGCTGCAGAGTGCCTTGGCATCAAAACGGATTGTAACGATGCCTCGTTCCCTAAGGTAACTTAGGCACTCTGCTAACCTCGTATTGTGTGAACTTACACCCAGTCGCTTTAATCCGCAATGGAACTGTAGTGGGCAAAACAGGGATAGAGGATAGTCTTGCGATCGTAGCGCTGTGGTAGGGAGCGCTCGCGTCAATGGGATGACTGGAATTGGTCTCCGCCGGGACGGATAAAGGGCTCGAGGCTATCAGCTTGGTCCACTCCATTATCCCTTTGTGTGGAGTGACGAAGCAGTAAAGTTTACGTATAAATATTCTCCGGTGCGAGGTGCGAGATCGAGCCTCTCTCATATTTTGGCGGATATCGCCACGTGTACCCTAAATCACACGACACCCCCCCTAGCCTGAAAGGCGGGCCAAAAGGCCGTCCAACCGCCGTCGGAACCCAAAGTGTTTTGGGACTCATCGTGGCCGGTGTCCGGTGGCCACAAATTTTGGTCCCGAGAGCCATGTACAGTACAGTACACAGTACTGTACATGGCCACAAAATTGAGATACGAGAGCCATGTACAGTACTGTGCATGGCTCTGAGCCACAAGTGGCGTGCACTACACAACAGTACAGTAGAGGCGCCTTAAAACAGGCGAGCAGGGGGTCGAGGGAGTACTTTTTATATTTTGCTAGGAATTTAGACCAATTTGTGCGTTTTAGAAAATTGCGAATCTCTATACAAAGGCAGGTCGACTGAGGTGTGAGCCTCGACCGTCCAACAACAAGTACCACCATCCCAAAAGCACCAACCCCAACCACCAAACCACCAAACCACCACCATCCCCAGACCCAAAACCTGCAAACCACCTTAGCACCACCATCCCCAGGCCCAAAGCTACCACCGAAAAACGTTGTTGTCCTCTTCTCCATTGCACTTTAGGCAGTTGTGTCCCTTGTCTCCTTGGACTTACAGTGTGCATACTGAAGTTCAAGCGGGCAATACCCATTATACTGCAGGTGTCTCTTGTCTCTTTAGACTTACGGTGCTTAGCTCGAAGTTCAAGGGGGCGATACCCTCAGTGACTGCTAAAATTTAATCCCTGAGCTAAATAGGAAAAGAAAAAGAACAAGAACAAGAACAAAAACAAAAGAAAAGGGAAAAAAGGAGAAAAGAAAAAAAGAAAAAAAAGAAAAAACGAAGGGAAGGAAGGAAGAAAACAAAGAAAAACAGGAGTAAATAAAATTAGAAGCCCCCAAATAGAGGTGCGAAAAAAACAGAACCTCTTCCAGTGCTAAACAAAAATCAGCACTATTAGGTTCCACAGAGGATTGGGGTGGCAATGAAAGAGGCCGCGCTGATAAAATTTCCGTCGGTCGGACTATATCTGGGATCGAAATGCCGATACCAGCCCCTATAAACGTTTAGGGTGTCAGTGAACATCAGCGAAGAGAACTTTGACCAACTTTTCTTGTCAGAATACGCTCAGAATACCTTCTGGGCAGTAAACCATACTTGCGCAATCACACCACCCTTGCGCCATATCTGCCCACACCTCAGTCAACCTACGAACCTCTGTCTCAACTACGCAATCCTGCAATAGATGAGTTGTCATGTAACACCTTCCTCTTCAACTGGGACCGGGGCGAGTACCTATATCAATCCCTTCAATAATATTTGGAGAAGCAGCTTAAACAGTGGGAATTCTCAGTACCCTATACATTTCAGCAAAATAGAGTCATCAAAAGGCTAAACAAGGCCCTTATGGAATCAGTAGGCTATTTTTTGATACAATCAGGCCTACTAAATTGCCTGGACAGAGGCAGTAATGGATGTGACTGGATTAAGAAATGTAATTGGCACCCGCACGCATAGTTGCATGACAAAAACTGAAGTTGTAATATGCAGACGGCCCAATGTTAGTAACTATCGGGTGTTTGGACGTGTAGTGTGGCTATTAAACACCAGAGATAAAAGAAATAAGTTGGTGAAACTAGATGGAAGGGGCATCCTACTAAGGCGTTCACCTCATGTAAATTAATGAGTATGGTATTTTGCGAAAAAGGTATTTTACATGCTAGGCATGTCAGATTCAATGAGGATGTGTTCCTATCTCTTAATGTTAAACCAATAGACGCGTCATTAGTATGTTACGCTCGTCAAAAAATGATCAGGCATATTGGTCCTATTAAGTATTTTTAAGGTATCTTGAATACAGTGAACCTGTTCCAAGTGATAAAGAAGATCAAACTGATATGGATAATAGTGTGCAGCGTGGGGCCCGACAAGAAAAGATATGTAAAACTATCAGACGATTAGCGATGAAGTTGTAGCTCATCGTACAGTTTCCACTCAACGCATGGAGAGGAATCAGTGGAATATGGCTATTGAACATATAAACTCAGAAGAAATACAAGAAATGATAACGCAAAACCAAACTGCAAAAGATGGAGGAGGTAGTGGGCGTACAAACGAGACTGGTTTGATCGCACCTGGTGATGACAAGATTCCCTCAAGTGTTGAAGAAGCATATTCTTCTCCAAAAATTAGGATGTGGCGGGATGCCATTCACAAGAAAATAAGAAGTATATGGGATAGACATAGAAGTATATGGAATAGATATCTATTCCATATACTTCTTATTTTCTTTTGTACGTGGCGAATATCACGAATTGCGCGCAATGCCATTCAGGATGGATATGGGCAGAATTTTTATGCCCTGTTTAAATTTTCAAAAATTCGCTTTTGTCTGTAGTGTCTTACGAAAGGCTGTTTAGTCCATCATCTTTATGTCAAAAGTGCGTTTCTTAACGAAAAACTCCCTGAATATTCGCAAATGTATATTAGACCTCTTTAAGGAGCTAAATTAAAACTCCGAGACGGCTATGATTTAAAGCTACTGATAGATTTGTATGAGTTGAAACAAGCTATGAGAATTTAACCGAAAAATTTCCAGCAAGTATTATGAAGTGTTGGGCTCTCACAACTGAAATATGAAGACTCTGTTATTTTTAATGCATATAGATACGCAGTATAGACGTCGGTGTATGTTGATGACGTTTTGCTCATCAGCAACTCACATGAGGCATTAAAAACAGTGAAAGAAATCTTTATCAGGGAGTCTGACATGAATGATCTTGGTAGAGTGGCATCATTTCTTAGTGCTGAGGATATTTGGAAGGGAGGAATCCGTTCTGCGTCAGAGTTCCTATACTGAAGTAATTTTTGAGCTTTTCGGCCTGAAAAAATGCAGACAAGTGTCGACACCTATGATCCCTACTAGATATCAAAATCATAACGAACTAGTTCCTATGCGAGGAAACGATATAGGAAACTATAAGATGGCAATAGGGAGTCTCTATTTCCTATAAACCTGGACTATATATGAAATTAAAGCAGCTGTTTGTGTAGCAAGGCGGAGAGCTCAAAAAAATACGATTGGAGATTGGTTGACGGTGATACGTGTAATCCCATATCTTCGTCGTACGGTAGAACTGGGGATCCCTATGGAGTTCGGAGACCAGACTAGATTTACAGTACTTACGGAATACATAATATGTGTATTAGGCGGGAAATCTAGATACGCGACGTTCGTCAAAAGGAATGATCATCATGGTTAATGGTATTCCGGTATCTTGGAAATCTCCTAAGCAGTCTGGCGTCGCATTGTTCTCCTATGAGGCTGAATTTATTTCCCTCAGTGAATGCTTCAAAGTGATAAAGTCGGTATTACAGATTTTAATAGAACTACGTCTTCACAACGACAGACCTTTTATCATGATGGAGGAAAATTCTGCTACAAAAAAGTGGTCAAACTCGGAACGAATGGCAAAAATGTTGATATCAGGTATCATTTCGTGAAAGATGAAGTGATTAGGGAGTTTATAACAATTCAACACTGTTCATCAGAACTAATTTTAGCTGATTCATTGACTAAGGCAGTTAATGGGCGAAGACTTGTTTACTTGCGTGAACAGCTTGAGTAGGTACTGCGATCGCTGAGAAATTTTTTCTCAGAACTCATGCAGATATGCAGTGCGACGTTTAGTAAGGGTGTCAGCAAAAAGTTGAGTTAAGGAGCGGTTTGTTGGTACTGGCCATGAGTAACCCTAGTAGAAAGTTTCGCTGTTATTGCCGGATAATTGCATGACAAGGGTGATGCTTGGATGTCATTCGGAGGATCCTAGAAGGA
Organism: Kappaphycus alvarezii; assembly: GCA_002205965.3. NCBI lineage: Eukaryota > Rhodophyta > Florideophyceae > Gigartinales > Solieriaceae > Kappaphycus > Kappaphycus alvarezii. The sequence goes on along the minus strand of NADL03000085.1, from coordinate 186,950 downwards.
TAAGTGTGATGCGCATAAATGAAGCGTTATTAGTAGTAGATTTTTCGAGGTCTAGCACCTGCTTTGCGGAGGGTTTCCAATCATTTTTTTTGGCATGGAAAAGTGGACGTTTTGTGGATGGCTTTTTTTTGAGTTCACAGGACAAGAAAAGACATAAAAATATGCGATAATAATTGTATTACGCACCAAGGAAGAAAATAACACTTCTACTCTGCCCCAAAGGTTTCCAAGGCCAAAATCTGCAAAAATACCTCAGACTGCGTTGGAAGACTCTTACTACTCTGTACCAAAACCTCTCGAATGCAGCCTGTCCATTACTGTCCGTATCCCGGCTCGAGGCCCTGTTCAACAAATTCGGACAACTCACCAGCGATTTCGAAGCCCCTCTGTCAACCATCGACGACAAAAAAGGGCAATATCTTCCGACTTTCATTGTTACTCAACAAAGGTAAGCCTGCCTTTTCAAGCTGAGCGAGGATTTTGACACGCAAGTGTCTGGAGTCGGCGATTTCCTTGAGGAAGTGTGCATAATTCCTCGCGAAGGTAGCGTTAAAAAAGGTGTTGTTTTCATCCAAAGCAACAACGAGGACATCATAAGGGACCTGAAAGCATCTAATTGGTCAAAGCAATACCTTTGGCTACGCTAAATGGAAGATTTTGAGCTCTAAATCTACATCGTTTGCAAAGGCTTCAATGTACTTGACAAACGGGTTGGACAAGCGGGTTGGACAAGCGGAGAGGCTGGGGTGCGATAGATGGGGAGTGTATATATGCTAGGGGTTGGGATGAGTTCTGATGGCATTTAAACGATGTAGAGCCTTGTTCTGGCTCGGGCAGAAATGGTGGGAAAACCGGTTCGGTAAATGTAGAGCGGATCTGGAACAAGACATGAGAACCAGATCGCCATGCTTATTGTCTCGCTAGACGTTGATATTTACGGTCTTTGAAAAGCTGCATAGACTGGTATGTACCACCTACATCACGGGAGATACAATTGTGAAAGAAAACGCAACTAAGATCGACAACAGCGCGTTGGGAATATCTAAACGTTTTACCATAATTCTGCAAGATGTAAATGGCAACACGTACATGATGCTCATTACTATGATTAACGCTCGAATAGCAAGACGAAACAGTAGAAGAGGTAATTACAAGCATCGAAAATATCCGAGGGGGAGGCGGCGCAGTTAAAGATATGGTAGATCAATCGGCAGAGATTGATAATGGGGACGGCGAGATTTTTGGTGAACAAGGCGCCTTATAAGCGCTTTCCCATTCTGCATTTTCCATCATTTTCAAGCAGAGATGTACGAAGAGGTTATAGTGACAGTTTAAATAGACCATGAAGGTGAAACGCAAGGGGATTTGTGAATCAAAGGCGGCAATGAAGATGCGATTTTCCAACACCTGTCTCGCGGAACGATCTTCGAATAGGTGATGCCCTGGGATATAGCCTGCACTATTCTGAGCAATGGACTTTAGAATATCGAAAATCTGGTGCAATTCGACTTCAGTCATCCATTGGTTAGGCTGAGTATAAGTTCTGACAAAGCGGCCATTTTCAAAGGCACTTTTCCATTTCCTGACAAACGAGGCTGGGAGCCAGGATAATGTGTCTTGTTAGGTTAATGAGGAACGGAGGGTGAGGACGACTTGGACGGCTGCCAAAGTTACAATGAGGCGTAAGGAACGGACTGCCAGACAGGGTAGTAGACGTGGAGAGAGTGGGGACTGTAATCGCGGCGAGGAGAAGGGAGAACTGTTTTAGACCGGGTGTTGAATCCGTACGAGCAAAGAACTGTGGGGAATAAGCTGCACCGGCACTGCAGCGGCTTTATGTTGAGACCCAGATTGAAGATGTTTGGACTGACCTAGTTATTTCGTACAGAATATGCACTCATACCAGTTATGAAGAGCGAGCTACTTTTCATGGCAGCGAAGACACTTTTTAATACTCACATAAGAATACACGACGTACTCAGATAATAATTGTTCAGCACTTATATTGGATAAGAATGAACAGGTGAAGTCAATATTTGGGACGATTAAACTGCAGAAAATGCTTGACAACACTTCCCGAAATCGATTTTTCATAATCTCCCGGCAAAACATACTCAAAAAAGTTCGAATTGTGAACGGTGAAAAATATTATTGAGAACCTCTACAACTGAAGTGACTAACGTTACTTCCTTTAGAAATCGCATGCAAAGCGTTACCAACACTGCAATTGCGGTCATAGTCAGTCCCTCAGTAGCTGCCGGTACGTTCTCTGGGCCAACCCATCTGGTGAGTACCGTGAGCCGCCTAGCGGCAAAATACTTTGGATCCATTTGCTTCACGTCTGCTACACCATCGCAGTTAGCATCAATCTGATAAGTCCGGGTTTGAAGTCTTGTCAGTGAAACGCTTTTGAAGGTTCTCAACGGCTCTTTCAATAGCGTGATTAGACTTACTTTTTGTCTCTCGATCTGAAATTTTGCATCTCAAACGCAATGCAAAATCTCATCAATTCTTTGTAAAGAGCGGTGCACGCCAACTTAATGCGATTTAAACCAAACTGATGAGCCACCTCGGAAGATGAAACAACTGTTATTTATACACCTCCGAAAAAGACAAGTGCAAGTACATACAAAGCGACAAGAAGATCCTCCAGATGATAAGCTGTAAAGTAATCCAAGCAGGGTGAAGTGCCTCTAGGATTTGGATCAAAATAGGCCTAATGGCATCAGCAAGAGGGAAAAGAGCTAAAAATAGCGGCTCTGCTTGATTTTACATTACTTTTGCCAGCTCGAAATCGAACGAGAAGCCCATCTCAGAGGATTACTCCTGTTGGCTGGACAAGCTCTTCCGTATACCGTCCACAACAAATTATAATTCACTTACGGCACAACCAAGTGTTTCCGAACTGCGGAGAGCGCTTCGCCTGTCAATCAGCGGTGATAAAAATTGTAACGTTGCGAAATAGAAATATTCCATATAATTAATACTTAATCAACAACCAATTGCGTCGATGTATCACGCTTGCCTTGCTGGCACTGTTACATGGTAGCTATTCCGTTAGACATGTTGTCATATTGCCGGAAGTAGACAAATTTTCCCGAAGATTGAATTTGATGGAAGGCCCTCCTTGGTTCCTTGTTTCTTCGGGAACTTCTTACAAGTGTTGGAGGTAAGCAGAAGAAGCTTGTGTCTTCTGGGGCCAAAGATCCGCAGTGGTCATTATTTGTCGATTCTTTTAAGATTACCGCAGGCATCTTGAGGTCCATGGGCTAATATCTGAAGGCATCTGTAATATCGTTTGCATTTCATTTCGAATTACTTGAAATTACTTGATTCATGTAGAACATGTTAAAAAAACACATAGGCAGATCCCTGTTTCATGTATTCATACAATTTTTCAGTTTCAATTCGACCGTCCGTCATACTTCTTCGATTATGATTCCATTGGCGATTAAGTCGAATTAAAATTATGCAACCAAGTTTTACCCAGGCTCGAAAGACTCCGAATTTACAACATTGAATTGGTCACGTCTTCAGAGACGTCGGAGAGATTCATTTTTTATTTTCCCGAAGGCTGTTGTTACCATAATTTCTTAACAGATGCAAGAGGACGGTAATACCGACCAGTGAAAGCACAAACCCGGCGGAAAATTTCTTATTCATCACTACGAAATATGCACACCATCAGCATTCGAGTTCAAGTCAAAACGCCAGTAGACAATCAAGTCAAATGAAATGCACCCAAACAGGATTCATCACCTTCGCAATCTTGTCTTTTTTCCTAATCATTTGCGTCGTATTGATGCCATGAACTTTTCAAAAAAACCCATCAGCCTTTTCCACCTACTTCCCAGATCAAGCTATGAAGCTCCCTTTGCAGCTACAAGGTACGTGCCGATAGCGAACAAACAAAATCTTGTGATTTGTACGGCGAAGTGGGTAGTTCACCCAGGAACGCACAAAAGCCCCACTACAGTGTTTCCCGGATAGAATCATACCGCTTAAGCACATTTCCCACATCATTTGCATACCATATTGGTCCACCGACCATAAAATCTTGGAATTTGGCCTCTATTTGAAACATGCATGATTTCCCGCATATCGGTGCATATGAAAGATTACGCAAACCTACTTTTTAATTAAATATATAAGAAAGTGGAATGCATGTGGATGCACAGCGAAAATTTTTTAGCTCCAGTCAAAGGTTTGCTGTGCAGTAAATCCAAACGGATCGACGCGAAAAGGTCTTAGGCCTATACGCATGTTCCGTTTGAGGAGGCTGGGAATTTAAAACTGCTGGGTAAAACACTGTACTGCGCCGAAGAAACCAGCACACCACATCTGTGCTGGAAACGGAAATGCAGTGTCTACCATAGCGGTTCCGTTCAAGGTGTTAAAGCAGGAAAAATGTACATGAATCACACATAAAGGTACTGTAGTGGTCGAGATAGATCTAAGGGCTGTCAAAGTAATACATTTACTCCATGATTCAAACCTTCAAAGATTCCAACAAATAAATGCAAACGACGCTTCCCATTGAGCTTGAACTATCATAAAAAAATTTAATAACAACAAAAGCACGAGTAGGACTGCTATGAATCCCTTTCTTGAGCACAACGGTCCATATTCCCAACCCAGCGCGCAAGGAAAAATGCTGACAGAATCCCAACCCCTCCAGATCTACGAGGAGTTTTCAATACATAGTGCTGATGGGGAAAGCACTGAAAAGAAGCTTTTGGCCTGTTGGGCGCATGAAAATTTCGAGCTCGAAGCCTTACCCAACCAGTCTACAATATCAAGAATTATGAAGGAAGGAATGAGTCCAAGAAAAACACTTAAAATTGGAGTGAGGCATCGTGATTGTACGGGACAGAATAATTTCTTGGAGGAAGAATTCTACCGGTGGGTATGCTATCAGTGCTGCAGAATAACTTTCGCATCGAGTCGTACGATACAGGAGAAGGCAATCAGGCTACAATTATTGGCTAAAAATGCGTTGGAAGGGGATGAAAAATTCAAAATAACATTTTGCACCGGATCGTTGAGTCTATTTAAAGATCGTTGGCAGCTCAAGTGTCGGCGAACTGTTGATGAGGCTGGTGATGGTGGTGAACATGATGTGACAGCCAGTTTAGCTCGTCTACGGACTCTTTTTCAAAAACACAATACCCCTGATGTCTGGAATCTTGACGAGTTCGGTTTTTTTCAATATTCCACCCGATAAAACAATATCTGCGCGAGAGCTGGGAGGTATAAAAAAGGAAAGACATGTATCACTGGCCTTGCATGTTGTAATGCCGACGGGAGTGGAAAACATCCTCTAATGATTATTGGCAAATCTCGTTGTCCCCAGTGCTTTGAAAAGAAGACAGGGCAGGAGATGAGTTTCGATTATCAATACAACAAATAGGCATATATGACTTCGTCGCTGTTTCTGAATGGTTGCAGAGGTTTAACAACTGTATAAGAGTTAGTGCTGGGCATAAATTGTTAGTACCCATTGACAAATGTTCGGCGCATGGCACTGCCGAAAAATTCCAGATCTCGATTTTGTTGAGGTATTATTTCTTCCTCCAAACACAACCTCTGGAATTCAGCCATGTGATGCTGGTATAATTGCAGCTCTCAAATGCAGCTTTAGACAGCTACAGATGGAAAGGATGATTGACTTAATTGTTGTTGATGCTACTAAGATTTACAAGACTACTATGAATTGGATTATGGGATTATGGAAAGAACTCCCTGAGACTATTATTTCGAATTACTGGAAACATGCTGGGCGGTTGCGTGGGTATCAATCGTCAGTTATGTATATACGTACTGTGTTGAATGAGACTACCACAATGCTGGAATCTCACAGCTGTTGCACTAGCGAATACGATGTCTTTAGAGCAGTTTCTAAACCAGGAAGATGAGAACAATGTTTTTGAAGTGTTTAATGAAAATTACAGCGTTAACGATATTGCGACGCAATGTCGTGCACCGCGTGACGGGTTTGTGAATGAAGATTAGAGCTAGGAGGAGGACTATATTGAGACACCGTCTCTGGAAGAACATCGCAACCAAAACCACAGAAATGTCAATAGTGGTTGTGTAACGAGTTGCGCACTGCATAAACGCACAGAAAAAAGAAGCTAGAATGAGAAGCAAAGTCGGAACAAATGTGAGTCGTGACCGTGAGGGTAGTTGTCAATTATCCGTGCCCTGTGGTAATGTCATTGCCAGCAACAAGTCAGCTTCCTTCCCTGTCTATTGAGATAGGGCAACGCCTATATTCTGTGCTGCATTGCCTTTAACAGTGCCGGTCGCGAATTTCGAGTAGTTCTTGTTGCAGGGACATGGAATTGCACTTGTTCTTCACAGGTGAAAGGGGCCTGGTGTTATTTCATCAAGGCTGTTTTTCACATTAAAAGATATCGCTCCCGTCGCTGGGACTGGGGTGATTCGCAAGGATGATATGCGGACGTTTCGGTCTTGTGTCTTGCAAAAGAATTTGATGGGAGAGGTTAATATGCATTTGGAACGACGTGTGGAGTTTGATATCCGTTCTGCAAGATTATCTGGTGAAGTTGCGCGTTTCGAGGGCTTCCGTTGGAAACTGCAAAGATTTTGGAGTATAATGACATGTCTTTGCCTTTACTTGCTGCGTCAACAGCGGCATCTCGAAAGTCCAGGGGAAGCTCGGTAAATTTGTACTGTACAAAGAATTTTTGGGTCTCTCCGTCCTCCTTAAATTGTAACAAGAGTTCCAAATGCTGACTTGTGACTCTCAATGCATTTTTGCTTCCCTCACTAGCAGTTGGATGATAAAGAAGCTCGATGTAGTTTACCACGTTTGAGGGTAGATGAGGATCATTATTGTGTCTTCGTTTGACCTCCTGTGCAACTCGAGCAATGTTGAAATGTCTTTTTAGGTCCCTCGAACCTGATTAAGAGCCTTCCAGAGACGCTTTACACTGTCCGGTGCGCATCGGCTTGCTAATAGGAGAAGCCTTCATCCCAGTACGACAGTCGAGATATTTATTTTGCAGCTTTTGGTGAAGCGAGGAGACTTCGAAGTTTATTAAAGTATGTCAAGGATACGCTGTAATGAAGGAAATTTCCACAGTTTATCTTATCCTAATGCCAAGTCAAGGTCCGTGAAGTATTGGCTTTGGTATTGAAAAGAGCGGGTCTTGCATCAATGGGGTGTTTCGGTTGGCTTGTAACTTGATGGCATATTTCACCTGGTCCTACAGTTGGATCGCAGGGTCCCGATGTGCAAGTTTCGTTTCATGGCAACGGTTGCACGGGTGGCGCCTCCCGGTTTGTTTTGTTTTGACTTAACCTGCTTATGATAAATTTTTGCCCCGTATCTTGTTTTGCACATATTACGTGCTAAAACGTTCACCTATGATAAATGGAGCGCTTCATTTGTATGCCCGAGTATCATTGCATATGTGCGCCTGGAAAAACGTATCTCGGACAAACATGTCGACTCATTTGAATGTGGACAGTGTTCAAAGGAGAAGGAATTGGATGGCAATTCTTCCCTCTGGTCCAATTTCTTTAGTGCGAACTGTGAGGAAATTTGTCTGCGCCATCAATATCTGTTTGAAAACTCCGATGGAATTACTGCGGGTAACAGACCTTCTAAGGACTGCAATCTTCGATCCTCGTACGAAGTTCCCCGTCAAAGTTCCGATCGTGCAGGTTCCGCAATGAATGAGCTTCCGCAGTACCCTGCTGATAGTGGAAGTTCCGACGATCGTCAAGATTCAGCGCACCTCGAAGAAGATTCTGATGGTGATGGACAACTGTATAATGGTATGCCTACCATTGTTCTCCTCGCACAGACTGAGACTGGCACGGGAAATCAAGTTGTAGCGGACATTATTGATGGGGAAAGTAATGAGAAAGAAGACGGAGAAGATGATAATGGCGATGAACCTGGAGTTGTTTCGACTCATGTGGGGAGACATGTAATACCTCGCGAACAATTCATGGAATGGGCCTAGGAAACAAGAAATAGGTCCAGATAGCTGTAGAATTCAATGCCAGATAGACTCTGATGCAACGCGTGCTCTAAAAATTGATGCGCCTCACAATTTTAGGAAAATCATTCTTCGCAATGTCGAAATACTCTGGGCGTGAGATTATCAAAATATTCTGTTGTAGATGACATGAACTCTTTCTGATTGTGTTGTCGATGAAAACTGTGACGCGTCCACATTGCAACTTCCTTGCTCAACTTGCGAGCGACTAGGCACAGAAAAGCACTACAACATATTTGGATATATTCCTATTCTTCCTCGCCTGCGTGAATGGGTCAAGAACTAGTAAGAGTGGGCCTGCTCTTTGACTATCTCCACGAAAAACTCTTCGATGAAGATTTCAGAGGAGATAATCTGCATGTTTTCTTTGATGGACAGTTTTTTGAGGATATTATATCAGCCAACGATGAGAATTCAGAATGTCCCTACGACTTCTTTACTTGTCTCTCCACTGATGGATTTCAAGTGTTTGGAGCCAACAACTTTGACTTCTGGCCGATCGTATTTTTCATGTTGAACTTGCCACTGCATATATGTTTCCTAGTGCGTAATATTGTACCAATGAGGTTTTTCGGAGAGGAGAGCTAGCAAGCTAATTTCGAGTCATTCTTCATTCCATTAGTGTGAGAATTTAGCGAGATCAGTCGCGATGACGGTACATTCCTTCTATTTCCTGATAGGGTGGAGCGAAGATACTATATTCACCTCTTTAGCGCAATGCTTGAAACACAAGCAAAGAATGTCAACAAGCGAAAATGCCTAAGGCGATGCTTAGCAAGGGAATAGAAAAACACACAACAGACGTTCAGGATCTGCTTTCTCTTTAAGCATCCTGCGTTGCAAAGACTAAGCCCCACATCTCTGAGGACACTGGCTTGCCAGAGCTTGCAACGTCAATGAAGACGGTACTAAGACGGTGTAATAGAGCGGGAAGAAGTCTTTGAGCGGCTGCACGTCACTCCCACTTCCGTGTTATAAGACCGTACCGTGTCCAAAAGCTTCGGGGTATGATCGCTGGGGTCACTCTTCTCGGTAGAACTTCGGATACGTGGCAATAGCTAGTAACAAACCTTGAAGGGTTGCGAAGTAGTCACAAGTCTCCTTAGGAGTCTCCTTAGGAGAGGCGGGGCGGTGTCTCCTTCGAAACACTGGCGGGCGATTCCACTTATATATAGACGCTGAATCACGTAAGCGTCAAAGGTGGTACGGAACACTCCGACCTTGAAAATGAAAAAACAAGAAAAAGGGAAGACCCGAAGATCAGTAGACGTGGGATCCCGAAGGAAAATACAAGCAAAGCGGGGACACCCAAGCGGAATAGAAAAAGTTATATCCAAAGCTGAAATGAAAACTTCAATGGACGAAGTAAAAAGTCCAGCGCCTGCACATATTTGCTGCGAGGACTCGTTGAAGGAACAAGCCATCCCCCGGCGGAATGAATCGCGTACTGGCTGACGTGCGAATGACTCGTGTTCATTAACTGGCAAGCCGCAATTGCATGATATTGGACCACTCTTAGCGTAAGATGAATGGAGTAAACACGAAGCTGATTTTACTATATCAGGACGAGACTATGTCAAAATGAAAGTGAAAACTATTGCAATTGTCAGGCAGGGAGACAAAAAGTGGAATAGATGGAACTGCATATAGACTAATGTATAGTTGCCATTTTTTCCAATGCGTAAGGACTTGTAGAAAATCATCAGCTCCAAATTGTTCCAATTATTTCTTTGGTAAACAAATTTCGGGACTAGAATGGTTCATTGCTCTGGCACCTGGATCCGTGCTCGGATTTGGACATATTGACGATTTTATCATAACATTTGAAGGCCAATAGGATGGAAATACCGTCAAAAGGCCAATATCTAGATGATATATGGACTAATTTTGGATATGGGACACAAAATACTCAAAACAACCACAAATCATAAACATTTTGCTCCGCACATCACGCTACTACATCGAAAATGTCCACTAGGATTATCTGAATTGCAATTTGAACACCCAAATCATTAAAAAGAAGCTTAATCGTGTAGCTGCCATATTCTCTGTTAAGACAGTAACAAAATTTGTCTCTCCAAATACCATTTTGCCTAAAATTTCCATAATTATAAGCTCTAGTAGGAATAATTTGAGAAAAATATGAATTTGTTTTGTCTAAAGGGTTTCTGTCAGCATATGTATCAGAAAGTATCATAATGAGAAAAAATATCTTCTGAGAGGCATATTTGCCTTCATTTGTGTTAAAATGAGTTCCAAGGCATCTTTGGTTCATCTTATTGCGCTTAGTATGTCTTAAACGAGAAATTGGAGGTATTGCTTTTTACGCGCAGAAATAATCTCCCTTTACGTTTCTCCCTTCATTCTCTTTTTCATAGTTTCTACTTCCTTTTTCTTCTTCTTTTTCGTCGCTATTTTTTCCTTTCTTAATACTCTTTCCTTTTTCTCGCATATCTAATATCTTTTTATGAGTGATCACCACCCATTTTGATGGCAATTTTTTTAGCCTTCTCCGTTTATTCGATCTTCTTCACCCCTTTATCTTTTCCATAATCAACATTTCTGCACATGATTTTCAACATAATCACCCTTTATAATGCGATTTTTATTAATTACCACTACAAGACCAATTTTAGCCTACTTTTTTGATTCAGCGAGCCTGTTAATCTGGAAATACTGGCATCATTTAACACGTAGGATGCCGCCTAAAATTTATCCACGTCCCAAAAATGAAAAAAAATCGACAATCCACGTTCCATCTTGACAGATATCATGCACCGAATACCCTCTTCCTGCCACATTTCCAAATACTGTCACTATCTTTCCATCACCGCCTTTCCTTTATTCTCTTTGGGCCCAAACGACGTAAAGGACTACCTCTGCGGACTTGTCTTCAAACAATAAAGCATCAGTCTTCTTCTTCTATAAGAAGGCGAGAGGGCTGCCAGAACCCGAGAGGATAGGGCAAGGCTTGTACGCCCTTTATAATACATGAAGTAAAGATGATTACACGAAAGGAGATGGTAGGTTACGCTTGACCGCATAGAGAGAGTAAACAGAACACAAGCATTTCACACTGAATGAAGTTTGCACCGGTAGATAGTTACGTGACTCCTTAAAACACGTTAATTATCTTCTCTAATCTTCCCTTCTTCTTACTCCAACGCTCGCACAAATTCTCTACCCAGTCGAAGCCATGGAGACAGCCGCCAAAGCAAAGGCCAAGGAGCGCCCGCTTTTCTGGGCAAAAATCGTGACGGCTCATATGAGCCCTCGATTTGCTACTGCCCCCTCCACCGTGTGCGATTTCTGTCGACTGCAGTCAGAATCGCTTGATCAGGCCACCCAACCGCAAGATGAGTCTCCAACGCGCCGGAGTCGAGCCTTCACACCAAAAGCTCTAGTTATCCTGAATGGTATGACAGGCTTTCCTCCGATGTTGGCCCCCATGATGTTCACGCCGGCTTTCTCCGCAGGTTCTCCAGGCAGTGAAGCCCTATATGCCTATGAAGACGCGCAGCTAAGCTTGGTAATAGCAGCTGAGGATGCTGGAGTATCCCTGCCTGGGCACGCACTCCTCACATCGGGAGATTGGACAATCGTAGTGCACTGCCATGGGCTTCAAAGATCTCCTAACAATACTCTGGGAGATCCCCAGCATATACTCTGGCGCTCGCTTTTACACAAGCTCGGTTTCTGAGCTCGTCGCCCAGCTCCCAACAATCGAATGGAAAGTTGGACTTTCGTCGCTGATGTGCACGAATTTCCAAAGCTCAAAACTGTGTCATCAGAGATCAAACTGGAAAACAGTAAAGCTCTGGCGGGGGCAATCACCCGCCTCGTTGACGCAGCACCAGCAACCCTCACAAGAGGGGATGCTTTGTAGAGAACTTCATCGCGAAGTTCTACGCGATATACGAAAACCTCGCTCCCTCAAAGATTGACTCAGATGCTGAAGCATTCACGCACACTACTTCCGGATCTGAATTTCCCACTGCGACTAAATTTGATACGGCTCCACACACCCAACCCGACCAACAAGAAAATGATGCGCCGTCAGAAGAACCTGAGGATGCCATAACACCTGGGACAGGCAAACCCTCCAAGCCCCAGACAACTGCAGACCCAACACCTGCCAAGACAGTCACCAGGGTCGCGTCACAACAGAAGGAATCTGTCGCCTAACGGCCAAAAGACACCTACTCTAACCGTCCCGGGAACCCTTTTACTACGGCGACGACGATTGTACATCGTACAAAGCCACCCCCGGCCCCTTCCCAACGCATGCTGGACATGAAAACGAAGAAGGAAAAGCTCTCCCGTGGTCCTACTATAGGAGAAAAGGGAGCTAAGGCATTCAGTCTCGCTTGTCCCCAACAACTCTGCAAATATGCACACCCACAACCAAGAGTGATCTCCGTTGCATGGTTTGAAAGGTTGCGGAGAGCAACTCGAAGAAATTCTTGCGAGGAAGCATCGTACCCTAGAAAAGCAAAAAGGTGAACATACCGTGCACGGCACGAACTAGGCAGTGATCTAGTGTACTACCGCCATGAATACGGAAGAGAACCTCAAGATTCTAGCCGAAAAAGTGGCCGCTCTTGAGGCCTATTTGAAACCGAAAGAAAAATCTATCAGTGCAGAGATTTTAGTCGCTAGAGTGATCGGCCAATACAAAATACAGTGCAGAGCGGAGCTTGTGACTGAGGAAAGGTGTGCAGCTGAGATCCAAGCAGCAAAAAGATCTATTGACGACGAAGAAGATACAGATTACTCAAAGTAAGCATCATTGGAGTTCCCAGCCGGAGTACCCACATACCCGCCAGCAAAGTTCAATCATCTTGATTTTAACTGGACTCAAGAATGGGCACGCCAAGTGTTTAGCAATTATTGTCACTAATCAGAGCTTCAGGAAGCCACAATGTTCCTGAATGCGGGCGCCTGACATAAGAGAAGCACGTTAGGATTCAACCTTGCCCGCGAACTACAGTCAGCTTATGTAGTCGGAAACCAGACGCTCACAGAACTATTCGATGTTCTGCCTATGTCAATGTATGCTACGTTTGAGGCTTTACATGAAAGTAGGGACTATCTTGCATACAGGGCCATTGACGCGACAGGTGAAGATCATTTGAAGAGAATGACCACAGCAGACAAGTTATCTACTCGTTTGAGGCCTCTAGCATGTAAGCACCGGAGGGCAGTCACTGCTAAGGGGGCCGAAGCCGAGACGAAAATCATTGCTGGCAAACATGCTGGAAACAAAGTCAACGGTGTAGTGAACATTTATTAAAAACTCCTGATTAATAAAAGCCGCCTAGTTAGCTATGTTGTCAGGGCATCTTGCATCTTGCAAGATAAATACTGTAATGCGTGCAGAGAATCTTGTTCGGTTGGACTTTAGTGTGCATCATAGCCGCCGTTTAGGGCTAGAGACAGGAGAGAGATACATTGAAATGGCTGCTAGACGGTGATTGGAACAACAGAAATGCGAGCAAGGGAAACAGCCAATCAGGCACTGCTTAAGATGAAAAAGACTTTAATACAAAGAGTATTAAGAAATCTAACAACAGATCCCCGGGCCACCCTTCCGGCGGATTGTCCAGTCAGTCTCACAAAGGGACCGAAAAAAGCCAGTCGAAAAAACGACTGGCGCAGCCAAAGGAGCGGGGGCCGGCGACGGGAATTGAGTCCCGGACCTTATACTTAGTGTACATTAGGATCACTACTGTGCACCGTGGGCCTGGATATTGGACTAACAGGAAGGTAGAACAATGAGGATGATGACGTCGTGGGGAGGAACCTTATCATGAGCCAATTTGTGGAGGCAAGAATTAGGGTGCGACCACCGGGAGTGGGAAGTACTGAGGTATGGGATCCTGGGTCCATCAGAAATGACATTAAAATCATTCCATCAGGTCCTCCGAGTGCAAATCAGAGGAACAAAGCCTCGCAGCAGAAACGATAAAAAAGAGATTGAAGGAACGAGTATGGCGGGAATTGACTCCTCCCGAGATATAGGCCGCAAATTAGGTCGACAAGGAACTTACCGCTTACAGTTCTTCTGAAAAGATGCGAGCGGTGGCGGGATTACACCATCTTTCCACCTACTGGCACCCGCGGCACAAACGCGTTTCTATGCCCGAATCTTTTGCAGCCCAACTAATAGGGAAAGAACATGTGATATCGTTCGACCTAAAGGGGGGGATGAAATCATTTCAGGATTCACCCCTCGATGCGAAAATATTTTGTGTTGAAGTTTGGGAACCGCTACTTCGAATATATTGCACCGCCTTTCGGATGGAGATTGAGGCTATGTTGGTTCGTTCGGCTGACAACTCGCTTTTGGAGTCATATCAGACACAATTTTGGGTGGAGATTATTAGAATACTTTGACGATATACTTGTTTGTCCGAGTTCAAGACGACACTCCCAAGCCCGGGACTGTAAACAAACTACTTTAATCATCGCCCGAATTTTGAAACGATAAGGTCTGTGGCTGCACCCAGAAAAAGGGGTGTTTGGTTTAGGTACGACCCGGATGGAACACCTGGGACTGATTAGGAAAACTTGGGACTGATTATAGCTATTTTGAATATAAATTTAAAAGTGCCAGACCTCCAAGTGTAGCGAGTAGAGTAATTTTTCTAAATCGCGTCCGTTGGAATCGAATGCTGGTGGAGATTACTTGTCTGAGGTCTTTCGCTGGGATATGTCAAAGTCTCAGCCTTGCCGTCCCTGACACACGTTACCGCTTACGTGAATTGTACGAGACAATCCGCTCAATCATATGGTGGAAAAGGGTCAGACAGAAGCTGACATAGAGGTCTATTGTTCATGCAGACAAGACGGTAGTGGCCACTATCCATACGGACTCGTCCAGCTGGGGTTTGGTAGCAACTATGTCACACGGATAGTCATCAAAAGTAACACGAGGGGGTTACGAAGTTTCAGGCTTCTGGCTCCCTCAAATTCGAGATTCCTATCATATCACATACAAAGAGTTACGCACAATAAGGGAATCTTTCATACGGACGAACGGAGATGAGGTGGTACATATATACTCGGAAAACACCTGAGTCATGTTCACTGTACTCCAGATGATGTCAAATCGAGGCGTTTAATGAGAGAAATTCGGAAGCTGCACGCATTCCTGTGGAAAATCCGGTTAAATCTGGGTGTAAAGTACATACTGAGTGCTTTAAATCTTTATGTGGACAGACTTTCAAGACGCCGCATAATCGTAGGCTATTATTCGAACAATCAGGGAATAATAACTGAAATCTCCTGGGTCTGCATGGCGGAATTGGACCATTCCAGGGGTTTGCAGAAATATATCCTAATCAGACCTCACCTAGAGCTAATAACATTAGCGATACGGAAAGCATCTACTGACGGTTTCAGAGGGACCATGCTGTTGCCTTGGTGGCCCAAGCGGATATTGTGGTCCGCTGCCCTAGGTGAAGCACAGTGCGTACATCAGGTGAGACCAAAAATAAGGTCACATCATCGAGAATGGACAGTGGTATGCGCTCATTTCGGGGAGATGCATCAATGAGTTCAATCAAAAACGGAATCAAACATAATCTACTGGCAGCGGTTGTGACCGAATCTTTACAGGTGGGAACCGACCTAGTCATGGCTGCATGTGAAGAAAATACGCATAAATCCTACGACAGAAAGTAGTTTACGTTCTTGACGTCCTGGGATCAAGATGGCAGAAATCCGCCTACGGCAGATGAAGTCGATATTGTGGCATACATAGGCGGTTGATTCGAGGATGGAAAAGTTGGACCGAACTCGATTACCATCTATGTCTCAGCCATAAATTCTGCATACAGGGAAATGGGCTTTTTTGCTCTGGCAGTTGGCAATCGTGTTCTAATTGCCCGCAAAGGACACGTTCGAAAGTGGAACAAAATTGATAAGGCATTGCCTTGAGTACCATGCGAATCAAGCATATCAACCAGATATTATATGAAGGTATCAAGGCCATCAATGAGAATGATTCCTATCTTTTGCGAGCGTATAGAGCCTAGAAACCGCAGTTTGTTATTTTGGAAGGCCTGGTATCACGGCTGCTTTTGAGATTGAATGAATCGAGCGCGTTTCGAGAGATTCATTTGTTTACACCATACGAGCTCTTATTACCGACCGAAAGAATAAGAATCGCGGCACACGAAGATTGGAAAGGTCGAGAAATACCAAAACTGATGTCATACACCCCCTTGATTTGATTTCCTCATGTTATCAATTACAGACCGCTGTACGTAAGCCCTCGAAAAATTTTTTTGTGATGAAGGGATCAACGTAAGCTTCGCCTGTTCCTTACAGCAAGGCACAAGGAGATTGGTTAAAGATTGCTATGGAACGCATTAGTGTAACAACACCATCTGGAGGCCTTTATTTAGCTCACAGCTCTCGTGCACGATCTTCCTCATTTGCTTTTTTATCGGGGTGCCCTTACCCATACTAAAATTACATGCTGATTGGGCGCTAGGAGGTACTACCTTCGAGAATGTTTACTGGGATCCCGCATACGTCTGTGACGACAGATCAGTGCATTGGATTGCGGAATAAATACCCCCGCACTAGTCGCCGATTTCTTTGGCTTTTTCAGGAAAATTGGATTGCGAATCCAATTTTTGAAAAAAATTAAGGCAAAAAGTCACAGCTGTACAAATAATGATATGCAATTCGTCCTGTGTCGTGTTCACTCTTGGGGAGCTCTGACCCCTCCCGCCACACCCTTTACCGAATGAGCGTACTGCGTGCTGTTGCCATTGCTTTTTCAAATCGGGCTTACACTCGAAAACCCTAATGTTTTACTCGCAAATGTCATATCAAACAGACGTAATAGAATATTTTAAAATCATGTTATACAAGTTACGTCGATTTATTTAAGAAGTCTATATTTTTTATTGACCGTCACTAATTACAATTACTTCAGACCTAATTCGATTAGAGCTTAAGGGGGTTTTATCTTACATGGCCAAGGGTATAAATACAGAACTACATCACGAGCTAAAAGAAAAAAATTCATAAAATAAACATAAACTGTATCTCATTAAAGCTTCGTTTTGAGTGACGTTTCGTTCTTTCAGATGGAATATTGCTCGCGGTCAAAAAAAGTGCCCATGACAAGGCCGCCAGCAAGTAGCTCTTCCGCTGCACATCGGAGGTCATGGATTCATCCTTGTGGCAATGCTGAATTTAGCGGCGTATGCGGCCAGCAGTGTCCACTCTGAAGAAGTGAGATGCCCCGATGATCCTAGCATAGCCCAGCACAGTGCCCAAAGCTATACATATGCTGATAGCCACCTCATCTATTTTGTCCTAGGACTCCACTTATGCTTCTCTGACGGACGTTGCGGTCTTCCAGAAACAATAACAGGTACCAGTCTTGCGAATAAGCCCGATAATACGCACAGCATTTTCAATCGAGCCTAGTGCAAGGCGACAGCAAAAGTATTATGGAAAGAAGAGGACTGGGAGATATTTCCAAGCACTGCGCTACATTCGGAAGCTGATGTTCGGCGAAGGATCCGCCCCCAGGCATACTTAGAGGCGCCTGCTGCAGCCTTGCTCACCGCACATGAGTCTGCGGTCAGCCGACCCTATAGTATTATTTGGGCAGTAATGCTATGCCGCGCCACCTTAGAGTTGACGTGTTTGAAGACATTCAGCTTCTGTAGTGCGCGGAGTGCAACAGGCCCACGGACGGCCGAAGTGGCTATGCTGCGGATTTTTTTTGGCAAAAAGGCCTAGAATGGACTAAACAGCACAATGCCGTAGTTCAGGTACTTGGCCGCCAAGTGTTCACGGCAGCAGCAAGTCGGCGTCCAATATGACGTTAAATACTTCCCGGACTGAATACTAGATCTGCTGACATCTTTGTGCTCCCGAGATCGGACGAGATCAACGCCTTCCCGTCCCTCCCGGTGGCTTGCGACGTGACAGTAACATCGACATTCCAAGAGGGGTTCATGTCTACTGCAGCACGCGAGTCGCGCGCCGCTGACAATGCAGCGGAAAGACGGAAAAATAGGAAGCTTGCCAGCAAAGTAGCAGCAATTCTTGGTGAAGCCCTCCAAGGAGGAAACTGTGATGGAAGTTTGTGTTAGCGTTCGACTCGCTTGGATAGCGTTCTGCGACGACGTAGAAGGTAATCGAAAAATACCCGGCCGCAGTCGCAATTCGCAACGAATATTCGATGGTAGTAGTGAAGACTCGGCTTATCAGCAGTTTAGTTATACTATTTCGTCCACGTGTATCGCGTCCGTAGTATGTTGAATACCGAGCGGTTCAAATGAAGTTCAAGAGGACCTCTTTTGAATTGATGGAAAGCCCTTATGAGCATGAAGATGATAAAGATGATAAAATGCTTTGGATGCCAGTTAGGACAATTTTTTTTGCAATGTTTGCCCAAAAATTCAGCGAAAAAGTCTGACGAAGAGACTTAATATGCATAAAGTCAATTCTTGGAAATTGTGGACTGATGTTGATGTGCATTCTATTTCACAAGACTTTACCACCACAAAATATTGTTTGAAGACAGAGTAGTTGGTCAAATTTATGAAAATACAAAGGAAACTAATTTATTTTACTGTAACCTGAACGACTAAAAACACTTACAGTACCTACTGTACTGTAGTTTCACATTCGAGTTATAATTTTCACCGTTAATTTCCGAACTTAACTGATCTACCAGACCAGATCATTACGGTTCAAATATACAGTATCGTCGTCATCTTTCATCAGAAGAAACTTCTCTATACTGCTTAAGAGCTTCGATAGACTACTAGGTAAGTCAATATGAGATTTGACTTCGGATGAATCCTGTACTTAATGAAACTTCCCCATCACCATTTCCCTTCTAAACTCTCCCTTTTCGGACCCAGCTCACTCCATTCTATTTATCCTTTCTTCCGCTCACGCTATTTTTCCTCTGCTATGTAATATGTTTTAAAACTCTCTTTACCGAATCCAGACCCTTGAAAATATAAATTGTTCCTTTCTGCAACCATTTTATGGTTGACGTATTGAATGGAAATCCGATGTTCATTTGATTCTGTAGATCTTTCATATCATGAAAAAGCTTTATAAAAGACGCTGTAAAGCAAAGTCGTGACTAATCGTAGGTTTGCGTGCTTTTAATGTTAGCTATTTATACAAATCAATTATTTCCGTCGAAGCGTCGAGTGCAAATCAGTTCAACAAATGTTATGTAATATATTCTTCGATTGATCTAAAAACTTCATATTCTAATACTTCAGGTAGTACCATGCTAACAACTTACCTATTTAATGTTTATGTTTAGAGATTGTTCAAAAAATGATAAATTATCTCTTAAGTATAGCATTCTGTTACGCGAGAAGCCGTTACTGTAATTATAGACTAATAATACGAAAAGAAAGATCGTAGTAGATTATATTTTCCGCAGGTTTAAATTAAAAATACTGTTGCTATTAAGAGAAAATATTTATCTCTTCCTTTTAAGTTTTTAAGTTTTTTGAAGTTTTAAATATTATTTCAAATTATTTATATTACAATTAACATGTTTGAGAGCTGCTATGTGTTCTGTGCGTATTACTAATTAGGTGTGGATAATGTTGAAACTTATTAAAGTGGAACCAATAACCAGAATAACTGCTAATGATGAAAGAGAACAATATTCTATTGGAGAGAGGCAGTTTTCTATGACATCCTAATTAATCCATACAAACTAGCGTACATGCTCGATTTTTACGTAAACGGAAATATCGAGCGTGTAATTAGAAAAACATATATTCGTAATATTTGAGCTCCATTGAGATGCATGGTGACGTCTCATAAAGCTAAGCAAGAACATTAAAACAGTTGTAGTTAAATTTCTCGCGCGGATGGAGGAGCAATTACCTGAAGTGAAGAAAAATCGACACCGAACGGGGAGGAATTGATTCCAGTAGAGCCCAAATATACTTGAAAGAATAAAAGGCTCGGTAAACTTGTAAATTAAAGGTGATTACGAAGAACTCTTAATATTGTTGGAAAAAGTGTTCCATAGTTTTAATTCTGTTGTACTCAATAAAAAAATTGGGTTAGTTAAGAGGTATTACGATTAACAGGATTCAGTGGTTAAAGAATTTGATAGAAACATTTTTCTTATTTTAAATAAAGAAAATATATTATCTAAACCTCAATAAGTAGAGAATGGGGTTTCATAGTAGTGATTCAAACAGATTACGGAAAGTTAATAGTTACAAGAGAGATGAGATGCAGATATAGCTAGATAAAAAATAGTAATGGGAACATGGTAGTAACTACTAAAAATCGTCCAAATTCAAGTCTCATCGTACAAAAAAGGCTAATAGGACTTTCAGAAAGGCAAGAAAAGATTGTTTTTGAAGGCTTTCTCGAGACTGTAAAATATAACGTGAGAAGAAGTGAGAAGTTTGCAAATAGAAGGACTCAAAAATACATCCGAGATGTAAATGCTGTTGAAGAGAATGTATTTTGTTGTTCCGGAAGTCAGAAGCTTTCATTGAAATGTTTTCAGAAGAAAAATATTAATCAGAATGTCCAAGCCGATACTCTGAACAAGAACAGGATTTTTTCTCCTTGTCACAATTCACATCCAGATCTTGACTTCAAAGTTTTAACTTCTTTTAATAATAGCGGAAAAATCGAATAATATAGCCCCTGTATATATTTATGTATATGATACTGGTCTCCAGAGAGCTTCTATATTCCTAAATCGCGTTTTCCCTGTTTTAAATTTTTCTAATGGTTTTTACTTAACATTTTAACTCTTTATAGTCACAGGAATGATCTGATGTCTCACTTCTATTTCTGATTGCGTTGGTCTCTAGGAAAATATAGGGGACGATAGCCATTAGAGACACCGAAAATATTTCAACGAGATATCACAGTCTTAAACTCATTACAGAAAAAATGGTACAGCACGATCCCAATAATTGAATTATCTCCGTTACCTACTCTGCGTTTCAATTATTGCACCGTCTCAATAATCACACTATAAGTTTGAGAGTTGTTGGTTAAGTCTGTAAACACGTTGAAGTTGATAGATTCTGAAGAGACCATTGACCTTTTTCTGCTGAATAAAGGCAGCATTCCTCAGATGAAGAGACTGCTGGGACTTTCTGACGACCTAAAGAGACGCAATGCTTTTATTTGAGCAGAGCTGTTAATAATAAATTCACTTAATAAGAGTTAGCCCACAAAACTGCTAATCCATAGACGAAATAAAAACGCCATCAGTTTTGTCTACATTACAGATTCTGTTGCTTGACTCATCTCCTTCTACATCGTTCAAACAAAACTTTTGTGACAAGTATAGGATTTACAATGCTGAGTACTTTTTACAGGCATTTCAGTCGTTGAAGAAAGCGGAGAGTTTTCAGTTATTGCCTTACTAGTCCTTCATGAAAGGCCAACTTCTCGTACAGTACAGATGGGAAACATTTGGGGCTACATTTGGATTTGGAGAAAAACATTTCTAGACATTACCGGAAGATATGGTTTCTGAATGGCATATTGATGGAATGACCCTCTGCAAATACATTCAAATCACCTTGATTTGAAAAAATATTATTGTTCATTTTTGAGGGCTCCAAAGAATTTCACCCCCACTTGCGCTTATACCATAGTACTGTTCCGCATATCCCCAATTACAACTATCACGGGAGTTCTGAAGACTTAAGACGCGCAATTTAGATTAGACTGTTATTGCAAAAGATTTACTGAGCAAAGAGTAGAATTAATAAAATGAGTGAAACAAATAAAAGATCAAGCCAATTTGGTTCTAAAAGAAATGAATGAAAATAGAATATCGTCGCCCAAGAATTTAATTAACAAAAATTATAATTTTAATCCCTTCCATATATTACAGTAGATCCAACAGGTAATGTTTTGGTTTTATTAACACTGAGAATTTTGAACGGCTTGAACAGACTAAAAAAAAGTACGAGTATATTAAAATTCCCGGCATATTTTGAGAAAGAGTATTGAAAGTACCAAAATATGAGTACTGTTTGTGTGCCCACAATGAAATTGTGTGTCTGGGTCAATTAAATCAGAATGAGATAGAGTAACAGTAATGTATAGGTATTTTGTTTTGAAGAATTACGCAAAACTCCAACCCTTAGTTTTAAATACAGAAATAATCAAATCTGTAAAAACGTAGTATAGAACAACTTACGACACTTACCTACAACAACGAAATAAAGCCAGTGAACTTTTAAAATAAACTGATCTCTAATACAGATCAATATATCAGTCAGGTGTTTAAAGATATTTCAATTAGCAGAAAGTGTAGTTCAGCTTTTATAGCATATCATGGACAAATTATAATCAGTACTAGATTTAATTTTGAAATCTAGTTTACTATTTGATTTGTTTATAGAATAAAGAGTAAAATTATTCGGCTTGATTTATATCTTTGAATTCAAAGAAAAAAGTAAATCAGTCTGTAGGTACTGTATGAATTTTTATTATTCTTATAGTACATAAAAGATCTCGGCCAGCATGAATTACTCTTGTTTATTTATTTAAAATATAAGTAGATAGATCGATGCACATAGAGTTGAAATTTTTGAAATTTCAGGGAGCAGAATTGAACCCCAATGTGATAAAATAATAATCTTCTAAGAAGGATTGATCTTCGGGTGAATTGGTTGTGGGTTTTTTGTGAAAATCGAAGGACCGACAAGTTTATCAATGGTCACAATGGATTATTTTTAATCTATAACGGAAAGCTTGAGTATGTGGACATAACATCTGAAAATTATTTTAAATTGATTACATGAGAGATATGAGATTCAGAAAGAGAGATAAAATCAGAAGCGAGCAATCAAACAGTCATGAAATCAGCGAAAAGTGTTGACCGAAATTTTGTAACAAAAATTCCTTCGTATTTCAAAAAACCTTCCTCATTAAATCAAACTTGTAATAGATTATTATTGCTGTATAAAAAGCTCCTTTTCAGTGTTTATTCACAGATAAAATAGTAGACAGGGGCATTTTGAGTTTTTTTACGTAAAATTTTGTGGAGAAGTGTACCAAATGCTTGCCCAGTTGAAATGATAGTGAAAAGAGATGAGAGATGAAAGTAAAACCTTTATTAATTTTTGCCTACATGTCACGCTCAGTTCTTTCAAAAGATATTAGTATATTATTTAATTTGAAACTCGTATAATTCCACGAATTATCACGAAAAGAGAGCGGAAAGAAAATAAAATCACCATTATATTAATTTGATACTAATTAGAGTATATAACCAACGTGATAGTGGTAAGTGTGACTTTTCATCCGTATTGCTAACAAAGAAATCTACTAAACATTTTAAATTGTAAACTAATACTTACCAAACCATACGTTGAGAATTATCTACCGGAATTTAGGTTGGGGTTTACCCACTATATTCTGGGACCTAATGTCACAAAGTACTGTGCTGAAATTAGTGAAAATATTTTCTCCGCAATATTCAATTCTTCGAAGAATATTGAAACGAAATTTTCATAGTAATTCCCATGGTATTTCCTACAAATTAAAATATTGGACACATTCTGCGAAATAATTTAAATTTCCTGAGTGCCGAATTTTTAGTTCCGAGTTATCTCGTACAATAAAACTTTACAAACTCAAGAAGAAGGATTTAAATTGAATATATTGAACACAAGTTTTTTGAGTATCAACAACAGCATATAAGCATTACCTTCTATAAATATAAGTCTGCTTGTCTTACAAAAAAGAAGGAGCTTTGTTCTTAGTGCGTAGGTAGTGACCCGAAAAAAGCATTGTTTTTGAGTAGAATAAGCCACAAACAATTTTTTTTGTTTCCTTAGTAAGGATTTTTGCTGACTTTAATCCTGATTGAAATGGTAAACCTAGTTCCTAGTGAAATAAATACACCGATATGTAGATGATCTTGAACATTTTCTAGGCTAATCATTATATTTGTGTGAAAATGTAATTTATCCCAAATATATAACTATTTATGCAAGAATTTGTAGAATTTTATTCGACCCAGTCCATAAACGTAGCTTAATTAGGAAGAACAAGTTCCAATTATCCTCCTTATAGAGAAGCGCAAAAGAAACTGTTCAGTAGCAGGGAGGGCTACTGAAAATATTTGATTGTACGAGGACGAGAATTTCATACCGTAATGAGAAAACCTTTTACTGCGAAATTATTAAAAATAAGTTGAAACATAAGGTAGTAACAATCGAATGAACCCTTTTCGGTCATTTGATTCGTTTTGTCGCAATATAAGATTCAGAAATAGTATTTTTACCGAAATAGTTCCACTTACCATCACAGGTCTCTACGACTAAAAAAGATATCGGTTCATTCCGATTTTAACCAAACCGAACCTGAAATCGACGTAGAAATAGTAATTGTCTTCCTTTCGATTGAATGCGACTCTATTTTAAAAAGAGGATAGAGTTGTTCCTTCACATAATAACTTAAAACTTAAACTTTTTTAAGGTCTATTTAACTACTTTATACCTTTATTCCCCAAGTGCTTTCTCCATCGAAGTTGGAATTGAAATTATTTCGAAATGAAATTAAATCGTTTTCTAACTTCCAAGATTGGATCGGAAATTATCGTTTACCTAAGTTTAGCAATCTCAGTGTTTCGCATCAAGAGAAATTTGTTTTTACAACAACTATAATATTTCTAATCAGAGACACAGAAAAGTTTTATTTTCGCCCATATGAAAATTTTTCATCTCTATATTCTCCCTATGGTATTTTATCTTCATGAGTATATCGTCCTTTCCTGGTTCAGAAAAATCACTTTGAAATTTAAACAGCTATCTATTTTCCAGTCTTGAATGATTTTGAGCCTTATTAGACAGGAAATTTTTCGATTTGATTTTACAAAACTTTTGAAACCATTTAAAAACTGAAAATTCTCTTGACAGAGGTTTAAAAAATCCATGAAATTTTGAAAGCGGCTTATGCAATGGGTAGAACTCCTGGTTAAGAAGTGTGTTTAAAGTAGTTAAATTCACTAAATATCGACAAAATAGAAAAATTGACCCTCAAACGCATGCGTCTACTTAGAGGTAAAGTTGTTAATGAGTATGTTTTACTTTTTTTACTACGAGTCAATAGCATACTCCCCCAATTTTGCGAGAATTCAAATTTGAAATAATTTCATTATTCATACCTAGAATTTTGCACTCAATAGACATATTACTCAATATTGTAACTATTAGAGGAAATTTTTTGTAGTTTAGTTAATTGAAAACATTATTATACTTAAATAGAAGTATAAGTTTTGATAAATAAGTGAGTCAAAAAAAATTCAATCGGCTTGAAAGCAAAGGAACATGATAAAAGCAATGTAATATGCTAACATTCAACTTAAATAGGCTTCATTACCAAGTTATTTAGATTGCTACATTTCAAATAAATCAGTTTGGGAGAAATATTTGGTTCGGGGATATATTTTTGCAGCTGTAAAATCAAATAATTTCGGCTATGTTTGTAGACTGTAAATATTAGTTAAATGCATTTTTGACTGCATAGGGCCAACATAGAATATCTACGCACTAGAGACTAATAATTAAACCCTCTCGTGTCTTGTTTCTCACAAAATTATTACTGCATAATACATCAAATTGATTCGACTGAAAGTAGCTAATAATTATTCTCTAGACAAATAAATTGGTCCTAAGGAAAACGCATATGGAGGTGCGATTTCAACCTATACGTAAAATTTATTTCTAAGAAAACGGAAACATCCTTACTGCAAAAAATGTTTTGGTATTTCTGTTCACTAATACTCAAATCAAAGAATATTTTGGAGTCTTTTTATGTTTTTTATTATAAATATCACTAAATGTCTTAATACTTACTCTCCACCATTTCAAATCAGTTTTCGTTCGCGAAATTTGTGGAATTAAAAATTATTTCATGTATAAATTGCACTTCTGTGTTAAGTAGACTAAAGTTTGTAGAACGACTCTGTGAAGTGTTTATATAAACATCAAAATAAATAGGAAAGAGTAAAGTTTACTTAGTTTGAGTCCAAAAGCTATTTTAGATCAGTTTATTGTTTACTGTAGGACCACAAAATGTTCACATTTGTAGCAATATTGCTTTCTTTCATTTTCATATCTAGTTCTTGTGCCATGCATTCCCAGAGTGAAGAATTTTTAGGTTTTTCTGACTTAATTCTTGGCATGAAAATGGTTTCCGCAGACTCTTGCAGAAAAATATGTTCACTTCAAAATGTCCGGGAAATCAGTCAATGTACTTGCTTTGCTGTGCAACAGAAACTGATAAATGAACCGGAGGAAGAAATAGATATGGCTGTTATGATATGCAAGGACTTCTTCCGCGGCGAGATGATTGGAACTTTTGGTGATTCCTGTAAGCGATTTAAGAAAAACGGGAAACTTGATACTCAGAAGCTCGGAAAATCTATTCGAAAGGTTCTGGAAAATTGCCCATGTCTATCATAATTGTTTAGTTGGTTATAAACGAGGTTAAGTAGTTTACAGAAAAGTCAATGACCAAAAATTTATAAATTGTACTTTAAAGTCAATACTTTTATACTATTAAAAAGCTTTAACAGGAAAACTGCATGAAATGAATTGATTCATTTACCAATTTCTGCATAATTGCTCATCTTGAACAGTATAAACTTGAGAATAAGTTCTCCTTTGGTATTTCGATCATGTGAATTCAAGTTTGTACTTGTTAAATTATTATGAAATATAGTGCTACCGAAGCGTTTTACCATTAAGGAGTAGTTCGTAGATAACGGTGCCTTACCATTCTTGTCGGCAGTTAGGTTCGGCAGCGGTCTCATGTAAAGGACGACGTTTTAGACCACAAATAAATACCTGCAGTAGGCTAATAAGTGTGTATGCATTTAAATTTTTTACCTTACACTGTAAACTAAAAACAAAAATAGCTGTCAGAATCAATCCTGACTACACATTGACAGCTTTCCAGTCGCAATTTCCCTTAACAGTCACCTCATTGTACCAACTCCGCACCTATTCTACAATCATCACCTTCCTAAATTAGTATACGTCCAAAATGTTTCGATATATTCCATCCACCAACCTTTTTCAGCAGCTTGCTGACCATCGGAACACCGTCAATTGATCGCAAGGATTAAAATGCCGGCGATCAATAACTTATTTACATGCCAGCCATCCCAAAACGACTTCGTTACCGCGCTTCCTTACCACTTCTACATCTATCCCTGTTCCATTGTTCTCTCATCAGCTGCCAGTTGGTAAGGTAACAACCCTTGCATCAAATCCCGTTTCTTATGGTCATACATATATCAGCATCCCGATTTTTCAAAACGAACTCTCCGTGGACTGATCCTTACGGAATAGCCAAGACACTCTCAACCCGCGTTGCGGAGTGGAGAAAGTCTTCGCACGTAGAGGTGGGCCGGAGGGGTGCGGACGAGGAGGAAGAAGCGATTGTGTGAACCGCAAATGCGAAGAACTAGAGTTGATAGGCAACCGGGAAAAGTTTGAGGTACTTCTGGAGCTTTTAGTGTAATCATCTGAATATTATAAGGCTATAACACCAGGAGGGGGTGGTGCACGCATATAACGCATTGCGTTGTGGATATTAATCGCTTCAGAGCCTATAGTAAATCAGAATCGCACTGGAAAGGCATATGAAGCGTGGATAAAGAGTCATGCGAAGGACGTGAGAGAAAACTTATTTTGGCACCAAGCGGTCCACAACACTGTCGAGTTGGGAGCCCCTTATCAGGAAGCCACATCGGTCGTAAGCGAACTTGCTCTTGGGTATTGTAACATCTTCCGAGAGCTTAAAATAATGCCGATCAGTGTTTTGATATTCCAAAAACGCCTGAAATGAGATCGGAATGACGGCTGTTTCCTCGAAGATCACTTCTGATGACTGCAAATACCCATCCGTGTTTTCCGAATCTCAGCTATTTTACAGGGTACACACGTGCATTTGCAAAAAACATTGTAATATCTCATCCCAAACCAGTTCATCATTCCAACGACAAACAAGCAATTCAGTTTGACTGTTACCTGGGCATGCGTCGACGACTTAATACGTAGTTTCATCTTCGAGCTGTTGCGGCTCCGAATCTGTCCTAAGTCGGGACATAGAGTCAGCAACGTGACGCTTTACGCCAGTACGGTACAGTAGTTCCTAGTGTAATTCTGCAAGATGGATACGCCAGCTGGAGAGCTTTGTCGATGCATCGAGCACAGTCAGGATCCATCAAAGAGGGTTATGATCTATCCCCAGGATATAGCGGTCCGTGCACAGGTATGGACAGAGCTGCAGCATAAGCCATACCGCGGCACGTCATTTCTGTTACGAAGTCGTTTAATTCATGAGTCAGTCAAGATGCGACTTCAATACCCAATTGTGTCTCTCTCTCTGCCTGGATTTTCCTGTAGCAGAGAACAGAATACCAGGTATTGTCAGGAATCGGTGTCCAAAGTATACTTGAAACATGAACGCGGAAGGGCAAGGATCGGAGGGGAGACCAAATGATGCTTTAACTCAGATTTCGCGGTTAATCTGTTTTGTCAAATGTATCTCATTAGAAATTTCCTCCTGTTCTTGTCTTCTGATTAATCGGAGCCGTGAAAAAAGCGAAGCTGGGGAGTGACACTGCGTAGAAAATGGGAAATGCCGAGAAACAAACGGATTTCCGCTTTGTTCATTGGAACTGCCTTATTCCTAATGGAGTCATTGCCATGTTATTAATCTCGAGCCGCCCGGATTACATCAAAGTCTGATACTCGCGGTGTCTATATTGAAGAAAAATCGCTTACAAAAAGTGTAGCGTGACTGTTGCATCGCTTAGAAATTTTATAACTTCCCGCAGGTGGCGCAAATGTTCCCCCGGGTTGCTACTCCAGATTAATACGCCATAGGAGTAGTGGAAGACGACGCAACATTTCAACTGGTAGAGGATGAAATCCATCCCCCGTTAGAAGATTGTGAGGCGTTCTTTAACCCGAAAGCCATCTTGCGAAATTGTTAGGTGCCACTGTGCGTAATGATCTTTGTCATATTCCGATCCTCTTCGACAATTCAAATTTTTCTATAACTCTAATAACAATTTAACTTACTGAAAACGGCTCGGATTGCGAGTGATACTATGCATTTTTCCATACTTTTAATCAAGTAAGTATTACGACGAGTACCCACGTTGAGTCGGCGATAGTCCACCCAGAAACGTAGATTTAAGTCTTCCGGCGGTAAAAAGACGCAAGGGCTTTTCTATTCTGACTAAACGGTCTCGATTAGTTTATCCGAGATCATCTGATAGATCCCTTTCTGCTGAAATTTACGGCCTCCGTGATCTGATCTTCACGGCGCTTGATACATCCGCCTTGCTACCAGTTCTAGGTCGAGTCTGTATTTTCCGTGGCGACAAATCCGACATCATGGGACCACATCGAACTTGATTACGAGAAGAGGCGGTAAATATGTGCAGGAACGAACTATTGCTCGTAACTGATCTTGGCAGACTGTTTCCAGTCATTTTCTAGCTTCTCTGTGTCAATAGTACCAATTAACGAGTGAAAATTTTAAGACCACATTAAACTCTCTTTGACAGAGAGTTCTCCCGACTCGGAAACCTGCACCTCCTATATTTAGGGCAAATAGAATCCAAACTAACGGTTAGTAATCCAACAGGGGCTTGGAGGGCCGGAGCGATTACCGTTCGCTTCAGTAGCTTAGCAGTGTGGTCGGAGAATTTCTACAACAGCATTGCGAACGGGTTTTGGCATTATAGTCATAAGTATGTTGGCCATCAGGGTCATGTTCCGATGGAACAACTTCGGGGGGTTGTGTAAGAAACGTAATCCATCGACTTAGGTTGTGTCGTCCACGTGAATTAGACTTATAAGTCGGATCAAAAAGATTTTCGCAATGTGAGTTTTGTTTAACACCGTGTTTTTGCGGATGGTCGGTGAGACTGGCCTGATATCTTGTCCCTAGAAATCGGTTCGCTTCTTCATTCGCCGCGACTGCGTCGTCCAGATGATAAATACAGATTTTGCGTTGTAATGCATAACCTTCCGAAATCCGAGAAGGATTACCTTAACGTGGCTGTCAACTTATGAAGCTACGTGTATCACTTCGGTAGAAATATTTTGTCCCGACCAGAAATTGGACACGCAACTTCACTTAACCGATAGTTAAAATCATCTTTATCACACTAACGACGTAGACGCGTTGCTTATTAACAGAACATAGTTGCGGTACAGATATCAGAAACATATTCTGCATCCGATATGCGGGCGTCTGTAGGGCACTGAAGAGGTTCAAAACGGCACCAATAATCAACACCTCAATTCGAGAAATCATAAACTGTAGTTGGAGGCTTATTTTCGCGCTTACTTTGTAGCTTTGCTTTGAAAATAATTATGCTTTCATCTCAACTTCGTTTGCGACCATGTCTTCACCCGACAGAGCGGGAATATCATCAAAATTAGAATAAATTGGAAGCCTCTCGCGTGTAGAAGAGAAAATTTCCAGCGTATTAACGATCCCTCTGATTCTTTTCAAGAGTCGTGATCTGGATTGGCGGTTCTTTGGCGCCGGATATCTTCATGATAAGCTGTACAGTGTCTATAACTTGTTTTTCAACCAATTTGGCCGAGTCCCGGCGATCGGGATGAGACGTCCTCCGACACATAAAATTGGCATATTAGCCGCCTTGTTAATTATGACAGCGTCGGTATGCGGCTAGAAATTGGAAGTTCTGACCCTGTATTTCAATGATACGGTCACGCTGCGCGGTCTCGGTGATTACGTCACAGACCGCGAGTTTTGTAGACAAACAAATCTTGGAAATGTAACTATGCAAACCTTGCACTTAACTCACTAGTCAACTCTTGTGATTTCGTAAAACAGAGGTAGGTAGCGGACTGCTTGCTAGGAACAGTGCCTCCAACTGTTTTTTATCAATACTTTGGGACACAAAACCGTTTTATATAGACTATATCCCTAATGAAACAGTATGAGGACTTTTTTTCCTCATTATTCACGTCCTCCACTTTGTGCGGTTCTAAATATATATATTTAATCCAACGTTAAACGTCGAAATCTGCTTCAACTCTACCTTCCACAAATTTCAGTTATCATCGGTTACATTGCTCCGGGCTAGTGAGCGATAAAATCATCCCAGTCCTTGGAAAAAGCCTAATATCAACTATTAATCCGCTCTCGGATGTTCTGTCCCATAATTCCACAAATATGTCCGATTGTACGGAAAAAAACTTCTAGATAGTAACCCTTCATTCTTTCTCCGGAGGAAACGATAAACAACGCAAATCTTTCTTTTACAACTAATTGGAGAAGTATTTCTCCATTATTGTGGTATTTTCTCGACTATGCTCGAGTTCCGACAATGTCTCGGCCGTGGCGTCATCTTTTGCGACCTTCATGGTGAGAAAGTCGACCACCTCCTTGTATTCATTCGGCTTTTGTATGATCTTGCCTCCTTTTTGCAAGAACCTCGGGGACGATGAAACGCACTATACCGAAAAGCAGACTATCAAAAACAGCGGATAATTGCTCCGCAACAGCAACCGTTAAGTAAGACATAGTGTTCTGGTCTTTTTCATGTATTCAGGGTTCTACTAACGAATTGACGGACCCGGAGAACACAGAATCAAAGCGAGGACCTTTATTTTCATCTAGCCACTTTATGACGCGGACATTATCGTGTCCACATCGAAACAAGAGATGTGCTAGCTGTATTTACAAGTTGGGAATCTGCTGTGACCTCCTTTGAAGAAGAATGTACCGTGTTCGTAGCTGGAGAATCTTGTTGGAGAGTAGACTCGGCTGTAATTGCTCGAAGGAATAATTCCGAATTTCCAAACGAGGCTAGGAACCAGAAACGAAACTGCGGAGGATTTTTGGGTGCTTTTATGTTCTTCGCAGGCAGTAGACTGCGGAGGTTGTGGTTATGGTTCCATCTTCTGACTTCAAACAAAGTTAGCTCGATAAGGAGAATTTTGGAAAATCTTTTCCTACAATAGTTTAACTTAATTATTAACTCATTCTTGTTATGGGGCAAAGCAAAAAACGGTTCAAACGTTGGAGACCAAAAGATTGGCGAAAATCTTTGCCCCTATTAATTGGTATAGAAATCATCTAAATTGTCGCTAGCGTGGAGTCTTAGCCGTGAATACCGAAATAAAACCGATTTCAACGAAAGGAAAGCAGCGAAAATGGTGTTAAAACCCCATATTGGGGCAAAAGCCGAGACTGCAAAAATTGGGAACGTCCTACAACGAAAGCGAGACTGGGAAACCTATGCGTAAGTGACTGTTAATAAAGAGCTACGCGCCGTTAAGGAACGGTTCACATATAAAAGTGGATTATAATTTCTATTGGCGGCTGAGGTTAACTACGATCTTCTCTCCAGGGCGACCACGAGGTTTTAGATCCAAAGTGAATATATGTAGTAAGGCATTGAATACTTACCTACTCAAAATTCGCTAGATTACACTCTCAACTACAATGAATAGTTATCACCATAAATACGGATAACACGTGGGTAACTACCTAGTCCCGACTTCAGTAAACGATCACCTCACCGCAAAAACTCCGCAATTATATTACAGCCTCAAGCGATTAGCTTTTCACAGCAGCATTAGATAAAAAGACTCCAGTAAGAAGAAATATATTACTTTTGTTGTTTCCAATATGTACATACTTTGATATTTACCGTAGTTAATGCATAAGTACCTCAACAGAAGATATGTTAACACTAATTTTCACTACTTTATATCTCCCTTTACTGTTACTTAAATTTATAGTCGCTCCTTGTAGATGGTTCACTGCACTTGACCGCTATGTATTACTATTTAAATATATTAAAACCTAAGTCTACTCGTTTCGTGACTTAACGTTTTAATAAATAACTTAAATGTTATGTAAAACATCAAAATTAAGTCGTAAGTGAGCTTATCAAGATTTCAGAAACAGTTTCATCGAAATAACATTCCTTCTTCTTATTAGAATTTGCAGAACGTAAACTTTTCCTCCAACTATATTTGAATTCTATGCATCTCTTGATAAAAACTAAATCGTTGTATTTCTATTGTTGACCTGAATAGTCAATAAAGTACCCCTTTCAAATTTACTTCTTCACTTCAAATAATTACACTAATATAAATCTTCACCGAAATAAGTATTGAACATTGAAAGCTTCTTAGGTTAAACATATTAATTTTCTTAAATTTAAAAACTGATCGTACAGTATAGAACGGGGGTTTCGATACAATGATTACTCTCTCAAATTAATAATTACTTAGACTTTGAAAATTAGTCACTTACTATTGTTTCTAACTAGTAACCAAGTACATTTGGAAATATGTTTACAACAAATATTAGAAATGAAGGACTAGTCGAAATGAAAAAACTGTGTAATTCATGGGAAGTATTCTTGTTTTTCATTCTACTCACGATATTATTTCAATAGTTTTTCCTGAGTAAAACAGTTCAAGTAGATTTTATCCTCTAAATACCAGTGTTCAATACTGTATCTGTCTAAAATTCATACTTTATCGAGGCAACATTACATTAGTGAATCTCATGTATAATTTATGCATTTATGTTATAATAATTGAGACATACGCCCATTTAAAATAGAGTCTCACGACAACATTCTGAAAGCTCTTATATATGATTTGGATGCTATTTACATTTTCTCCAAAAAAAGAAAGTGACTGTGAATATGATAAATGGAAATAATTCCAAAAGAGAATTTAAGGGTTTCACGGCCAAAAATGTCGAAACTTTTTTTCAAAAAATTAAAATAAATATTCATATTCCTATTATCCTCCACAGCTGATTATTTAAATATAATTATATAATAAAAGTTTCAACAGAAGAAGTGTACTACAAGGATTATAGTTACCGTACAGTCGGTTTATATGCGGTTTGAAAGGCTTATTTGACACAATTGGTATGGTTTCGATGTTTCTTTGTTAAAAGCTAGCGGTTACTTCTCAACAAGATGAAATCTTGAGCGTATTTTCCAAGCTAAGGAAGGCATATGAAAGAGATGTGTTTGAAATAGTCTACTCGAAATAAGCCTCTTTTTTGTTCGCATAATGTTTTTGCTTTATACTTTTTTTCCGTTCTCCCATTTGATTGTATCCATTTTTGAATAAAAATTCCAGGTTGTATAAAATTCTGAGACCAAATTCAAACCTATAGTTCTGCATGTTAAATGAACTTCGCGAAATGTTTTATTTGTAATCATGAAAAGATTTGGTTTCATCTACACTCGAACTGAACCAGCAGGGACCGTATATTTGTATATCTAACAGCAGATTGATTACTATTACTTTTTACATTTAAAACTTCTGGATGAGATTATTTGAATCTAGAATTGGACCTTTTGTTTACAGCAGTTGAAATAGTTTCAAAACTTTTTCATATTTTATTACTCTCGTAAAAAGATACTTATAACTCTCAATGCTCGTAAATCAAAAGACAACTTACCTACTGTTCATAAAGTTACATATGTATAATCGGACTAATATAATTTTTCTGCGATTGTTTTTCTTTTCTTTGAAAATCTTACCTCCTGTTACTATTATTATCATTAGAAAACATTTGATACAGGTAATTTATTTATAAACCATTTGACACTCTGGTGATAAATTATCTATTTTTTTTATAGAACTTTCTGTTCGTTCCATACTTTTTTGGACATCTTATTAAAATTTTGGTATGGAACTGGTGATAAAAGAAGCAATTACTTCAATCAAATGCGAAATAATGTAAAACTTACATTTTAAAATAAATATACATTCATTACTTAATTTTACTGGAATAATATTCATTTTTGAGTGTTCATATAATTTTCTAAAACTTATTTCCGAATTTAAAAATTTTTTTCTTGCAAGGGCCGCAGTGTTTATCAAGCTTTGATTTTATTTCAAAATAATTTTGAAAAAGTTCTATTGTAATGATATAGGTGTTTTCCATCCGTTTTAATGCATATTTCGAGAAATAAGAGAATTTTCTCCTATAATTTTATACACCAATAGAGCCCAGTTTCTATCG
Organism: Kappaphycus alvarezii; assembly: GCA_002205965.3. Lineage (NCBI taxonomy): Eukaryota > Rhodophyta > Florideophyceae > Gigartinales > Solieriaceae > Kappaphycus > Kappaphycus alvarezii. Next base: position 151,839 of record NADL03000085.1, on the reverse strand, counting down.
AAGTGCAAAATTAGAAATTATTGTCGAGCAACAATTTATTTATTGCATTTTTACTAATTTTTCGTTTCATTTATTCTGTATATCATGAAATATTGAATGAAGCTTAATAGAAGATAATAAATAAATAAGTAAAATACCGTAATAAATTTAAGTTTGTATAAGCACCTCCTGTTAAATCTTAGGTCAATGCTTCCGAAAAAATGTCTGGACTGCTTTTATTTCCACCTAAATGTGATTTTGATCCCTACGAATACTCAAACTTCTCTTTTGCGAGAAAGCTATAGTTTGACGGGGCTTGTTTAACGCATTAATATTAAAACAGACAGAATATATGAAAAATATGTTGATGCGTCAAAAAGATACTGAAAATAATTTTGCGGGCAACAATACGGTAATAAATGTTCTAAAAAACGTTACATGTTTTCAAATTTTGTTTTTTTACTTTAAACGGGTGGGCAAAAGGTGTTTCTTATTCGTTTCAAATATCTGGAGAAATTGAAAGAATTAATTTTTTGAATAACCTTCTGTTTTTCGACAGAATGGAAAATGCAGAGGTCAATGAGTTGCATTTCATAGGAAAACTACAATTAATGATGCCGAGTTGTTTCTGTTCCTGAATTTTACTTCATAGAAATTAATAATGTTAACAATTTGTTTGGCCCCATGAGCAAATGGTTACCTTGTAGAGGTTTGAAAATTGAGTAATGATTAGACTTCGAACCTTCTTATTGACTTTAAATGAAATACTTATTGAATGGGTTTTTTTCTATTTTACTGTCCAACTCAAACATCTGTGTTATACCTTGGGAAAATTAAAAGCTCTCTTCGCCTTTCAAGGACATTTTTGATTTCTCATGCTTCTTTATTTCTTTTCGCTGCACTAAAATTCCCATGTATCACGGAAATGAATTTAAGTTCGCTTTGCAATGACCACATTCTATAATTTACATACTTAGACACAAATTACTCTTCGCTTTATAAATATACAAAACTATAATGCACATATCTCGGCTGTAATAGAGTAGCACAATTTCTAAAATTTAGTTTCACAGCAATCTATAGTATTGTATAGTTTTTTACACTACTGTTACCCTTGTCCCTTATCAGTTTTCATTCTATAATAAAAAAACTGTCAGTTCATGTTCTTCAATTGTCTCCCTTTGTGTATTTCTCTCGCGCCAACGGTAAAGAATTATGAACCAACCATCATCACACCGCAATTGTACTTCGTTTCAAGGTAATCTTATATAATGATAGTTGGAAACTATTTAAAAGTTCTCTTCATACAACAGACAGTCATTTCGTTGTAATCCGTTTCAACTCCACTTTCATCACCTGTGCATCGTATTCCAATATCTTAGCACAATGTGCAACAAGATTGTTTACATAATAGCAATGTCCCATTGTTCAAATCGAGGTGCTTATAACTTTGGTAACGCAAATTTTAATCCAACCCGCGCTTTGTTTCTTACTGAAGATTTCAGTGATGAAATTTTCTCGTCAATCACCTATTTTCTCAGCAATACTAAAATTATGTGCGAATGGAAAACGTTGTTTTGAGATAGTATCATGATAGAAAGAACCTCTTTGGCAGAATGAAAAAAACCTATACCTCACCAGATTGATTCTTTGGAATAGAAGAGGTCTTCTTCTGGTAGTTAAATCAAAATAGTTGTTACTATTTCACTTTTTCATTCGATTATGAATGAAAATTATTCGACGCTATTAAGTAAACATTTCAGACTGACCAGTGGGAGCTTTAGAGTAATTTTCGGCATAAATCATAATTTAATTCTAATCCTTATGATAGTAATGCCTTCATAAAACTCTGATGGGTAAATATTTTATTCTTCTCATCAGTCACATTTGACATCAGTAAATTGTTGCAGTGGTCTGCTTACCTAGAAAAATTCTTCAAGAACGTTACAACGTACTGCATCTCTACCTTTCGTAAAAATATTTCTCTCAAGACATAAGCTCAAAATATCCACGCTTATACCAGTAGAATCTCTATCACTCTTTCCATAAACATTCGAGAGAAACATTCAAATCAATATATTTCAATCAACCAATCTTTCCATTGCTACTCGTCCATAATATAGTGACATCAAAAGACTTCAAACTACAAAGAGCAGAATTAAAAATTTCTAGGGGACAATGTTGTAGGAAAAACACATCGACCACTAAGCCACATGCGATGGCATGTCAGGTGGTGTACTGAGAGAACACATAGCCCATTTCAACACCCTCCCTCACTCAGGGGACCACAGAGTGTTTTGAGGACTCAGACATCTTACACCTCATTCCTATCACCTATAGGACAGTAAGCAATGCCGAAAACACACAAATCACTTTTACACCAATGCAACCACTAGCGGGGGCTTTCTTGTGCCACTGAGCGGACCACAACACATATATATCAACTCCCCCCCTCGCTCAGAGGCACTACCACAAGATGCTTGTCGAGGGGTTCAGAGCTTACACAGAGCATTACCCTAACGCTCAAAACAAATATCCAACTCAGTGCGCCCAGCGGGGTTCGAACCCGCGACCACAGCGGCAACGTCAACTGGGCCCATAACCTGATAGAAAGAACAGGGGATGGTGAGGGATGAGGAGAGAGAATGAAAAGGAATGTAGGGAAGGAGTGCAGGTGGAGAAAGGAAACAGAAAGGAGATAGAACGGCAAGGGTGAGGTTGGTGTTGAAATCAAAGGCAAGTCCGTACCTCTTCTTCACTTGGATGAGCTATTAGACTACAACTATATACTGTTTGCCGGTACTCACTTCGGCTTTGTGAAAGCAAAATGAAAGTAGCAAAATCTACATTTGCAGTACTGTCTTTGTTGATCCTATAGCTTACCCAAGCCGAGATGCCTCAGAATCCCTGATTTTCATACGCGGGAAATTCATAATTACCGATATTCAAATCGTGTGTAACATTACGTTCGTGCTAGCCATGCACGTTCTGTTACGTAAACATATACTAAAACAGTCAACCCGTGAATTATGCCTTACGTACCCCGCCTACGCAACTGTAATCTCTCGCCCTGTAACAGAACCCAAAGGCGGGAACTTAAAATATCATAAGAGTAGAAAACAAGTTTTGGCGGGCTTCTCTCACTTTGTTACGTAACAGTACGTAAATCTCATGCAGGCCGTTCAACGTGAATTAAGCCTTACGTGCCATATGTGCAATACTGTAGAAGCAACGTGGCTGCCTCAACATACTTTGGCTGCATACTTGTGCAAGACTGATTTGTACGCAGCCAGTCCAGGCAACTACAGGATAAATATAGAAACCACTGTTTACTTGTACACGTACCACACCTACAATAATGTACACGTACGACAGAGAGGAGACAGTACACGTATGCTACATAGGAAATAGTACACGTATGCCAAACTGGGTACAGTACTTTGAGCCTAGAATAGAGACAAACCATCAACCAACCATAACATGCCAAGTGTCAGAATGCTCCACAATGATCAGCTCAGATATCGCCACTTGTAGCGATATGAGTTGTATGGAGGCGTATCTAGCAGCCAATCAGAGGGCAGAATTCCAAGTGGTTTGAAAAATGGCAAAATGTGCGGTGATTTTGAGTTGGCCGAAAATGGGCTTTCGTCCTAGGCAACTTTCGGTTTGGTCCGTTTTACACGTGTCATAGGTGTGCACACTGAAGAAGGGTGCAACTCGCATTTTCATGCTAGAGGTGTACACGTGTCCAGGTGGCAACTAAAAATCATGGTATCGCATGCATTCTATCACTTTTTCAACAAATGTTACATAATTAATTTCTCAATTCTAACAATGTAACTTTGAACCTACTCGCACCGAAACATTTCGTGTGCTTTACCGCCCCGCGGCCCGGTAAGTCCTCTCCATCGCACAGGAACAATAATTACCAAAAATTCGTCCTCTTCCCCGTCCTCTTCAACACCTGAATTCCACAGGCCTGTGTCCTCCCTTTCTTCCTTAACCTCAGAAGGTCGCCCCCTGACCATCATCCGCTTATTTCTGCCTCCGAGTTCCAACATGAAAACTTTTATCTTTGTCAAATACGATATTCGAAAAAATTAATACTGCACAGAACAATCTTTCCTTACTAAGATTCCGGATGCGCTCTACTATGCAATAATTCCTATTAATAAAGGACTTTTTGGGGAGCCCAGTTTAAAAATTGGACTTATTTCCGCAAATACTGAAACAATGCGTTAATTCACTTTGAGAGAAAGGATGTATATTTGTTGTTCAGCTGCTTGCAAATATGCTTCTTCTATGCAAAATATGACTATTTTCAAGGGATAGAGATAATAGGAGACAAAGGAAATGGAGCTAAAGACCTGAAATACTGTAAACGAGGCAAAAAACTGCTCACCTGAGATAGCAAGATTAGATAGTAGTGATCAATTTCAGTATAGTTTCGAAATATAGATTGTTTTCATCTTAGGCTTTCCAAAACGAGTTTCGATTGCATTAAGGATGGTGCAGACATCCCTTTTTTCTTGAAGAACTTTTGATATGATTAATGTTTCTTCTTCATAAGCAAAAGTAATAACCGAATGATTTATTTTACTGCTCTATGAATGAGTAGATTTGGTTCAAAAATCTGCGCTTTTTCCATATTACTTATTTGAATGGCCAAAGAACCGAAATTGGAGTTATTTTCTTTTTCTGTTGAGTTTTAATCATCGGATTGTAGGGAGAGAGTGGTAGATAGTGCCGAGACCAGACTTCGCCGAGTCTGCAAAGTGCGGTCTCTCAAATATGGTAACCTCTGTAGCGCGGTACAGAGTATATGAACCCTTTCCCCAATTTTTTTGTTCAAGTTCAAGATTGAATACCATATATAGACCAATTGTAATTTAGAGGTACATTAATTAACAAGGGTAACGATATTATGTACCCCTTATTATTGGGTACTATCTAAACATTTATAGATTTCCAATGGTCCTAATTAAACAATGTTTACAGTTCCGCGCATTTTTTTCATTCGGCGGGCAGATATTCAATTCCCGTACGTGTTGACAAGAACCGCCAAGGTCTGTACACGATATTTTTGCTCCTATTGATACCTTCATTGTTTATATTGAGGGTCACCGGGTAAAAAGCGAGAAGAAGCGAGTCCGTTTTATCTTGAGCATTGGGAAAGGTTGATATTCCTTTTCTCGGCATAAAATTCTTTTCTTTACATGTATATCAAAGGAGAAGACTTATCCTAATGAAGAGGAATAAAAGATTCATTGAGTTGATTATTTATGCCGACGCCAGTTTCTCAACCAAAGTAAGTGCAATGAAACGATGTTGTATGTTCTTTCTCTCTTTAAGAAACAATTTCTTTATAGATGGGTGAAATTAGAAGCAAAGAATCAATCTCTAGATATTGAACAAACCCGTAAAACATTCATACTAGAATTCATAAAAACATTAGATTTTTTCTGTCCATATTTCAATTAACCTTCAAAGAATTGACAGGGTTTATGTTTAGAATACTTCTAATTTCTTATTGGTGAAATCGGTTCCAAAACTAAATCCCTGTAATAATGGGGAGCGATATTTCGTTGTTGATTCTTCTTCGCAAGTTTGGCGATACAGAGCATCTGGGATAACTGAGTAGAAAATTCCGTTATTGAGAGTCGATAGGGATCTGAAGGAGAAAATTATAGCCTTAGGAAGGCTATTGAGGCTTTAATTTTCTAAAACTCCAACCGTTGGATACATAACGAAAATATTGCTTCAGTTGGGAGTCTAAGAGCAACGTGGAGTGGAAAACTGGATATTGCGACGATGAATCTGTACATTTAAAAGAGAGATAATATGCAGAATGTTACAGCTTTAGACGCTTGACTTACCATCTCTGTTGCTCTAATCTGATTTTTTTATTTCGCATTCTCTAGATCTTTTCGCTGTTCTTAGTGGATTCCTTCTAAAAACCTTGCAAAAGAGTTCAGCAGAATTTTAATCCATATAAAGGCACCTTTCCGATGAGAAAAGGAAGTATTCTAGGAAAATATAGACCATCAAATGTATAGTTTCGTTATTTTTCCTCTCAACGTATTCGTTGAAGAATTGAACCGGTTTTAGAACACAATAAGCTCCTAGAAAATAATTTGGAAGACTGAATTAATCATTGTAGATGTCTTCAGCATGTCTTCAGCAGGGTGCTGTTCTACTTTCATGCAATCTATCAGGGAGCCTTTTTCCATAGCGTTTCCTCCATGGAAAAATCTATATCTGGAATATTTTCTAAAAGGATTCATAGTTCCGATTCGTAACCACATATGCCAGATAGATCTCTGAGAAGACCCTCTTCCGGGGCTAATACAAATTTTAAAATTACATAGATATGAACTGCACCAAAAGAATGATGAAAAACTGAAATTATACAGAAAAATTATTAAATATCTGCCCTAATGACAAACTAGATCCTCTTTTTGGTAACGTAGGATACCATCTCAGCCTTCTTCGATTTTTTTGGATGAAGCCCTTTTCATAGCTGTCTGGCTTTTGAATTATCGTTCTGCTGATCCTAACGAGCGAAGATACGAAAGGGAGGCCGCCGCTGAATTGGGACTAAAGAAAATGAAGCTAATGATGGATGTAATGGCTAAGCTTATTAAAGTAAATTTGAGGGGGCAAAATGGGGGCTCAGACTAGACATAAGGTGAAAAGATGGTACAAATTTCCACTTTTATTCTTTATCTGAGTCCGTGTGATTTGCATGTTCACTTGCTAATCTAGTCTGTAGACACTCCACCAGTACGGGTAGATTGCACCTACAGTACAGCAATTTTTGGTTTCCATAGTTACAAGTTCTGATATTACTCAATAGGACAGCTTCTATGTTAATCTTACCAACAGGAAGCTGCAAAACGCGTAATTTCCTGGGAAAGTCCACGATTGTCCAATACCTTTCAACTTCTTTGAAAATACATTCGACCGTTATTCCCCCATAAGCAATTCCTGTATTAAAAGCAGCCTGGTTGGGTGTTAGTGAGGAGCCCAGAAACGGAATTTCTAAGTACACACTCTTATTACAGACGCTGTTTCCATATATAAAGTAAGACAGTCATCTACCTTTCAATACTGTCTCTACTTGCTTATCTGTACCAGGTCTAGAGTAGAGGGTTCAGTCATGTCTACGGCCCTCCATAGGGCAGTAGACATGTGAAAAGAGCCCATCCGTTGATATTATGCGCGACGAATGTTTCCTCTTTTGTCCATTATAAATAACATTCTGTAATGCACCATCACTACGGCGAGCAATTCCAATACAGTTCCATCAATGAAGCCCACACAGCTATCTAGATCCCTCATTTCCCTTTGATAGCAAGCGCATACCGTGCTTTATTTGCCTCTATGAATCCTGAATTGATTGGACTTCCTAAAAGCGATTCCCATTTATCTGTAGAGGAATAGATTGCTTCCCAGAATATCTCCGATAAGGGAGAAGAATGCTTTAGGAACAAAAGTTTTACATATTTCCACCTTTGCGGTGTCGAAACTCTTTATAGCATAATACATGTAGCAAGCAGTCTTGTACTTGAATACAGATTTCTGCTTGTTGTGTAATACTCGCTGCCAGACGTGATAATCTCTATAAATTTGTACACATCCGCACGTAGGAATCGAAAGTACAGCAAGATTTGCTTATCGCCCATTTTGAAAAACTTATTCTAAATTTTTCGTTGCAATAAGTGCGTTCCGTTGGACGTAAACGACATGTTTTTCGGGTAGTCACTTGTTGTTCTTGAGCGCATTAACAAGAAGTGCTGTACGTATATCAGTAGATGAATGCCTCTCGATGATGTAGTAGAGTGCCTTCCACCAGAATTGGAGCCGATTGAAGTTTCGGGCCCTTGTCCCCCGAAGAAGGGACTTTTTTGAGACTGAGACATCCTGTTTCTTGGTCGTACCTATGTAGGCTATCGTATTTAATACTCATACGAGGATACAGCGTAAACGAACATTAGGAATTAATTGGATTGCTCACGTGGCTGTCCAGTTGTGTAAAATTTTACAGTATCATTACAGTACAATTGCAGAATAATAGCTGAAGTCCATCGTACCGTAAAATATATATTGGCAAAACAATAGCAAAAAAGCCTTGAATATTTGCGTACTATATTATACTGTACTATAATTTGATGGATAATTCTATTGTGATGGATAATTCTATTGTCTAGTGTGCAAAAATTATGAGCTTAGAACATATCAGTTGCTGAACAACGTTTTAATGTTGGCATCAACTCTGTCCACTAATGTAAATCTTAGCAAAATACCGTCACTTCCAAGTCTATTTTCGTAAGACTGATCTTCGATTGCTCGTAGATTGAAGTACAACGAACGCGTTTGCAAAGTCTCGCCAGCCCAAAAATACATATCCTCGATAAAGTTGTTAACTTTGAAAGGCAGCTTGAAAGATACTGTAGACTTAAAATTTTCCGATGTGCTTCTTCTCATTGACTTCAAAAAACTTCTGAGCTGATACTAAATGAGTGAACATCCTCATTTGCACCAGTATAATCTCCGTTCTTCCATAATAGGGGAAAGACTTGTGTGTCACTCATCGCCAACCTCCATATATAAGTAAACTCGATAGTTTCTCACCCGCCCCATACTCGAAGTTGATAGTCGCTAGGTCCAACCGCAATGTGCACTAAAATTGCCATCGAGAACCGCGTCAATCCAGTACGCTTCACATTCCACACAGAGTACATAGCGGCATGTCCAATATTTTCTGTCGAGTTTATTATGTTAAACTACATGGCGACACTACTAGCCCCTTCCATACTCTCATCTCCACCATCTTCCGAATTTTTGTCTTCCTTCGTCCCAATGGTCCCGAGAGTTTTCAGCACATTCGACCTGGCATCAGAATCTTTACAAAGTGTTAGTACAGTAAAATAGAACCATGAAAAAAATCCTTACCTCAATTGATCTCCATTTTGGACTTCATTTCCCAAAAGCATTGCCTCCACGACGACTATTTGTACGCTGCAAAGATGGATACCATTCGTTTCAAAACAACAGCAGACTTGCTTCCAATAATCCGTCCCTGCTGTAAAGGGGACCGGAATTATTTTTTGACGGCAGAGGACGAGCTTGTCAGACGGGGAGACATGGCGGAAAAAAGATTTTGAGAGTTCCAATGGTTTCTTTGGAGAGAGGTCTGATAGATGTGTAGCTGATAATTTTGCAGATGTGAAGAATTAATCCATAGTATTTAATTTATTTGGCGTAATCAGCGCTCCAAATTGTGGCAAAATTTTTTTCCGCCCCTTCCTCATTTTTCGGAAAGTACTCATGTAGAACTGTTCCCGCCTTTTTTTCAATACAATTTTCCATTATTTTCAGAGTTCAATTCAGAAAAAACCGGAGAGGTAAACCATTCATTGCATCCACAGCGACCAATTAAATTTCCTACTGTTCGCGATTAATTGAATGCATAGTCAGTGAATTCTCAACTACTGTAATGAACAATTACATCCATTCATATAATAATTAATTGATAATATGCAAGAAAACTACAAAGAAAGTATCAGTAATCCAATTATAATTAATTTGCAATAATTTTGCAGATGTTTCGATAAGGACGAACCGAATATTTTCAGAATTTAGTTCTATTAACGGACCAGATTAGACTGTCATGCGTTTATCACTGATTTAATAATGCCGTGTCATGGCTTAAATCAAAGCCATTGTTGAAAAAGATATTCAACATTTAGAATTCCCACAGTAATCGAGACTGCATTGCTTTAGAAAAGTACTGTCGCTTATAAAGTACTTAATGGACTCAAAGCAATTGAGGATTGTATTTTGATTTGATTGTTCATTTAATTCAGTGAAGCTTTTTTATTGGTTTCTGTATCAATGTAACAACTTTTATTGATATCCTACATTACTTATGTTTAAGGGAATATTCACCAAACTGTCTCTTTTAATAAATAATTGTCATACCTAAATTGAGGGTTCCCTTTTTACAATGTTCATCGCAATATTGAAAATAGTTCAGTGAGTAGACTACTGAACACGGAAAGTTGAGTGTGAAAGTAATTTCGATATAACGCACAATGTGACTCTGTAGGAGACGCGAAAAAATTCAGGCAATTTTAACGGTCATGTGTAATACTATATTTTTTCCATCCAATTTAATAACAAAAGACGAAGAATTAATTTTTGATTAAAGAATTTGAGTTCCTGTACCTGAAATTGTGTGCGGTAATTTCTACCTTGAAAAATTAAGCAACTGCTTCAGAAATACAGCGAACTGAAAACAGAAGTAATTGGAAAATGACGTAAGGCTACGTTATTTCATGACTTCATAATTTTTCAATACTTCTGGTGTGGCTGACGAAAAATACATCATTTTAATCTTCCTTAATATTGTACGACTTGAATTGATAGTTGTCATCATTCGGCTTAATTTTTTATTTTAAATAATATAAACAACCTGGCGGGCAAAAATACGAAAAGTAAGTGAAACATTACAATGATAAATTTTTGATAACCTTACGAGTAGATTTACGGTAATATTACAGTATTCATTGCATTCATGTTACTATCACAGTCGGGCGAAAATCGGTTGACTCTCAAACTGATTCAAATCGAAAAAATAAATAAATACCTCTGCTGTAATATTAATTTTAGTAAAACGCAGTCAGAAACTAAACTAATTAATATTTTCTGAGTTCAATACTTGTATTAATGTCATTTACGAATCATTTATGGGAACTTACGAGTTAAGGCACCTACTGTACGTACTGTATAAAGGTTATATATGGTATGCCCTGTCATGTACCTTGCCCAGTACATCCGAATTTGGATATCAGCACCGCGACTCGAAATGAACTTACTTGCTGTCAATGCTTTGGATCAAATTACAATCGTGCGAGTCGCACGAAAACGGAGATGGAGCTGGCTTTGGAATTGCATAGTCGTACAGGACACCCTCACTCTGGACGATACATGCAGTTGTCCAACACATTTCATGATGTCGCGCATTTCCCAAGGAGGCTTTTGGAACAACTATTGTGTGTTCCTTGCGCAATTGCGAAAGCACAACGTCATCCGATTCTGCCAAGCCAGCGCATCACATCATACCCACTTGAGCTCATTCATGTCGATATCAGTGGAAAAATGCTTCAAGCTTCTCTTAGTAACAGCAATTACTGCATTGGATTTGTCGATGACCGTACCACAAAGACTGATGTCTACTTTATCAAGCAAAAGTCAGATCTGTTTGCAGCATTGAAGTATTACAAGGAAAGATCAGAGAACACCACCAGACACAAGATCATCAACATACGTCTTGACGGAGCGGGCGAAAACTTGTCGGGCACTGTTAAGAATTTTGCCTTAATGCACGGAATTCGTTTGGAGACAAGCCCGCCGCATGCTCCGCAAAGCAATGGAGTTGCGGAACGATTCATGAAGGAACTGGGCGTTCGTGCACGTGTCCTCCTCTTTGAGGCAAAGCTTGGAAATGAGTTGTGGGCTGAAGCAATGAGCCACAGCAACTGGCTTCAAAACCGCCTCCCGCCAGAAAGAGTCAATGGAAACATCCCAGTCCTCTTGTGGGACGCTCGAACGCGTGTCAACTTCAAGGATTTGCCCATTTTCGGACAATCCGGTTTCGCGTTCCTGTATCAATCCGAAACGAGGCCGAACAAAAAGCTATCTGCGAGAGCTGCCCATGGCCATTTCGTCGGGCTCGAAAGCGATCAAACGCTATTCAGAATCTATGTTCCTGACAGAAGGCGCGTCATCATCACTCGTGCACAAGACTTCCGCCTCTGCTCTACCAATGAACTACCCGCATTGTCCTCTCTCATTGATGGCATATCAAGGCAAACTGCTCTTGAGCAGGATCTAGATCATTGTTACCTGGAAGATCTTCTCACCCAAGCGTTCTCCGTATACCGCATTCCTTTGTCGCGCGTTCTCCCTCACGCCTCCGTTTCGCGCAGGACCCATCCAGATTCTCGGTTGCCGCGATCCTTTCAAGAGGCAACCAAAGATCCTTTTTGGTGCGAGGCTATTGACAGGGAGTACCGCGCGCTCCGAAAACGCGAAACATGGGAGTACGTTCTCCGCGACTCTTCAATGCATGTGATCCCATTCACATGGGTATTTCGTCTCAAACCGTTGGATCTTAATGGGCTAAACTTCTCCATAGAGCCCGATGCGTTATTCGCGGTGACTTGCAACTCCCGGAGTCGATTTTGATCCCGATTCCTTATATGCACCTGTCGCATCCCGAGAAGCCATTCGCATGCTCCTGGCAATCGCAGCCGCAACAGGGCTCATCGTTGAAGGAGGGATGTAAGTAGTGCATACCTGTACGGTAAGATCGAACTACTGTGTACATGGAGCAACCGACTGATTCAACTGGAAAGCAAGAGCGCCCCGGGTTCGTTTGCAGGTCGCTAAAATCTATTCACGGACTTCTTCAGGCAGGCATTATCTGGGGTTCGTTATTTGTTGCGACGATATTGAGTTGGGACTTTAAGCAGTCTCGTATTGATGCCAGAGTGTTCTACAAGGTGTGGATAAGGAATTCATCATCCTGGTCATCATTGTCGATGACATGGCCTTCGCAAGCAACTCAAGAGGACTACTGGAACATTTCAAGAAACGAATCAGCGAAGAGTTCGATGTCAAGCTGTTTGGAGAACTCAGGTCGTTTCTAGGATGGGAAGTACACTATAGCCAAGATGGGATCAAGGTTGGTCAGCAACGTTACGTTGAACAGCTCTTGGGAAGGCATGGATTGCATGAGGCCAACGGGGCTTGGACTCCACTACCCGAACACGCGGATGTCAGCGCAGGAACGGAACAGGACGTGACGCTCAACAAGAAAGATCACTCGAGTTATCGCGCGACCATCGGAGAGCTTTTGCACCTTGCAGTGTGCACACGCCCCGACATTACCTTTGCGGTGAATGCCTTAGCACGTCAGGTGCACAAGCCCACAGTCCGTCACGCTTCCCTACTGAAGCGATTGCTTCGTTACATCTACGGCTCAAAACACGTGGGAATCAAGTTCTCAAAGGGCAGCAAGAGTCCAAAGCGATTTTCTGAGTCTCTGAACATGCAAGCGCTGGTCGATTCGGATTGGGCTGGCGACAAGGACACTCGCAAATCGACAATCGGCTTTATTGTCTTGGTCAACGATGCTCCTGTTGCAAGGAAAAGCCAACGCCAAACAATTGTCGCCCTCTCTTCGGCTGAAGCTGAGTACGTCGCTTTATCATCTTGTGTCAGGGAGTTAATGTGGATGCGAAGACTTTTCTGGGAAATGGTTTGTCACATGCCGTACACAAAAGAAATGAAGGTTCCTCAATCACTTGTGTTCACAGACAACACCGCCGCAATTTCTATCGCTGAAAGGGATCAAGTTTCTGCCAAGAGCAAGCATATCGAGGTCAAGTATCATCATGTTCGGGATCAGATCAAGGAGGTGTCAGTGCAGCTGGTTCACATTGGAACTGCAGATCAGGCTGCCGACATATTGACCAAGGCTGTCGATAGGCGCACATTGGAGAAGCACCGCGCGCGTTTACTTTGTTAGTATTCGTTTGCCAGAATAACGTTAGAGTAGTGACCGCAGTTCATGCTGATGTTGTACTTCGCTCGAGGATATGGCAAAAGAAATTGGAAGGACTGGCAAAACACAACTTCTAACTTCTGCAGCTGATCGTGCTTACCCATGTCTGGGCTGAGTGTGTTTTACAACGGGGCATTAATTGACAACCCTGCTCCTCACCAAGGCGAGGTCCTCAATACCCTCCGGTCATGGCTCTACAGTTGGATTCGAACTACCATTGGGATCAGTTGTGATAACTTTATGGCATCAGTAGAACGGGTGTCCGCTGCAGGATCCGACTATACTGCTAGCTAAGTGCTAACCGGGTGGTCCACGTCGGCCACGTGCAGCGACAATGGTCACTCTCCGTGAAGTCGGGCTATTTATACCCGACAATTATCTGAGCTACTGAATGCTGCACGTGGCCGACATGGACCACCCGGTTAGCACTTAGCTAGCAGTATAGTCGGATCCTGCAGCGGACACCCGTTCTACTGATGCCATAAAGTTATCATCATTTTAATGAAATTTAATGATCGGTCTCGGAGAGCATCATTTGACACTTTGTTCGCAGGTCCTGGGTTCTAATCTTGACTTTTTTGTTCTTCGCTTTGTTTTGAGTACCATTTGGCATGGCATCTGCCAAAGCTCTGGGTTCCGATCTCTAGTAGTTCAATGGCTTTGCTTTATTTTGTGATTAATACACACTTGCAGAAAAGTGTTCGCTATCGCCGAGGAGGGGTGTTAGGGACCACTCGTGTGCGGCGTTAGCTTTGTTGAGATTCTGCCCACAGAGGGGCAAAGCCGGGTCCGGCTATAGGGACCATTAATTACAGTGATTACAGTAGCCCTGAGGGCCACCGGCGCACAGGTCGGAGTGAGACCGTGGAGGGTCAATAAAGTGAGACGGCAGAGGACCGACGGGAGGGTGCGGAGAGGCACCACCTCCATCATTCTCTTTACCTTTTTCCCTTTGATGATATTAATCTAGTACAAAATGGTACTTAGCTACTAGATTTAAATTTTATGATGGACTATCCTTACACTACACTGTACTGTACTTTTACATATATTAGAGAGGGGTTACAAAAAGTCTATATGAGGGCTTGTGTATCGAGTAGCTCAGCAAGTCCAAGACAAGAATCATCTGTTGAAATATTCGAACGTTCTGAGGAAGAGATGGCATTTTATTTTTACGTACAGTAACTCACGGAAGAGCCAAATTTATGCAGTCCAGTCAGGAGCTATTTTATTACTGACCAGCGCCTTGAGCCGGTTTTTGGGGTAATTTTAGAGGCATTATTGGGCACCCTGTAGGATACTCTGGACCACAACCGACCATATTTTTCAAATATTAAATCACCTCACATTTTCCCCTTCCTGGAGAGCACCTCTGGAAAAGAGGATGGTGGCTAGTCGGAACGCTCACTACTTCTCATGTGCCGAAACTCTCTAGCAGCCCTCGACAATCTTTCTCTTTATAAAGGACACTCCAGGCATCGTTCTGACTGACCAGAGCAACAACAACAAACCCAACCAATTCCAACTTTCTATATCATCAGCCATCAGACAGAAGAAGTAAAGACTTGTTTGTTCTTGTGGCAATAGGGGAGAGCCAAACCGTCGAGCACAACGGTCAGTAATTGTGTCAGACATTGCAAGCTCGGCTTGTAGGGCTTACAGTAGACTACCACCAGCAACGTTGCTGCGTGCTACACGTGTCATACATTTTGGGCTGTGAAACTACAGCCTCACCTCAGGAAAGCGGAAATTTGGGGTGTTTTTAATGCATGAAAAATATGGTCAGCTGTTCCCTGAGGGATGTCGTGATGGTAAAGGCTTACAATGTAAAGAAATGGCAGGAAGGCGTCAAAACGCTAGAAAAAGGAAATGACAGTACTTTTCAAATGACAAAATTTGTCATTTAATTACCCAAAATTGCTCCCCCTTACGCAGAGTGCGGCTATTTGGGGGGGAATCTTTTAATGTGTTCAAACCCCTGAACCATACAGGTAGTGGTTACACGAGAAAACTAGGAACATGTCCAGGCGACGGCTGAACCATCACCCACTCCAACAAGGACAAAGGGGGGACTAGAAGAGATTTGACCGAGAGTTGTTCAGAACATCAAGCGTCGGAGTTCAATACGAAATGCATGTTGCAATTATCGTTGCCCCGTGCCGCGCAGAGTTACACACTCGTTTGAGACACAAGTTTGCAACGAGTCTGCGGCGTTACACACTCCTACGTTAGCGGTAAACGAAAAAAAGTGAATCGACAACCGACACCATGTTTCCGCCCAAAACAAGTGGCGGTCTCAACCGCGGCAGACTCCGCTCTCCTCCCGACCATGCGCAATGCACTGAACATGCCTGCCCTCTGTGGAATAAACAGATAATGTAAAGTGTGCGCCCTCCGTAGCGGGGACAGTGGGCGGGTGATTCGTTCATCTTTTTACGCGAACGTGATTGGCGTCCCCACAGCGTGGAGCCGAGACAGCAGCGGAGAGAGAGCGAAGCAAGAGCGTGGCGATTAACTCCCTTACATTCCCCTCGGCCTCCGCCGCCTCATGTTACTAAAAAACAGACTGTAGCAAGTCCCATACTTTCGTCTCTCACACCCAACCATCCAAATCTATCCCCTCCAAAATCCCATATCGAACCGCCTCTCCACCACTTCGTTCCCCCCTTTTTTAAAAGAATTGTAATTGTAATACAGTTGAATAACCGTGCACAGCGACCCTGCCCAACTTGCCTGTCATAGACTGCGCTGCGGTACGTTCGGTATTGTTCACGACAAATCGGTTGCATCCCTGCGTCGCACAAACGTGAAAATGGGGAAACGTTCCACCTTTGCCAACATTTGCCTATGGTTGTCGCTGGAATTCCGGGCTCTGTCCTAGCACCCATCCAGCACGACGTTTACGACAGGTTCCAACCGCATAGCGTTTACACCCTGTTGTTACCATTCCCATTCACCACTATCCTGCCGATTCCACACATCAGATCCTGTCACAGCCGTGACCGGCATATTTGAGCTGCCGTACTTTGGATGCGTGTTGTGACACTTGCTCGGTAGACAGGTTTACAGTTGCCTAGTCATTCATTTTCCCGCCGTTGGGAATACACACCTTCCCGCATTTTGCGAAGTGTAGTTGAATGACCTTCCATTTCCACACCAGTCCGACCCCCGCTGCATTCATCCGCTCCAAGCGCTACGTCAACGTACGTTGTGAATACAACAAACATAGAGATAGATCTTACATATCTCAATCTGAATCTTACAAGTTGAGCTCTTTTCCAAATCCTGCATCTACCACTCCCACGGACGACTCCACGACAGAGGACGTGAAAAATACATGAGATTCTACATGACTGACAATCTTCCACTACAAAACCTTTGGCACCTTTGGCAACGACTTCAAGAATACAACTACTGTAGATCCAACTCTTATCACCTCGTGTACTGTCCCAACTCCGATTCCGACATAGTTACATGATGCCTATGAGATCCATACCCCGCCATCGCGCCCCTGTCATCTGTGATATGAACCATAACTCTTTCCTGCAATGTTTGGCTTTGCAACCTACTTCCTCTTTCCTTCTCCAAATCCTCCATCTGCATACCGAACCGATCAACCGCCGATTTCACCCTGTAGGCGTGGCCCCTCGTCCACATCCTCAACACTTCTTCACTTTCTTCCGGATGATAATGCAAAATTTCCCTCACAAACTCCTCTCTCATCTCCTCTGGCGACAATTTTCCCCTTTCGAATTCAAACTCTTTCGCAGGCAACGGTGATCCTTGCGCCCCCAGACCCAAGTGCAAATACTCTGAGAAGAAACAACAGCATCTAGCGCTGATATCCTTTCATCCGGATCGAATGCCAGCATGCCTCTCAAGACGTCCACGGCAGCTGGATCAGCGTTGGGGAAGAGCTGGTCGAGAGGTCTTGTGGGCATATTGCCGTTCTGCAACTGACTGAGCACACGTCTCGCCTGAGGATTCCTCAGCTTTTCAATGGCTGATGCCGGGGGCGGTCCAATAACATCAGTAATCATTTCAAACTGATGGCGACTGTTCTTGCCCGGAAACAGGACCCGTCCGTTGCCAAGCATCTCGGCAAAGATGCAGCCGACGGACCACAGGTCGATGGCAGTGGAGTACTTTGTATAACTCTCCATGATCAGTTCTGGGGCCCTGTACCACCTAGTTGCAACATAATCAGTCCAAAATAAAGTATCTGGGCCATGCTCAAAGGCCGCCCTTGCCAGGCCAAAATCGCAGATCCTCAACTTACACCTAGAGTTAATAAGAATATTGTTAGGCTTCAAGTCACGGTGGAACACTCTTGCCTCATGCATAAAATGGATCCCCCTCAGCAACTGAAACATAAAATACTTAATATGAGCAGCACTCAAAACTGTCTCCGACCTCAACAGCCGGGACAAATCCGTAGGCATCAACTCAAAGACCACAAAAGTATCATTAAACTTGTCCACATCACCCGGCAATAACACATCCTTGACTTGTATAATATTCTCATGCCTAGACAGCAGCCTCAAAAACTTTAGCTCTCTCAAAACACGTGTCGCCATAGGATGATTGACCAAACATTTCAAGATGCGTTTCACAGCGACTCGTTGCCTCGTTGTAGTATCCTCTGCGGAACAAACGACACCATAGGCACCTTCACCGATGAGATTCAACACACGGTAACGATTTGCGGCTAAAGGGGCCTTGAAAAAGTTTGCCTTGAGCTCCTCCTTGCGACGGCGTTTCAGAGATGCCATTTCATCGGCACGACGTTTGTGAAGGGCGGCGGCAGTGTCATCCATGGGTGAGGTTGAGAATGATGACGCAAATTTGGACTATGAGAATCAGTGTAATTGCTATACTGCAACTTACAATTGGGCACGACAACTTGACGGGGTGGTAAAGACAGCAAGTTTGGACAAAGAACGGGTGAAAGGTGGGACAAGTGACAGTAGGTCTTTTGCAGGGTAACTCGGCAAACAACAAAGTAAGCAGGATGGCAAATGCAAAGTATGAGCTGCAGCAAGGGTTCGCAACAAGCAGGAGGCGAAAAGAGAAACACAGTACAGGGGCGCGAACGGGGCGTGTTTCGCGGCGGAAACAACCAAGAGGGGATGGGTGGTCTAGTGTGGGGCTTTGGAAATATCCTTCACGTGACGAGAAGTGAGAGTGGTGACGAGAGAGATAGAGGGGATGGATGGGATAAGATAGTGTCGAGGGCAGGTAGGATTTGTTTCTTCTAAAGTCGAAAGGAGAAACAAACGTGTGGGCTTGTGAGGAAGTCGTGGAGAGCCCTGGAAGGATGGTAGGTAAAAAGGGGGTTTTGGTTGCAAGGGTGCTGCAGTGGTTTGGTTTGCTTTTGGTGGGTGTAGGGCGGTGGCGGGGGCTCCGATGAAGTGTGGATGAGCTGTGTGTATGGGAGGTGCGGAGAAAATAAATGGAAAAATAAGACCGTGTGGACTGTATGTACAGTACAGTGGCGCGCAGTTTTTGTGGAATCAAAGGGTTTGTCCTGTACTACTGTACAATACTGTGTAAGACAGTGTGATGTGTACAGTATACTGTTGTACAGTACAGTACAGTTCTGTACTGTATAGAACTGTTAAGGACAGCTCCGTATTGCAAAAATGTGGTGGATTTGAACAATCAGGTTTCCGACAATAAGCATCAAAAAGGTGATGGAGTTGCGTCGGCCGCACGCTAGCCACGCATGTTGTACTGTACAGTACAGTTACTGTAAAATGGTTTTGAAGAACTGACTATTACCAATCGCGCTCTGCTCCTTCCACTAGAGCGATACTGTACTATTGTACTGTACAGTACAGTGCATTGCACCGGATGATCACCAAAACCAGTCGTCGTATTCGTGCTGGGCATTCCGTTGTGTCACTCGCCACTAAATCATGCATGCCCGTCGCTCAAGTTGTGCCATCCCCAAAACGCCACAACTTCTTTCGTGTATACATACTGTACACTATATCCAACATGCAACTTCTTATCTAGCCGTTAAACAAACAAGCAAAACTATGCCGCAATCAACATCGCAAAAAGACCAACCGTCTCGCACATCCACATTTCGCCTCTGTTGGTGACACAGTGCGCACCATACCTTTGCGCTGTATGTCCGCCACAAATGGCTACACCTCTGCCCTTCCCCGTTCCATCTGGCACGCCACCTGCCCACCCTGTGGAACATACCACTGCTTGCCCTGATCTTCCCCCCCCAACTCTTCACACAATCAAGCGTAACCGAATATCCGCTGCACAGCATAGAAACAATACCCATGACCTATTGCTAACACCCCCACCATTTACAATGCCTCAAACAAAACCCACTCCATCACCAAAAAAAACGCCCATCACATAAGAACATGCTGTCTCCCTCCACATGGCACACATAGCACACCCCACTGCTACCCCATCATCCCACGCACTGTTACCGTCGACAACCAACAAATTCACCCCACCCATGTTGCATTCACGCCCATACCATTTACGCCGGCGCCAAAGAGCGGCGATACAATCCACCTCATTTGCAAGCAATAACTACCCTGCCAAATTTCCGCACACCCCAACAACCCCACTAAAAGTCCCTCGAAATATGGGGCGGCCTGATGTCGGTCTCGCGACTAACACTTTGCGTTAAATTGCTGCATGTTTTGCAAGTACATGCATACTCCAGCTAGGTATGTTAACCCTTAATTCGGGGTTGCCGAGATTTTGCCAGTCGCTTGGCGCAATTTAACGGATTCATAGGTAAAGTCATGTACATGTAGCTTCCGAAACTGCTATCTGTGGTATAACATGCCACTGTACACGTACTTTTGTCAAACAAACCGGCTTCCAGCCACCTTCCGTCGCCACTTTTCGTGAATATGATCCCAGTGCTCATCACTGCAAACAAACTTCCAGCACGGTGTAGAAACTGAAGTTTTTATTGCCCTTTTTTTTTAAAAAATTTAAACTCTATCACCCCAACCTCATCAATGCCCAATATCATACACAACTTCTGCGGTACCCCCCCTTCGCGCAAATCAAATTTGCACAAACGATCAAAACAAATCACCCTTTATCTTCCATCCACTCGCTTCTACTCTCCAACCCTGCCACCGCTCCCTACACTACCCTTCGAAAGGTACGAACTAGAAAACTCCCTTTCCACCCAGCCACAGCCCCACAGAAAACATTTTTCCCTTCCGTCAATCACCCTCACTCTCCAGCCTTATCATCCCAAATAATCCACAACAACCTATACCCTGCACCTCCGACCCTCCTCCTCCAAACCCCTCCACCCGCCACAACTCACCACGTGTCCACCATTCACCCTACTCCCGCCCTTTTTCCAATACCTATCCTATCCACAGCCCATCGATTTCCACCCCCTCTCCACCACCCACCCCTACAATCCACATATTCCAAACTCCCCTCCCCCAGTCCAAAAGTCACAGTCCAATATGCCACAAAATTTCGCATCACGTCGCAACCATTCCCCGTCATCACACACCCCATTCTTGTCGCCCTGACTTGCAAATTCACGTCCGTCTTGCATGTCGCCGAATGGCTACTAATGTTGTACTGGCCTGGCATGTATGGGCTTTATGTACCTTGGATCGTGTGGGGAGTTGTCGTTGCAGGCGGTTCACTTGCTGTTGATACGTCGCCGGTACGCTTGTGCGAGGCGTGTTTTGGCGCCGCGCTTGCCACTGTGAGTCGCTTTTGCTGGCGTTGGAGATCTGGGCTGGTTTTAGAGTGCATGCTTTTGCATCTTGTCGCGTCCTATTTGCAGGCGTGTGAGATTTTTTGCGAGTCTCTCGGCGCTGTGTTCGAATCTATTAGTTTTATATCAAATAGTTTCTATAGAGTCCAAAGCAGTCCAACTGTAGGGCAAGGAACTACAGTACTACTATACAGTGCGCCCCAAAATACTTAGAAACCGCCAACTTCTCACCAGTTCACGAACTTGCATATACAAGTGTCTGTAGCAGTCTATTAAAGAGTTTCAGAGCCGTCCTAGAATACAAAATCAAAGTGTAACCGCATCCCTTAAAACAAATAGGCTCCAATAAATGCATGACGTCAATTTATCCTTCCTGAAAACTTTATAAAATGTAAATCGTAACAAATTATATCCCCAAAACCATCTATTGGATTGCCAAAATGAAACAGAGAGGGAGGCAGCCGGGGCGCTTCTAAAGGAACAGAAGAGGCGATGGTAATGGGTTCCAGAAAGTTGGCGTCAAAGGGTGTATGGAGTGTACCTGGATTCCCACAAGAATCCAGATGAGCCCCCCCCTTTCATAGACAGTACAGTAACTCTAATCTATAAATTTTATACTCTGTTAGCTCAGTAGAACTTACTAGAAAGTAGAGTTGTGACGATAGAATTGTACTGTCTAGAATATAGCTACGTAATTAAAACGATGGCGTGGGGCTCCACGTAAAATAAAAACATTGAATGGAAATCAAATTTCTAAAACTATTCAAGACGACACAGTTTCTCTGTTACACCACTGTGTGATAGAGAACTGAAATAGCGACAGTGAACAAGGCTCTATTACACAGTGGTGTAACAGAGACATTGTTACACTATTCCCTCCCCCGGACTATTGACGTCCTCGTCAATGATACTGCGAGAGTATATTATGTTTCCGAATATACCCCCTGTAAAGCTTCTGTTACCACAGCAGATCCATCTTCCGTAACATCAACGAAGTCCTTTGTTGGTTGCCACTCCGCCTCATGACGTGGCACACCACGCATCAAAACCGAGAACTTGAAACTGTAGTACAGTAGCACCTTGGGAGTATAGTGCGGACTGTAAGACGTGTCACCTATGGGGAGGCTGTAAGCCGTGGAGAGTGGACTGGACCGCCATGGCCCATGTGGGGACACCAGGTGGACCATTAGGTAATTGATTAGATATTTTAGAATAGATAGCTCCTATTGGTGGATCGAGGAGGTGGCGGTAGTGGGGCCACTTGTCCTTTAAGAGCAACGTACAGTAGTGTAGATTTACAGTAGTTGTAGTAGGGTAACTCAACTTATAAGGAGGACGGTAGGAGTGGTGGGAGTAGCGAAGTTGTAAAGGCAAGCGCCCTTTGGCCCCCAACTCTAGGTCTTCAAGCCGTCGACACCTCTAAGGTGACCCCTTTATCCCCCTTAAGGTTAATGGCCCGCCCAATGAACCTACCCCTTTACTAGTGCTTCCCTCGAAACCTCCTTTAGGTGAATATCCGTGCTCCTGCGGTGCTTGTCTGCGTTCTAGGTACCCTTTTGTTAGTGGCTACCGACGCACCCTATTGGTCTTATAACACAGAAACCGCGTCCAACCTTTTTGTGATCCAAGATAACCTCAACTTCCTGTTCTGATCTATCAGGCAGCTCAAGCGGTGCAGGTGCAGGAGTAATGGGTAAATCAATGTCATCGGGCGGCTCCAAATGGGGTGTAGTGTGAATGATATGAATGACTGGATGGATTTTGAAATGAGCAGGGAGGTCCAGTCGAACAGCATTCTTACCCATTAGCTTCTTAACCACGAATGGCCATATCTACGCGCACAAAGCTTTTTAGAAACTGACCTTCTTGGTACGCACAACTTTACATTGTAAAACAGCCTCGAACCATCTTTTCAGAACATCGGCAGAATTCTTTCAAGTTTCTGCTTCTGAACCATGTCCTCTGGTCACTCACCTTCCATGGCTTTTACCCCTGGACCAAAGAACTGGTCTTTATCGTACCGAGGAATGATCTGATCACCATCAAGGTGGAGAACTTCAACGTCATTCACTGAGACGTCACGATCTCCTCTCGCCACATGCGGAGCTCGGGATAATGCGTCTCCTAAGACGTGAATTCTTCCAGGGTTTAGCGTGATGGGAAAGATTCAGAAGTTACCGAGAGTTTTCAACCAACGTGCTTCTTTCCGACTCAGTTTCGGTTTTGCCAAGAAGCTATTAAGCACCTGGTTGTCTGTGAAAATCTCAAATTCAGAACCTTCAAGATAGCACCTGAATCTTCCCAGAAAATTAATCAAAGCCAGAAGTTCTCTGTCATTTGCAGTTTAGTCCGACTCAGTTGGTGAAAGTTTCTTTGCATAGAAAGAAATTACTCGATCCTTTCCATTCTCCTCCAACTGTGGTGGAGTTCCAAGGACAGCAAGCTGTGAAGCATCTAAATGGCCACGAAATGGCTTTTCACAATTAGGAACCACTAAGATTGGAGCCAATTTCATCGTTTCCTTTAGCTTCCGGAAAGCGTTATCACACTTTTTGATCCCATTTCCCTATACGTCGAACTTTCTTTGGCAGATCGGTGAGAGGTGCAGCAATTGCAGAGAACTTCGGAATGAACCTGCGGAAAAACTGTATTAGACCTAAGATACTTCTCAACTCTGTTAGAGATTCAGGTTTCGGCCAAGTTTGTAGGACTTCGACATTCTCAGGATTGACACGAATGCCATCCTTCCCTACTATTAAACCCAAAAACTACAGCTCAGTCTGAGAGAAAGAGCATTTCTTCGGATATACTTACAACTTGTGATCCTTAAGTCTCTTTAATACAATTTCCAGATGTTTGTAATGTTCGTCCTCATTCTTACTGAATATAAGAAGATCATCAATATAGACGACCAAGAATCTATTGATGCAATCATAGAAGATCTGGTTCATCAAAGTTTGAAACGTAGCAGGAGCGTTGCAAAGTCCCATTGGCATAACAAGATATTCAAATTGCCCATACTTAGTATTGAACGCAGTCGTTTCGATGTCCTCTGGTTTCACCCTTATCCGATGGAATCCTGTTTTCAGATCAAGCTTGGAGAAAAATCTCGCATCTCCAAGTCGATCGAAAATTTTATCAAAACAAGGGAGTGGAGCATTATTCTTTAGGTGATGCAATTCAAAGCGCGATAATCGACAACACCTCTTAGTTTTCCATCCTTTTCTTTCACAAAGAAAAGTGGTGCTCCATATGATGATTTACTGGACCTGATCTTCCTTTTCCTCGGAAGAGACTCGACGTATTCTTTTGCTGTCCCAAGTTCGAATGGAGGCAAATAGAATAAAGGTCGATGAGGTGCCTTTGCTCCTTTCTCCTCTTTGATCTTATGATTAATTGATCGAATCGGAGGAAGCCCTCTTGTCCATTCATCCTGAAAGACCTTTTTGAAATTATCCATTAATCTGCTCAGTCATCCATAAAACTTTGAATCTGTCACTCCTCTCATACTGTGAACTTCAAGTAACTGAAATACTTCGAAGTCACCCCCATGCCTCAGCATTCGTCTAAATTTCTTCAATCCCAAATTGGACACATTAATACGGTTTTCTTCATCTGGATCAATCACTGGAATGGAAGCATCTTTCATCATCACAATCCGTTTCCGATAGTCGACACTTGGATTGTGGGCAACATGCTACGGCATTCCCAACAGAACATCATACCTGGTTTGTGACACAGCCAGACTAGAAGTATATTTATGTTCGCCGAACTTAATAGTTACGTTGGAAATGATCTCAGATACTTCCTCAGTAACTTTCTTCTGTGAATGGCAAACAATGACTCGTTCACGCCGAATCTCAAACAAGTTCCTATTTCGCTTCAGGAACTCGGCTGAAACCACGTTTGTATTGCATCCATCGTCCTTTAGTACTTTGAATGCTATTCCATTCAGTCTACCTTCAAGTACTAACAAAGGCTCCACTGGTATAGGTCCATCAGTGGGGATGCTGTCATCATGACTAGACGTGATTCCATTAGACTCGGCTTCGGAGATTCTCGACTTTTCCCTGTCCTCTGAGAATTTAGCTCCGGTGATGTCCACAACAGTTTCACTCTGCTCATTGGGACATCTTTTCACACTCACTACTGGTCTCACCTGAGTGTTCACCAAGTCTGGTGGACCAACTAGTTTCCCGAGTCAAAGCCATTCAAATCATTACTGTGTCCTGCCTGTGTATTGTTCGCCGCTATGCGAATACTACACCTGTTACCTTTATTCCCGTTTCCTTTTCTGTGTTTCCAAGGTCTACATCCCACCTTATGGCACGTAAAGCATCGGTTCTCCATCAAGTCTTTCTGACGCTGCCCATCGTTTTTACGTTCCAGGTTTCCGATCTCCATCGGCATAGGACCTGAGGCATTTCGATTGGTGTGAAATGAACCTCTGCCAGTGAAGAAACCTGCACCATAAAATGATGTATCAACGTTAAGAGCAATGGTAGTCGCGGCTTCAAACTTGGATGGGTTTCCTTTACGAACCTCCAACAGAATGTGGGGTTTGAGACCTTCACAGAACCGCGCCAATTTTTCCGACTCACTGATACCGGGAATATTGATAACCAAATTCCTGAACTCCGAGAGGTACGCTGCCACACTCGTTTTCTGGCGGATCTTGGTAAGTTTGTCGCGAGCTCGAATGACACTGTCCTGTGCGACGAACTCTGCCTCAACTAGGAGTTTGAAAGCTTTCCATGTAGGAGGAACAGCATTCTCGGACACAACTGTATACCACCAGTTTGCGGCAGTTCCGGTCATGAATGTCGAAGCAAAGTCGATAGCATTCTGGGCACTGATGACTTCTTCATGGCCCACCTGAATAAGTCTCAGGTACTTTTCGACTGAATGCAGCCATGACCGAACCGTAAACGCATCTCGAGTCCCATCGAACAACACAGGCTTATTTGGTTTGAAGAAAGACATGTTCAACAAACCTCTTACTTAAAGCCTTACAACAACACCTAAACTTGAATACAAGCACTTGAAGTTGAAATCTGCAAGGGATTCGTCCCTGGACGACGGGTTGGCTCCCTACCCGCGGAGAGAGTGACTCGCCAGCAGCTTTAATCACACCTACACCCCGGTGTGACTCAGCAATCCGTTCGGGATATCCCCACCAGTCCACTATGTAGACCGCGATCGGTGTCCTTACCCTATAGGAAAGCCTCTCAAGCCGACTTTAAGCTATCGAATAACCAAGGAATACCCGTTCTGAGTACGTACCCCTTAGTCTAAGTCCAGTCCAAGTCAACCCTATGAATCGTTACCTGAACCTGTGACCCAGTCGGTGCACCTAGCTAACAGCCAACGAGTGCAATAGAATTGTGTAGGAATACAGTGAGGGGACCCTCAAATGGGGACTTGGTCAGAAATACAGCTTTACTAAGGGAACTTAGTTAAGCCTGACTGTCTAATCTAAGTATTTTGAACAGTATCACACAGCTTCGTGAGGCCTGCACGCTACCTGAACAAAAAAAACCTAGAGATCGCAGACTACACTGCACCCCCAAGTTCCCGGTTACCTAGTTCTCCAGTTGGTAACCGCGACCTGCGTAGAACAATGGGGTTTAGAGTACCTGGCACTCTAGCCCACAGATATTCTCCTGTACTTGGCACTCCAGCCCACAAGTACAGTATATGATATTTCTTACAGTAGTACCTGTCAGCAAACTTTTTTCCAAAAATTCAATAACCCAAAAAATACACGTGTAAAAAAGCGAAAAGCAGCGGAACCGGCGAAGGGAATGCTACCAGTGAAATAGAGAGGGAGGCAACCGGGCCGCTGCTAAAGGAACAGTAGAGGCGATGGTAATGGGTTTCAGAAAGTTGGCGTCAAAGGGTGTATGGAGTGTACCTGGCTTCCCACAAGAATCCAGATGAGCCCCCCCTTTTATAGACAGGACAGTAAATCTACTCTATAAATTTTATACTCTGTTAGCTCAGTAGAACTTACTAGAAAGTAGAGTTGTGACTATAGAGTTGTACTGTCTAGAATATAGCTACGTAATTAAAACGATGACGTGGGGCTCCATGTCAAATAAAAACATTAAATGGAAATAAAATTTTTTAAATCATTCAAGACGACACAGTTTCTCTGTTACACCACTGTGTGATAGAGAACTGGAATAGCGACAGCGAACAAGTCTCTATTACACAGTGGTGTATCAATGTACATTGTTGCACAAAAGTAGAATAAACAATAGTTGACACTAAGAAAGTTCACATCTACACTCTCTACGTCAAAGAAGGGACTATACAAACATGCTTCGAGTAAAAGCTCTAACGGAGTAGGAAAAAGGCAGAATTACGCAGATGAGACGTGAAGGATAGAAAATCGACCCAATCACATATGCACTTGAACGATCAAAGGGTGGTGTAGACGTTTATCAGGGCCCCTCAAAACTATAGAAAAGCAAAAAGTGGAAAAAGCCGCAACTTTTAGTTACCGTTCGACTTTACCTTCTAACATAGTCCAAAAAGGAGGAAAATCAGCCAATCAGCTTTTTACTGACCTGAATTTGTCGATTGGTAAAAAGAAGGTGCAGCAAATCTCAAAGGAGACATGTACACTCCACTTCAAGAAAATAAAAATAGCACCGCAGGTCACTAAAGAACGCAAATAAGCTCACCTTGGATGACCTACTGAGCATGTGAAAAAGGAATCGATTTATGGAAAACTACAAGTTTTTCAGACGAGAGAAAACTAAACTTAGATGGGCCAGATAGATTCAAATATTATTGGCATGTTCTCATAAAGGACGAAAAACTTTTGGTCAATCATTGAAATAGAGGCGGCTCTGTAATGAATGAATGAGCAGTTTTCGTTTTATGAAGACGTCGTGTAGCCTGTTTAATCGGCAAGCAAAACTCTCAAGACTACTGCAACACTTTTAAAAAGTATTGAGTTGAAAAAAAAGTTAACCACTGAGCCACATGCGCTGGCTCTCTGGTGCCACTGAGCGAACTACAACATATATATATCAACATTTAACCTGTTGCGCAGTGTGAGTCGGATCCTGCAGCGGACACCCGTATTGCTGATTCCATAAAGTTACTACTATAGTGAACCAAAAGTTTTTTATTACATCTTTACTTTTCTACTCTCGGAGCTATTCAGGGATATAAGTAATCTTCCTGTGGTAGACTCCTACTAAATATCCATAAAGGAAAGAAAACTCTCCTTGACTCACCCAGTTGAATAATCATACTGTCATGATTATATGTACACGTAATAGCAAATTACTTGTAGATCTAAGTCACCCAAAAGGCATAGGTGTAATCAGTACATACAAAAGGAGAGGTGACATCTTACAGAGCGGAAGATTCACTCGTTCCACGTAATCAAAACATATTGATGATGTTTTTCTGTATAATATATCGAAAGTGAACTATTCAGCGAGAGATTCCCCTATTCATATGTAAAAGTTGAAAATTGATAGGTCTACAGGAAAATATATCACTGTCCTTGATTGGACTGGTCGTTCGCCTAATTTTTATCCATGAAAGAACCTCTAGGGTATACTTTTCAGGGCTTTTTCAGTATAGGGAAGCAATTTGACACCGTAGAAGGGCTGGAGTATGCTATCGAGATGAAACATGCTATCGAAGTCAAATGGGAGAAATATCTGAAAATATACTTTTGAATCTGGCTACATTGGTGACAAAGCACTGAATTGAAAAGTTGATGGCTAAAAGAAAAAAAGGTACTGAAGATCTCAACTTCTTTTTTGAACTCATTAATTTTTGTTTTTCTTTAAAGTTTCCATATATCTTGGGTGGCTTCGATGAAATTCATTGCTTTTTCTGGACAGATGTCTATTTTATGTTTCCTTCTCTTCCATCCCTCTTTTACTTTCTCTCCAATGCTATGTGTATAGTTTAAGGCGAGCGGAAAACTATTTTTTAACTTTTTGCCGTCTTGCGGTGTTCCTGTATTAATTAGGCGACTGAAACTAAATTAACATTTTGGCCGTCGTTTGCATCCTTCTTAATGCATATGTTGGGGTAATTTATACTGTAACGTGTTACTTCTTACAGTGGTGTAGAAAACTATGCTAATTATAGTAAACCCTGGGTTTAAGCAGGGGTATATTCTAAGACTCTGGAAAATCATGTCAAAAGAGCCCCAGTGGTTCCATATTTGTTCTGAAAAAGATTCATTTACTGTAATAACTAGAAATTCTCGAGTGTTGACATTTTTGGATTCACAGAATTGTAGAGGAGGAGATCAAGCGATGAACCCAGTCTGAAGCTGAATGGGGGACTTTATTGCGCGGCCTTCGTTGACACAGCACGAGCGCGATGGACTGTAAAAGAAACCATGAGAATCTTGTCTCGAGACCTCGATATTCAGAGAAGTGTTGCTTTCCCCGACGGTCCGCCGACTTGGTTAAATTCCATAAGTTCGCGGTTTGTCTTATCTTTGCTGCCGTTGAGACTACTACACATACGTAGTGACAGATGAAGTTTAATTTTACGATAACCCCTCAAAAAAGAATTAAATACAGGCCCTATTCCCGGTCGCCTCTCCTGGATTGATCCGGTTCAAGCAGTTCTAGCATAATGAGAATACCTTTATTACGAAACCGGCACTTTCCACAATTTATTGTTCTCTTAATCCAGAGATCCATTAGTGACCTCTCATTTTTCAAACATATCATTCTACCTTTTCTTTCAAAAAAAATGAAATCTTACAGTTTCATTACTTTACGACTCCAAATTCACTGTATGGCTCTATTTTCTATTTTATGTTTGAAGACTTGGTCCTACTATGTCAAAAAGAAGAATTTCGACTCGTGAAACACTTTACTCTCCAAATTCAGTTCCGATATTTTATCAATCATTTTTTATTATTGCACTGAATGCATACAAATTCAAAGCCGCGACATTGCCACGCATTCCTTATTTCGCGCAAGACCGTGAAACTTTTCAAATACATTACCCAATACAAAGTTCGATTTCAACGTCGCTAAGGCAACATCCCTGCTATCAACCACCACATCCCCTCTCTCACTTTGTCCTCAACATGAGCCACCCCCGCCAGTCCCTCACCATAGCCAAGGAATTCAAAGCTTGTTGTGCCACCAAAGCCCTCGCCTTGATGGCCAATGGGCAAACCGACCACGACGACCACCATAAGAGGATGGACCGGGAACGCGCTCAAGAGTGAATCGACCGTGACTACTTCTAGTAGTCAGAGTAAATAGAGGAAGAGGAGGTAGTGTAGCAAAAGGAGCCTGACTGTAACGATTATGCCCATAAATTACTTCGAATATCCTGACATTATCCCTCCAGTAACCGTTATAAATGATTTTAAACTGTAACAAGACACCAGTGCGACTTGTGCACTGCAAAAAAAACTATACCACTTTGTGCCAAGCCAATGACATGAAGGCATCGTGGCTATCTCGAGTGGCTCTCGAAACATTTTGGACCACACCAAACAGCAATTACTTTATGCCTCCTTGCCAATAGGACCAATAGAACTTTGCCATTATGTTTCTTGTTGCATGTATCAGTGATGAGGGCTACATGAGCCTTCATAAACTTGTAGTTTTGATACCTATAGGGTCGCTTTTTCTAGAATACCATTGAATTCAGTAACGTTTGCTTACTATTTATCTCTTCTGGTGTTGAGTAGTCTGATGCTTCGGCCTGTTTACCGAAAGCATCAACCAAGAGTTCAACTATTGATTACCTTTTGTACGCTTAACAACCCACACTGACGCTGATTTGGAGGGTGAGTAGTATTGGGCTGACCCATGGGGGCCACTAATGTACATCCATGGGGAAGCTGCTGTGGAGGAAGGAAGGGTGCGTAAGGGAGTAATTGTCATTTCAGATTCCCCTGCAGGTAATAAGGCGGAAATTGAGGGTCCTGAATAACAGTTAGAATATTTTAATATGTCCGAGGAGGCTTTCTATCATTCTGGGACGTTCAACGGAATTTGTAAGGATATCATTGGGGATATGGGTATTATTGGAATAATTTTTTGGATCTGATCTCGCGGTCGAAGATTTTGAGGAGTACATCTAGATTTTTATCCTGAGAGTATCTAATTTTAGTCTTTCTGATCCACACGATTCACTTTAATAAATTTTATGGTACTAGGTAGGGTTTTTTTTGAGACTTTAGGGCTACCCAGAAAGTGTATATAACTTGAGTAAACTGCTCCCTCCAGAAGAGGGCAAGCAAGCTGGGAAAAAACTTCAAGTGCAGACCCAAGTAGTCTAGAAGTTGAAAATCAACTTCCATCCTAAAAAGAAGTTCTTCAACACTTCCCTCTAACCGTAGATGATAGTGACTACCCATTATATACTCCACTATAGCCCCTCGACCCTCCGTCTTTGTTCACTTCTTCCTGTTCCCAACAAAATACTTTGGTAGCACTCTTTTCGCTTATAAAACCTACATCTTTGGGGGAGTGGCTCTGAGAAAATCATAATTTGAAGATTCATCCCTAACTAATACCACGCGAT
The DNA here is from genome assembly GCA_002205965.3 of Kappaphycus alvarezii. NCBI lineage: Eukaryota > Rhodophyta > Florideophyceae > Gigartinales > Solieriaceae > Kappaphycus > Kappaphycus alvarezii. The sequence goes on along the minus strand of NADL03000085.1, from coordinate 119,956 downwards.
AAGAAAATGAAAGCAGAAAAGATAAAAACAAAAATACTTTCATGGAAATAAAGAAGAGTTGTAATGCATTCATTATCTACTAGGAACTACGCAAGGCCTGAATACACGGATAATACCTAACTGAATGTACCTCGTCCATGCGTGTGGGGTCTATGAAATTTTTAACAGCAATTGCAAGAAATATTAATCATGAAAAAGACGTGTAGAAGCACATTCAGTGCCAAGACCTGCATCACTAACAAAATGCCTGCTTGGTCTTGAAAATTATGAGATAACGACTTTTGACCAGTTTTTCTTACTGCTGAAAGCTTACAAAAGTCCATATCAACTGCTTATCACCAGAAATAGCGGCTATGATCAAGCTTGTTAATACCAGACTCGTAGCCGTTTCCACCTCTACCGAGTCAACTAGTCGATTTTTCACCTTCAACACATTTTGCGCCTGGTGTCCCGGACATTTCAATCTTGCAAGCGATACAGTTTGATAACCTTCAGACGGAGACATGTGCCCGGCTAAATCACGTCCCCCTCACACCGTCCGCTCGTTCGCAGGTCATACTTGCTATCAGGCTCTGCTGACATGGATTCAAACCAGTTACAAGTAATACACATACCTCCTACGCCGAAGGCATGTGGACTTCCCTAAGCACCGATTCACATGCCCTTTCCATCCTTTCGGCTCCTTTTATCGCTGCATTCCTCGCCCCCATTTCTATAGCTCCGTCGCACTCCCCCCCAGAGCCTCCCCGGCACCCGGGCTGCGATCATGGCTCCAATAGCATATGATGGTCCACTGTAGTTCGCAGTGCACGGTCGAAAAAGGCCAAGCACAGGATAAGGGAACAAACTATTCTGATAGTCCCCACAAGACCGGCCTTCGAATCGCGTTTTACACAGGAAGATCAAGCTTTTATTGTTCCACCTGCTGGTGGGGTTTCCGAAAAGAGGAGTCCGACAGTTCTGGGTTGCACAAACGCAAGATTGGTGGTTTTCATGCAGCCAAAAGAGTATTCTGACTCTCTTGGTTTGCACAACCACCAAAAGGTTGGTTTTTATGTAATTTAAGCTACAGTCCAAACCAAGAGTATCAGATTACACCTAAACAAAAGTAGGTAGCCATCAACAGCTACCTATGGCGCACTTTCTTTTTTTTTCATTCGCTAGAGGTGACAGCGATGATTCTCCTTTGTCGTTTGGTCCCAGCAACTGCCGTTTCTTGCAATAGTTCGTGTAAGAGCTCAAGATCACAAGACTTCAACGAATGTATTTCCATCCAATCGTTCTCTTTTTCTGTAAAACATTTCCTTCTCATAAGTACTTCTACTTTATTAGGATTCCTTCTGATATTCTGGAAGTCTTCAATTTCCAATAAATCGTTCTTTTGGTAAGCAAGATAATACTCCAGTTCCTCAGTCACTTCATAGTACTTATTGTCAAATACATTGAGTCTTCTATTGTAAGACAGCTCTCTCTTATTTATTAAGAGGTTTTCTACCTCAAATATATACTCTTCTCTGCATTCTGTTACTCTCAACGGCCCTTCCCAGCGTGAATTTGTCTTTGTGAGTAGGTTATCCTTCATCACGGCCTTCATAACGTAATTGCCTTTTGTGAAGTCAATTATTTTGACTCCATTCCTGCGGTTTGGGCATCGACGGCAGATTTACGGTGCTTTCTAATTCTGTCAGAGCATTAAAGGTGCGAATTTTACAGAGAACGCAGGAGCCACTCTGCGTCTCGAAGTGCGATACTGAGGTTTTTCTCGAGGGTCATGACTGTAGACACTTCCTCCTGTTTTCTCAAAATTGCATTCATTAGCGAATCTTGCGGTAGTCCCGAAAAGATCAACAGAGGTCATTTTCAATTGAGTCTAATTGTTGGTGCGCTACTAAGACTGGACGAGGGGCAGTACGTTCGACCACGGAGATTGCGGGGGATAGAACTCTGAGAGCAGTTATTGGCAGCTTTGTATCTTCGTATCAGTTCTTTTCAAACTACTTCTACTGATCCGTTGCTGCACGGGCAGGAAGTAGGGGTGAAGTGATGATTCGCTTTTAGCTTTTCTGAGAGCAAGTTCAAGATTTTGTTCTAAAAATGGCTGCCTTTGTAGGGTACCCATGCTTGCATGAGCCGGAAGGCGGCGAACCATTCCAATAGTTTCTTCGTAGTGGATTCGTAGTCCACTTTCTCCGTGTCTTTGAGCCAAACATAACCAGAAAGGCCATCTTTTACAATCAATGTGTAAGCCTTGCCCAACTAGTCTTTTCTCATGAAGTAATAGTCGAAATGTATAAACTCATTTAGTTTAGAAGAGTGAATAGTGTGAACGAGTGGTCTGGGTACCACCTTACCGTGCTCGCTGGCAATGCAATGAAAGCAAACTCTGGTGAGCTCTAGGGAGTTTTTGCGGAGATCTTTCCCCGAAAATGCGCTGCAACTATCTCATACGTCAGTTCAGTCGTTCTATGCCCACCCTTTCCGGTGTGCGCCGCGAATAGTATCCTAAGCTGCAGCTTTTCATCATCTTCTGTTATCCAGAGCATTCCTGCTTTCCTGCTAAACACTATTTCTTACAGTTGGTATTTCTCTGGGGCTTCGGTGTTAGAATTGAGCTGGGATTCGATTATGTCCTCCATGGTTGCCAATCATATTCTTTGCGTATTCCATGGTTGATAGGTGCTGTCATGGGTGCTCGTATGCACCCCACTGAGCCTGGTAGCAATTTTTTCTTCGTTTGCACATACCAATTGGTAAGCATATCCGCCCATGCGTTCAGCTTCCCCGGTACGTGCTCGATTATGAACCGAAACCCTTTCGTTAGCCTTTCACTCCGAAAGCCTAACGAGTGTGTTTGCTTGCTACTTGTCGTGCCGCGGTAGTCTTACGGCTATAGGGGTCGTAGACTTAACCCAGATTCGCATGGCCGATGTATATGGACACCGTTCGTTCAACGGTGAGGTAGTCTAGTCTGGTCGTGAACTTAACTATGGCAAGTAACTCCTGTTCTGGTACGCTCCACTTTTCCAAGTACCCTCGGAAAGCACCAGAAAGGATGCAGAGTGGTTCCTGGTCTTGTCCTTCTAGGTTCCTGTCTTGCTGGTCTAGCGCTGATTGGGTCAGCACTATATCCCAGTGCGTGTTGGAAGCATCGGTGAACATACAGACTCTATAGCCCTCCTTCCGCAGTGAAGTCTTTGTTGCTGCGGTTAGTTGTGTTTTGATTCGCTCCAAAGTCTCCGAATACTGTGGTGTCAACTGGAGACGAACTTTACGTAGCACATTCTTTTTTCTCTTCCCAGCTTGCTTGCATGCGTCTTCGAAAAGCTGATTTAGCGGTCGTACTAGTCAATTATAGTCGTGAATGGAGATCCTCATCCAGTTCGTCTCGCACAAAAGCTGTTGCAGCTGGTCTGAAATTCATAGGGCTTTAATCAGGAGATGTACCTCAAAATTTCTTGAATTGAAACGAATTACTTCTTATGAATTTATTCTTCCGCAGATTCTAACCTCCCTCGTACAGAAAAAAATACTTTTTCGGGATCACTTTGAACCCTAACTTTGTTCAGACTTCAAATAATGCAGTGATGTCTGCTAGTGTTTCATCATTGTTCTTGCCGCGGAGACTGAAATAATCTAGCCACTGCCTCATACGCTGGGCTTTGCCTACGAGTTTTACCCTTGTCGCTGATTGAAAGTAATTCCCAGATTTTGTTCCACCCTAGAGATTCCTAGTCGGATAATAGAAACCGAGGGGTGTTTGGATGGACATTATTTACGGGGAGGTCTTGTCTAGAGGAATCTGCCAATAGCCATCTGTGAAATCAATGTTGGTGAAGCAGGTACTTCCTTCACATTACTACAGCATTGATTCCAGTGCGGCATAGCTGACTGTAGCGGGATTGTTCATGCGCTAGTTCCTCGAAGGTCTACAGTAAAGCGTAGTTTTCCAGTGCCAGGTTCGGGTACTGCTAGAGCCGTTCAAGCCTCTCGTGCGTGTTTATTCTTGTAGACGGTCCCAATTTTCTCCAAGATTTAGATGGTATGCTTGAAGAATGCTCGCTGTACCGGAGGATATCTTTGTTGTCGGGTGCGATAGTTTTTGGCGTTCGGGATGAGTTTGATGGACAGAGATAGCACTTCTGCGGGTGGCTGTGAACCCAGTTTAATTCCAAAGCAGCCAAGGTTGTTCTCCAACAGGCGGTACAGCTTTCCCGTTTCTTCGATCGGCATCCCATTCTTTCTCGCCACGTAGACGGTGCATCTTATAGCTTCGCTAATATTCTCGAGTGTGCCCTCTCCGAGCCCGGCCTGAAGGCATTCGGGCAATTAGATTGGGTCCTCTTCGCTGTATTTGTGCGAGAGGCCTTTGTATCTTGCTTCAGAGAGCTTACATCCCCCTTGTGCCGCTCTACTTCCGATTTCCCATCGATAAGCGAGGCTACGCGGTGAGCAGGTGCTCATTGAAACCAAATCAAATTGCCTTCAGCAGAGGTCTTCCCAGAATTATTTCTGGCATTATCGTGGTAGCGACTAAGAACCACACCTGTCGGGTACGGACAGGTAGCCCTGTTTGTGGTAACAAGATCGTCAAATCGAGGTTCACAGTCCTCGTTGCAGTGGCCGGGGGTTGAGAACCGTCTGATTTCAAGTGGTATCTAGAGTCAGTGGTGACTCCATGTGCTTCACTGAAACTCCATTGTACTGTGCTGCGATCGATTCGAAGAAACTCGAAGGGATCGTGGAGTAGTCTGCACTTGACTCGCCAAGCAGCGCCGTTTTTTCAATGTTGTTCAAACTGATTTTGTACATTTATTTTTCCATGTTACTTCTTTTGCTTTATTCTTACTCTTCTTCTTGTTTCCAAAATGTCGGTCAAGCAGCGCGCGCCTTTTCTGTTTTGTCTTGATCAGGCACTTGCTGATTGTATGCGTGCCAGACATTCTTCCTTATTCGTTCGGGTTATCTTTCCTTCTCCTGCTTCGGAAAGCTTGTCCAGTCTCTTCTTAGCTTCTTGCTTACGATATTTCTTCGTTGCATGAGTGTGCTGTCTCCTCCTCCAATTTTTCCTGTCTGGCGTTGCTGTCCGGGAGCCGGTCAGTTCGCTCAAATTCGGCTGTTTGCGATTCACCTTCTGAGTAGAACACTGTAAGATATTCACTGGTCGAAGTCTGCTAAGATGCTTGATTCTTTTTACTAGTCCTATACAAAAATTGTTTCCATCAAAAGATTATACGCGACACTAGACGGGTCACGAGGGATGAGCTTGAACTCGATCGTAGAAAAAGCTTCCTCGACCCTGTCACTGAGATCGAATATCTTGGATAAAAGACGAGATTCAAACCATGATTTGATAGACTCATGTGTTTCCTCCTTAGCTCAAGAAGCTCCATCGACACTGCGGGGAATGCACAAGCTGTGTAAAAGTCTTGGTTTCATGAACAGGCGGATGGACACTGGCTTGAGAGGTTGACCGGGAGCCTTCCCAGAAATAAAATCTTCGATGCGGTATTTTTATGCTGTGTAGTCCACTTCGAACTTGATGAAGGCCGGATACGAAAAGCCCTCCAAACCTGGTGCTTAAATCGAGTTGAGAAGTCCATATGAAGACACCGTGTACCATGAAGAATATAGTGCTCTTTGACGTCGAGGGCAAAAGCGTTTTGTTGGTCCACTGTAGTTAGTAGTGCACTGTTAGGAAAGGTCAAGCACAAAGAAAGGGAACAAACGATTCTGGTAGTACCCACCAGACCTGCCCAGACTCCCGTTTTACACAGAAAAATCGATCTTTTACTGTGCTGCCTCCTGGAAGCGTTTCGAAAATGAGTAGTTCGACTCTCCTGAGTTGTACAAACGCCAGATTGGTGGTTTTCATACACTCTAAGCTACGCTACTAATCAAAATTACCTCAGTACATCTATGCAAAACGTTGGTACCCATCAATACATATACTCCTTCGACCTCAAAATACTCGCCTAGCCCACGCTTGCCCTCTTCTACTCCCCTTTGCAGGTGCTGAGAGCAACTGACAACGGTAATTTTGGACTGAGCCACGCTCATACGCTGTGTTGCCACTTTTTGTCTCTCTATTCTCATATCATAGTATCCTTTTTCTTTTTAGTCTGTTAGATATAATCAACTTTGGTGCCTCAGACTCTGGCGTCTGCATGCAATTAAGAACCTGAAGTTCTTCATTGGCAATAACACCCTAATCTCCCAAGAAGATACTAAGCGCTGCTAACCCACATTTACATCCCTTATTGCCCGGTTTTACACCTCTGATGTCCTTGGTTCTTTTGATCCGATTCCTCACGAGGTTCTATCATTCCGCGGATCACGTCCAGATCTTAAAACAAGGAGCATAAATATACCCTACAGCCGCCTAATAAATCACCCCTGCCCTACAAACCCAACTTTTTCTCGCCACAGGCGAGCTGTGATACAAAATGGTAGGATGTTTCAAGATAAATAGGGTCGTAAAATACCGTGTGAGTAATTCTACGTGTGTGTTGGTTTAATTGTTGTCCTACGAAATAATGCAACACAAAAAGAACAGCAGCGCACCGGGCGTTCCACTACGCACGATTTTCTTTTGCTCAAAACTTTGGGCAGGATTCACACATCACCCTGAATACAACTTTTAAATATACGTGCTGATATAACCAGATAATATTTTTGCCGAGAAGATCAGTGTTTTCCAAGAACAGTACTAGCGCCCGTTTTAGTAAAAATGTTGATTCTGCCATCGTAGATATCACTATCTACAATGTGGCGTTGACCTACATAATGTTTTGAGGTGATCATAAAAAGAATCCAAGAAAAATAGTCGACAAGGGGGAATGAAGGTGGCGTTTACTGCGAGATTAAAGGGTTTAAAGGTAGTAGATTCATGGCAGTTTTTTATTACTGGTAGTATAGAGGACGTAACAATTATATCTGTAGAGGTGTGAGAGTAGATCAGGAAATCTGCCCCGCTAGATGAGACCATTAACGCGGCATTCAAATGTAAAAGAATCGATCTGGGCCTCGAGGGATGCTCCATGGATATATTTGTAACAAGCTCTTTAGGTCAGAAACTGCCGATAATGCATCCAGATGCAACCGTCTAAGAGTGAAAATTGGAATGGGAAGGAATCTGTTCCTATGGGGCGATGCAGAATAAGACCTTGGTAACTTCTGTGCTTGTCTGATATGATGACGCAATGGACAGAAATCAGTTTGAAGCTTCTAATCCTGTATTTAGGGGGTAAATAAGTTAAAACATGTATTCGTAATGGTTTGATCCACCTTGGCATCTTTACTATTATATAAAGCCTTTTCCTGTGCAACTTTGTAATTCAAAGCTCATTTAGAGTATGCATTGCCATTTGGGCAACGTTACTTGATCTATTAGGTTTTTTGGAAATGATACAAAATTATGTGCGACAAAGTTTCGGAACAGAAGTTTCCAGAGCGTTGTGGGCCATGACTTGAGATCTTCCATTTAAAATCGAAGGAAAAAATATTCCGAAGGAAAGGGAAATGTAATTGGATAATGAAATAGGTTCGAAAAGGGTCAGAGACTAAGAATTACTTCTAAAAATCTGAAAATTTGGTTTTCTCGTGAAGATGTGACAACGATAGAATTTTGGATGTAGAACAAAACTAAAAAATGAAATATTTACCAAAGGACTCCTTTTTCAAGAAAATTAACCCACGATGGACCAAATAATCTCTGGTCTCTGAATTTGGCTATTAAATATATTCTAGTGTATTCAAATCGGAGCGGGGCAACTAGAACCTTCCTCTGGGAAAATTTATCTTAAGTTTGGTTATCGGCGAAAATGGTATATCTAAACTCAAAAATACACAGAAAAGATTCTTTTTACCCATATAGGCCTCGAATGGCTGACATTTCAATAAATTATAATATATTCCGTTTTTTATATTAAGAAAGAAGCTAACTTAAAAACTCCCAGTACGTTCTCAGGATTTCACATTTACCAGGCAATAAACACTTTGTTTCAAAAAATTTGAGATAAGATCACTCAGAAAAAGTTTTTACACTGATGTGAGTCGAACGAGCGATAGAACTCAGTTATATTAACAGTTGATTACCTTTTTCCATCATTGGGGTTGTGCTGCATCACGTTTGCAGCAAGATTCTTATTTTGATCAAATATTTTGTGAATATCTAAGTCACTTGGGACTCATTCTCTGGCAGCGGGACGTAGGAAGTGGTTTAATTTGGTAAGAAATTCCATGAAGGTGGCTTCTTGTTCGTGAATGTCTAAAAACAGTTGAGGGAACATAATAAAATCCGAATAGACTATTTCTCTGGTATTTTTCCTCGGCTTGATATTTGTTTGAACATATTTTTTCGCTATCCATAGCGTATATAGGATACAGGAATGAATAATTATCGAGAGCGGATCCACATGGGTGGTGTGGTTTGACGTACCATATTTTGCATTATTATATGAATTTGTCATGAAGGAGGCAAAGAAAATATAAATTCTATCTCCTTTGAGACTTTTGCCGCGATATTATATTATTATTTATTTTGAAAAGGATTATTATTTCTTTAATCTTTTACAAATCTGAAATGAGGACGGTATCATATTATTACTCACTAATGTTGGAAATAACAGCTTTTATTTCATTAAAAGGAACAATCTTGTTCCGATTACATTTTTTCATTAACGTAAGCGTACTTATACAGTATTATTATTTAGCGTCCTGAAAAATGTCCTCATATTCCACGAAAAGAATAGTTTAATGTAATTCTGCGCTCATATTTTTTCAGGACATGAATTCTTTACAATAGTGAAAAAATATTGCTCAAAGAATGCAATAAGTCTGGAAAACACCATCCCCCACTTCATTTTATTGTCGTTAGGAAAATACGGACAAAATATAAGGCCCATTAAAAGTTAATTGTCCATGTGCAAGGGTTATTGGAATCCAACTTTTATCAAACAAATAATTTTGACCTATGACTTGACTTTGTCGAGCTTGGTAAATAGGAAATAGAACTCATAGAAAAAATTGCGAGATCTAGTCCTCATTTCTTTCCACTAATCTTAAGGATATTTTAATATAAGAAGATGCTTTTTGCCTTGAGAATTGTATGCTGTCAGCGAAATCAAACGGCGTCTGTTTTCGTTTTGCGCAACATGGGCGGAAAAAGCAGTCCTCAATCTGGATCCCCACAACTACAACCTTCCTTAAGGTATTATGTAGGCAAAACGGGTAAGAGGCCATGATTTGATTTGAAAAACGCAAGAAATATTTTGATGGGCTTTTTGAAACTGGTTATTTTTTATGATGTTCTTTGGAATTTCGAAAACGGTTCCAAACAGTTATGCTTGTGAATAGGTCCGTGGGTCTTTTTAACACATCCTACCACCACGATACTCCTGCTTAACCTTCATGGCGATCTATTGCTCAGTTTTTTCATCTGACTCCGTGATCACGGAGTCTTCTTATGGTTCGACAGAGGAGACCGTAGTCTCCATGGTAGAGCGCGAGGAACTGGCGTTTATCGGTGAGTCGGGACGTTCGAAGAACTTCATGCCTCTCGATAATTAAGTTACCATCGGCTACTCTACGGGAATTTGACCCTGTCCAGGAGTAGTAGGCTCAAACGATTAGGTTAGGCCGCGCACCTACTCTCGTTTGCCGGCGGTTTTGGTTCGGTCTGGGAGTTCTTCATTTTTTCTCACAGCCTAATAAAGAGCATGAACCGAAGATGACGGTCAAAATAGAGTTGTAACCGGTCCTGATCGGCGTTTATCTTGGTTTTCACTGCGCTCAACCTATCTCGGATTTTTTGGATTTCATTTTGATTGACCTAGTTCGGGGTGAGGCTAGGTAGAAGGTCATCTGAGGGCCTCAGGACATCTTTCACTCTAAAATTACGAGATTGTCGGGCTACTAATAATCCAAAAGGGTACTTTCCCTTAGATGACCTTTAATATCATTTTTGTACTTGAGCTCTTCTCATAGAACTCATCCATCTACTCTTCCACGACAAAATTGCTGTTTTTTCAATAGAGGAAGGTTGAATCGCTCATATTTTCGTTCGATTGCGGGCGATATGCCCCGGCAAGTTATTATTTGATTTCAAAATACCTCAAAAGTACCGAATAATTTGGCTTCAAACAATTTTATGTTGTTGGTAAAGGATTTATACGTATTAATTTACGCGTGCAAAGTTAATAATTTATACGGCTTATCGTGCGCCTACACGTATTGCTTCAAGAACGCTCGTTAGACATCGGGGACATTTTCTCCATACGAAGACGGTATGCGCTAGATAAGATTATCTGTTTTCGATTACCAGAATGAAAATAAATCGTGGTATGTCTCTAGGAACGGACAGAGAATTAAGACCGCGGTTTTCGCACTGACCTACAGTCGTGAATGAATTTAATTTACTCTGAAATTAGACTATTCCCTTTGATATCAAACACAGTTGCGAAACCAAGCTGCGTTAAAAAAAAGCGTCCCGTGCATTGGGTGGACAATATTAATCGCCGCTCAGCGCTTCCTTCATCCGAATCGTATCGCGATGAACACTAGTTTCTATAGGACAATTGTCCTCATATGAGGCATTTGCTCTCATATGAGGACTACTTTTAGCACTTCTTTTTCAATACAAATGTTTCCCATCAGTGCATTTTATTTCACGAGTGAAGATGGCTGATCAAAACAAACTCTTCAAGATTATTGACCTCGGTTAAGGCTAGAACAATTTTCCCTCACCAACTTCCGCTCTTCGCAAGAATTTGTGAAAAATTCAATTTGGAAGGAAGTATAGTTCTTATTATAGTAGGGGAGTTCAGAAACGAAGGTATATGTACAGTAACAATTAATTTACAGTAAATTAATTAAAAATCCTTTTTTGCAGTAAAACTTTCGGGTTTCCAAGAAAATTACCTTTCCAAAATGTAACGGAAACTGTCCTCAAATGAGGACAAAGTGTGCCTCATATGAGAAGAATGCTAATACGGATAGGTACAAGGGTTCGGGTAAAGCGCTTATTGAAGCCCATTCTGGCGAAAAAAACTTATATATCGCTTGTAAAAGTCTCTTCTCAGGCAAGATGATTCGTGACGCAAGACATCGTACTGGTCTTACGCGTACTGGCTGTTTAGGGTGTCAAAATCTTCTAAAAGCTTCCGGCAGAGCCGTTTAATGCCTTATGCTCCAAGAAACGTCTGTAAAATAATTGAAATGACGTATTTTCCCTTGTACATCACTTTTGATTTCGGCAAATCTCGTTTCTCGCTTCACAAGCTTTCACCGATCTTAAGAATCTGGACTTTCACCAGTGTATCAGGGAAATATTTTCTTCCCGCTTGAGTGAAATTAAACAAACTTTGCAATTGAATTACATATATGGCAGTGACAGAGATATCTTATTTCATGTATTGTCAAATTGCGCTCCAAACGCAATTAAAATTACCCTTTTCCCCAAAAGATATAAAAATAAATCAATTCGGTAAGTGTATAGATGCGGTCCAGTGTAGTAGTGCTGAAAGTCTAACAAAGGGGATAGTTTGGTGAAAATTATAAAAAAAATAAATCAAAGAGGGTCAATATTGCGTGATAAGCCATTATGATTGTCTTTTTGACTAGTTCTATTTGTTTAATTGATACAGAGGGTTAATAATCAGAACTTAATGGAGAATATACTGTTCTGATTGAAAAAATGCATGCAACAGTATGTTCCAAGCCTCTTCGTACTTCTTTCGCATCTATTTTCAATTGACTGGAGACAAAGACACAAAAAAAGTTGAAAGAATACAATATTTAATCAGATTTAGAATATTTTTCATAGTGAATCTTCATTGAACAGTGGCTTATCGAATTGTTCGTTATCACAGAACTTGAAAATTAAATTTGCGAGGGGGCGTAAATCAACAGCCTGACAGTAGGATGGAGCTGCACCGGATATTCAATGTTCAAAACGTTCACCGAAGTTTATTTAAGTGACGAAATGTAATAAAAGATAACATTCTTTCATTCCATTTCATGTCTTTATATCGCGGCATTTTGTCTAAGGAAAATTAATTATTTTCAGTATTCAGCTTCCCTAAGTGGTCATTTTCATATATTCACTACCATTCAGTAAAGTACTCCTCGAAATGATGACTTTTTTGGATATAATTTTCATTCCAGGTATACTCATTGAAGCTCGCGAGGACAGAAATATCGCTTCTATAAACTATCAACACAATGGAAAGAATGAAGGTATTCAACGAAGACCTTCCAGAGTTATTCTGAATATTGCATGAAAAAAGTACAAAAATCCAGTTTTGGAAGCAAGGGACATTATCCAAGCAGAAAAAACATATTTCAGTCATTTCTAGTGGTTATAAGACCATTTTTTCATATAAGGACAAGTTTTAAGGGTATTTTTTCTAAAAAAATGCAAAGTTTTTTTAGGCGCCTCTTCTTCAGCCTTACGTGTTCATTAAGGAATGGGGAAAATCGATCGAAACAAACTTTTCGAAAATTTCAACTCTGCTTAGCGCAGAAAAAACAAATTTACCCTACGCATTAACCGTCGATTTCCCCTTCTTCTCCGCAAAAAATGGATTCACGAACCATTCCAGTAAATCTAATTCACTGCTGAGCTTCCTTTGTTACGTCAGCGGAAGAATGTAAGCGCTTGTATGGGTCGGCGTGGAAGACTAAATTGGTCAGTAGAACCTTCATTGTAATCCGTATTGACATTGTAAGTAGGCGAAGGAGGAAGTCAGTGGAAGCAAGCTGGAAGATACGCGACCATCTCAACACGTTCACTCTGAATATTTTCAACATAAAAGCGGTATTACCTCCAACAGACTTTTTGTTGGGGGTTTAACCGGCTCAATTGCCGAATGAACGCGTCAATCAAGATTTGGATGCTTCGCCATCGTCGCCGACCGCTTCAGAAAGAAATTCAGATTATTCAACGGTGCATCAATCAGATGCAAATTTAATTGATCACAAGCAATTGTGGACCAATCAGGACGTCTTTAGATCTAGTTTTATGAAAATATTTCGGAATAAAGCTGCTAAATAGTTGGTTTCAATCTGGTAATACTCTTACCTATGGTCCTGCTCCTCGAGATTTATCGCCATTTGAATGTTTCATGGGCATTTTTCCGCTCTTAATCTCAATGTCATGCGTGACTTTACAAAGGAGCAATTGGATGCCTTTGGAATTCAGCCCGTTTCGTCATGGTAAATATTTAATATCTTTGGAGTTCTCATTTTGATGACAATGTTTACGTTTTCAAGCCGCCGTGACCTCTGTAATGAGAATGGTTCAAACTATATTATAGGACATGGTTTGGAACGATCGTGTCACGCAGGAGATTTGAACTGATTCTCGGAAACATTTGCTTCACTCACTCCTTTGAAAGGTAAGAAATGCCTTTGGATGACATAAGATGGTCTGTGTTTAGTTGATTTTGAAGGCTATCAATGACCACCATAGGCAATATGTCAGGCCATCTTCTCATATCTGCGTAGATGAAAGTGTCAGCAGGTGGTACGGTCTTGGCAGGGACTGGGTAAAGAAAGGACTTCCGCATTATGTTTCCTACAACAGAAAGCCAGATAATGGTTGCGAATTGTAGGCTTCGGTGTGTGTTCAGTCTGTAATAAATTTTAGGATGGAGCTTGTCGTGGGGAAAACGGCTGGACTTCGGCGTGAATTCACAGAAGAATTCTGTCACTCTCCCGCCCTTATGCCTCGCCTTGTTCAACCGTGGCTCAAGACAGATCGCGTCGTATGCGGGGACTCATATTTTGCATATGTGTCAATCGCCGAAGACTTGATGTGATATGTAACTAGATTTATTGGTGTTGTCAAAAATGCAGTCGTCGAGATTCGGCTCTCGCCCCCGCTCTTCTCCAGGGCGAAACCACATTCTGGAATTCAACTTTCGCCCTACCCACTCTGCTGCCTTGAATCCTATTGCTTCCCCACTGGTTCTTTGGAAACTCTTGCTTCTGCTCTGTTGTTTGGTGTTAGGGTTGGTCTATGGTAACTGGTCTAGCTTATTTTTGGTCTTGGTGCCGGTATCGGTTTATGTCTTTCTTCCGCTCTTGGTCTTGGTATCTGCAGTTTGGTCTCTGTTCGGTCCATTTTTTGTGCTCTTCTGCTTCCTCTTAACTGTCTGGAGTGTCTGGTCCTGGTCTACTTTGATTGTCTGGTTCTGTGGGAGTCGCTTTGGTCTGTCTACTCCTACATTGTGCCTGGTTGTGGTCTGGCTGTGGTTCTACGTGTTCTTGGTACTGGTTGGGAATCTACTTGGTTAGATGGTTGTGGTGGGCTACTTTCTTCTTGTGCTTATCTTATAACTAGTAAGATAACCCTATCTTTTATCGCAGGTAAACAAAAGGTATCTGACATACTGACAAGTGGGTTTATACATAGTTTCTACGCTGCCTAAGCTACGTGAACACCTGGAGGACTTCTTCGGTTCAGAGCTTGACTGTGAAGAGGAACGAAACACGGCCCCTGCTCTCATCCATCACGAATCAGTGAGCGCCGCGAACGAAGAACCGGGAGAACGTTCTTTCTCAACTACAGCAACGCCCGGTGACAATCTCCTCTCCGCCTCAGCAACACCGGTAGAAAAGTTAGACAGCGCCCCCCTCCCTTCCGGACGACCTGTCACCGCGGCTTCCTCTTCCCCTACTCCGCCTCCTCCCGCACCGCCTTCTATCGCTGCCTGTCCTCATCCTCCCCCACACCCACAGCTCCTAATCCCAAGGCTCCCCGTCCCTACCGCGATGCCCGCAGCTCCGAGCGCCCGTCCCTCTGGCTCTCGTCAGATGAAGCCAATAGAAGAAGGGCTTTCGCAGTACATCTATCGCGAATCGAACGAACGCATCAGGAAAAACAAGAACGGCAAAACAGGTCAAGCCCATTGCGCGACTTGCGACCGCAATTTTTCATCTCACCTGCAGCTCAATGTCCACAAGAAAGGTAAGGACCACATTTACAATGTCTGGAAACTTGAAAACCCGAGGTGTTTCCACTGCGAGTTATGCAATATCACCATCCACAACAAGCTTGACGCCAATCGTCATATTCTCACCAAGAAGCACAAGAACGAGCGAATCCGCTTAGGACGTCTTTAAATAGTTCCAACCTCCCCTCTATACATCCTAAAGACTACGTTTTTCTATCATCAGGAACCGTTGAAAGGGGCGCCTCAAGATGGTCACTCTGGAGTATATCCAGAAATGCCTTAACGCATATAAACCAATTTTAACGTCACATTGTAACGTTAAAGCTGCTCTGTCTCTTTACATCAATGCCGTCCCGCAATCTTCACATGACGATGCGATAATTGGCCTTCGAGAAGATCTCCTTGTGGAAATCCTTTACAACGCAGAATTTGTTTCTGGCCCTGCGGTACTGTTCAGGCTTCTCCGCGACTACTTGCAACTACACGGGCTGGAGTACACTCAGCATCCAGAAAATTCGCTTATTTCCTGGGGAATCCTACCAATTCTTTATCGGTCGGAACAGGATAAGGACGAAGCATATGCCGTACTCGCTACTGCAAAAAGTCATAATGATGTCCATTCATCCTCACAAGTTAATGAGAAACCTCGATATGGTGACGATTCGAGGGTTGTTCACAACCTTGCAACTCGTTGCAAATACACGGAAACTTTTTAAGGTACACTTGGTGAGGATATCAACGAATACATATGCAACTACTTCGATGCCACCGCGGATTATGAACTCCCTAATGATAAAATTTGCAACACTTCCATAACGTTTTCGAAGGTGAAGCGACAAATTTCTACCTTGAGCATATCTCTGGGCACTGTAAAATGTTTTCGGAAGCGGTAGCTATTATGAGGGAAGAATACAATAGTTCTACCCGTCAGAATCGAATTCTTAAACACCGTCAAAGCTTAATAATGTCCGCTGTAATCGATTTGCACTGTGTCTGAGGCGTTGGAAGAACTAAGGGAGACAATCACCACATTTACTCCGCAAGGTCCCCTGCAACACAGATCTGAGGAAGAGAAAGTCAAGTATCTCTATAAGGCTTTCTTTGGTGCGCCCTGGGCTAAAGCATCAATCGAAAATGCTCTATCGGCAAACTTCCAGTGGACTTTTCAACAGCTGTACACTTCTGTGGATTTAATTTGGTTGATGAATCAAGAAGAGGTTGAAGGAAACTAGAGCGATGCCAAAGCTCCCGGTCGTTCGGAACCCTCATTGAGACAGAACGCACCTCCGACAACTCCGAATATTCCCGGTCTCTACTTCAACCACAGAAGATATGGTAAGCCCCGTAAACCATGATCGCGTTCGTCTGCTTCCGCGTCATATCTACGCCGTCAAGAACAATCCAATCGTTCCAATGGCTATCGTAAGGAGACACCCGGAAAAATAGTCTTTACCGCTTCGGAAATGTTCGCCGCTGTAACAATTGTGGAGACAAAATTCATTTCATTCGAGAATGCCCTATGCCTCGGAATGTCATGAATAATGTCAGCAATCCATTAAGCAGCAATCCCGGTCGTGCTAAGCAAATCCTCTTCGAACTATGT
Source organism: Kappaphycus alvarezii (assembly GCA_002205965.3). Classification (NCBI taxonomy): domain Eukaryota; phylum Rhodophyta; class Florideophyceae; order Gigartinales; family Solieriaceae; genus Kappaphycus; species Kappaphycus alvarezii. The sequence continues at coordinate 103,399 of NADL03000085.1, read as the reverse complement.
CAAAAAGTCGAAGATGCCATGTTTAGTGATAATGAGGACGCAGAAGACCCGTTCAACGACACTGAGGAGAAAATTGGCTGCTCCAATGAAGATGAAGGAAATGATGTCCCCAATGAGCAAGAAATCCCAGTTACGGCTGAAAATTTTCGCAATGACATAATGGGATCCTACGTAGAGAACTTTGATGTAGACTTTGGTTCTGAAAAATTTCTTTAAAGAAGAGTAAATTCTCTCCAGAAAATTAGGACTACATCTAGTGTCGATATAAGTTCTAACTTCAGTAGACGTATCTAATTTCATCAAAAACACTTACTGCCTCATGATTTTTTCTTGACTGATGCAGGAACGGTTGCCTTCTACAGAAAATTGGTCCTGAAAGTGCAAACGGAATGGCAAGGGGCATGCATTTACTCTGGTGCTCAGATAACATTCATTGTTCTTCAGCAAGTCCGTGCCTGTTGTAGATTCATATGCTAATAAATTCAAGATGAAGAAAAGCAGACACCTATACAGGTTTGGACAAAAAGTTCAGCGTGCTATCGGCTCGATTGGTATTCTGATCCCTCTGCATACATCTCTTATATCTTTCCAGGTTGAAGTCGTCAATTCTGACATACCATTCTTGCTTGATCTTGACACACTTGAAAGGATACAGGTCTATTTCAACAACGTGGAAAACACTATGTGTAATCCAGTTCTGCAATGGAAGATGGCTGCTGTTCGCAAAAATGGTCATGCTTACCTTCTATGGAACCAAAATGTCATCAACTTTACTCATAGCGAGCTGACTAATCTTCGTCGAGGTTTCCATCACCGTTCCACTGAAAATTTATTGAGTCCTCTCAAGAAATCCCGACCGGAAGAGTGTGATGCTAATACGAAAGAAAATCACGAAAAGATTTCGCGACACTGCGATATATTTCAACGTTTTGGTTCTACTCCCATTCGCTTCAAGGTATCCATACAAGATACAGATGAACTGGTTTTTGGTGACGAACTATCTGTAGATTTAATGTTTCTAAACAACCATCCATTATTTCATGTTATCTACACAGGCACTCATTTTTCAAGCGCCGTTTTCTTAGACCCGAGCTCAGGATGCAATCAGGGTGTTGAAGGAATCTGGCTTGCTTTTCTTGAGTCCTAGTGTCTAAAGTACTCTGGATACCCTAATCAGATTTGGACCGATGCAGGATAGGTATTTAAATCTCCCCGATGTAAAGACATCTTGAATGGATGTGTAATCAAACTTAGAATTTCTGGTGTTGAAGCCCATAACTCTCTCAGTATAGGGTAACGACTTCATGCTCCGCTACGCCGTATCTTTCGAAAGGTTCATCGAATGTACCCCCACATCAGAAAGGAGCTTCTCCTTAAGATTTCTAACAAAGCCATGAATGACACCATTCGAGAAAATGGTTCAGTCCCTTCATTTCTGGTATTTGGAATCCAACCTAGGTTCCCAGTTTTAAACTTAAGACTACCCCAGAAAATTGAACCCGTGAATATTATTGCCGATGCCATGATTAAAATGAACACTATCATTGCAGAAAGACTTATTACAACTGCGTTAAGTATTCATGTCCTTTTTGCTTCGGACAGGCTTTACTACTCTGGTGACGAAGTTCTCATCTTCGGAGAGAAAGAGAATGAATGGATAGGCCCTTATACAGTTATCGATCTCCATGAAAAAATGGTTCATGTTCAAAGGAAAAATTTGTCGATTCAACTTTTCAACACACAAGAAGCGAAACCGTACTTTCGCGAAATTACGGAAGAAGTTGTCGACCTTTCGGAATTCTCCACCCCCTCTGAATTCTATAAAACTATGTTGAAACCGTTCAGTTCTCAGAACAACCCCCTAGTCCTCTCTTCTCTACCCATCTTACAGAAATTATTCATCCCAAAGATCCACGCACAGCTGAGTTCGGTCCAGCGAAACGAAAGAAAATCATGGGTCTGATTGAACGTGGCACATGGAAAGTAGTATGCAAGGATGAAGTACCATCTAACGCAAATGTTCTAGGTGAAAGGTTAGTACTCGCCATCAAAGATTCTGGTACAAATGGTGAAGTGTGGAAAGCTAGATTCGTCGTAAAAGGTCATAGCGATGAAATGAAAGATTTTCTTGTCCATGACACTAGCACTGCTCGTCAACATTCGAGCAGAGCACTAGTTGGACTTGCATCTATTTTCGGTTTCAAGCTCTTCTCAACGGTTATTACACAAGCATATCTGCAAAGCGCCGATAAACCCCTCAAATACATCTATGTAAAACAGTCGAAGGAGTTTGAGCTTGGTCTTGATGCAATGCTTAAGCTTCTTAAGCCACTCTATGGACTCCCTAACAGTGTTGATTACTGGTAAAGAACAATTTACGAACATTTAAGATCCGATCTTGGAATGGAATCTACAACTTATGATGGGTCATTCTTCTTTAAGGTAATTGATAAGAAGCTTTCTGGCGTTTTTTAACCTATGTCGACGATTCACTTCAAGCTGGAAACGAGCGCTTTGAAAAGTTCTCAAGGAAAACCGAAAATCGTTTCAAGTGTAAACGTAGGGAGTACGATAACATTCAGTTCTCTGGAGCGCAAATTGAAGGAAAACTGTTTGGCTTCGAAGTGCATCAATACAACTACATACAGGGGCTCAAATTACTTCCCTCTAATGCCTCTATTAGTTCGTAAAAATCACAAAAGGCTAAACTGGCTTGACTAACGTACACGAGGCCTGCAATTTCATTGCCGCTCAACTTACGGAAGACGCATTCAAAAGAGATCCAGAGAAGCATATCAAAAGGATCAATCTAGCCTTAAATGTCGTCAGAAAATGACACCTCTATGCGACTGAAGTTTTATCGAAGCTTGATTTGACATCACTTTACTTGCGTGTTTACTCCGATGCATCATTTGCTACAAATATTCACGGATCATCACAGCTTGGATATGTTATCTTCTTTGCAGATGAAACTGACAAGTGTCAACCGCTTTACTGTTCATCTCACAAATCGAAACGTTTCATGAGGTCTGTACTTGGCAGTGAAGTTATGGTAATATCTGATGCATTCGATTAGTCCTACGCTTTGAAACATGACTTGCAGAAAATGTTGTTAAGACCTGTTCCTATCATCATGTTTACGGATAGCTTGTCTCTTGTCGATGTCGTTACTAGGGTAACTACGACTGTTGAGAAACGTCTCATGATAGATATTTCTACTGTTAAGAAATATTGCAAGTCGAAAGAACTCCAGAACATCAACTTTATTCGCTCTGAGTTCAACCCAGCTGACGCTCTACCAAAATTCAAAAGTGACTCAATTCTACGCTTTATCATCCGAGATGGTCGCATTAGTCACCCAATTGAGCAATGGATTGATAGAGAAAGCTAAATTCGTTTGATTCAAACGAACGGGGAGGGTGGGAATGTTAGAATTAGAATATTTCTTTGTCAGGCGGACAATTCCAACCGACCGTAGTTCCAATTCATTAGGTATGATGACTAGAATTGGAATATTTTACATTAGTTTACTATGCTTTATACTGTCAGTTAGGTTATGCAACTGTAATGCATTTTGTCAGCTAGTCAACAGTATACCGTCAGCTAGTCTACAGTATACTCCTGACCTGGACACCTCAGGTAGGGGAATCTACAGTATAAAGAGAGTGATGGTGTTGCATCCCGCACACCATCACCAACAACAACATCATCGACGAGCAAACCGAGAACGACAGCAAAACCTGTGTGCCTCCTTCCCCCCATTATTGTGCTCGGTATGGCACAAACCAATTGGTCGAGGTTCTGCTCTCGTCCCCCCTCTTCTGCTGGGCGAAACCACATAGTAGGACAGAAATGACACTTTTTATGGATTCAGAACCTTTTACTTGGAAACAACTAATACAAAATAGGTCATCTAAAATATTACAATAAATGAATATTGAAACCAGTACAGAACGCAACTACCTAATTTATACTCCATTCACTTGTGCCACACCTCACTATATGTATACATTCATGATGATCGGGGACTACATTAGCGGGTACAACGTTTTCGTGCTATTTAAAATTTCTACGAAATTTCGGGCTATCGAGAAAACAGCGAATGCACGCTGGAAACTGCCTTTCCGACAAACACGTACCTGACTGTTACTGCAAGACATTGGCAAAGCAATATCAATAAAGCCTTGAAATTTTGCGTACAGTACTGTGCTGTACTGCCCTGGATAATTCTATTATATTATGTACTGTACAGTACTGTACAGTATATACAAAGGCTATGAGTTTAGAACGTATCAGATGCTGAACAACGTTTTAATTCTGGCATCAAATCTGCCCACAAGTGTCTATCCTAGCAAAAAACATTCACTTCCGAGTCCATTTTCGTAAGACTGGTCTTCGTTAGCTCTTAGATTGAAGTAAAAACACGCGTTTCCATGTCTCGCCAGCCCAAAACTTCCTATCCTCGGCAAATTCGTAAACTCTGAGAGGAAACTAGAAAGGCGCTGTAGACTTAATTTTTTTCCAATATGCCTCTTCGCATTACCTCAAAAAAAAACATCGAAGCTGATACTACGTAAGTACACATCCTCATTTATATCAATGCGATCTCCATTCTTACATAATCGGAGTAAGACTTGAGTGTGACTCATCGCCAACGGCCATATGTACGTAAAAGCGATACTGTCTCCCTCAGAGCTTACTCGAAGTTGATAGTCTCTAGATATAGCCCCACTGGGCACTAAAATTGCCAGCGATAACCTCTTCATTCCAGTACGCATTACATTTCACACAAAATACATAGCGAAGTGTCCACTATTTTCTGTGGAATTGATCACATTAAACTCAGTGACGCCACTAATGACCCTCTCCATACTCTCTTCTCCATCATCTTCCGAGTTTAATCCCCCTCCGTGTCCATGGTCCCAAGATTTTTCAGCACATCCGACCTGAAATCACAATTTTCACAAAGTGCTAGTACAGTAAAATAGAACCATGAATAAAAAAACTTATTACCCCCATTGAGCCCCATTTCGGACTTCATTTCCCGAAAGACCGCCTCCACGCAGCCTATTTATACTGGGCAAAGAATGGTCCACGGAAGGGGACGATTTTGTCAGGCGTGGGTAAATGGCAGAAAAAAGATTGTGAGAGTGCTACTGGTTTCTTTGGAGAAAAGTCTGATAGATGTGCAGCTGATAATTTTTCACAGCTGAGGTATCAATTCGTAGTATTTAACCTATTTGGAGTAATTAGTGCTCCCAATTTCAGCAAAGTATTTCCAAGCCTTTTTTCTCGTAATATTTCGGATAATACTCATGTGGAACTAGTCCTGCCTTTTTTTAGTACAATACTCCATTACGCTAAGATTTCAGTTCCGAAAACTCCGCAGAAGTAAACTAGTCATTGCATCCACAGAGGCCAATTATCTTTCCTACTGATCGTAATCAATTAATTCCATGTTCAGTGACTGCTCGAATACTGCAGTGGACAATTACAGGTATTCAAATATTTATTTATTGAGGAGGTGCAAGAAAACTAAAAAGACAGTATCAGTAATCCAATTATAATTAGTTTGGGGTAATTTTGGCATTTGTGTCAATAAGGACGAACCTGAAACTTTGTTTAAATTTAATCCTATAAACGGAACGGATTTGAGTGTCATGCTTTTATCACTCTTTGATAATACCGTGCTATGGCTTAAATCAAAGTCGTTATTGAAAAATATATTCAACAACTAGAAATCTCACATCAATCGAGACGTCATTGCTTTAGAAAAGTATTGTCACTTATACTTCATGCATTTAAAGACACTTGGGGATTGCATTTCGATTTGATTATTTATTTAATTCAGTGTAGCATTATTATTATGTTTCGTATCAATGTACCAACGTTTATTGATCTCCAACATTACTACATATGTAAATTTATATCCACCAAACTGTCTCTTTAGTACATCCCTTTCATAATTAAACTACGGATTCTCTATTTTCCAAGTGAATCACAATCTTGAAAAATAATTCAGCGAGTAAACCACTGAATACGGAAAGTTGAGTGGAAAACTACTTTTACAGGAACGCGCAAGGTGACTCTGTAGGATACGTATAACAATTCGGGCAATAATGCACGTTACGTGTAACATTAGATTTTTATTTCATCCAATTTAATCACAGAAAATGAAGAATTAATTTTTGATTAAACAAGTTGATTTCTTGTACCTGAATTTGGGTACAGTAATTCCTACCTTCAAAAATTAATTACAGCTGTAGAGATACAGCGAGGTGAAAATTTTCATGACTTCATAACTTTTCAATACTTCTGGTGTGGCAGACGGAAAATAAATCAATCTGCGTTGATAGTGCACGACTTGAATTGATAGTCGACGGCATTCAGCTTATTTTTTAATTTAATTTAAATACTATTAAAAAATTACTTGTAACAACACATAAAGTAAATGAAACATTACAATGCTAAATTTCTGATAACGTTAGGAGTAGATTTAAGGTAATATTACAGTGCTTTTTGCATTCATTTTAGTATCACAGTAGGACGAAAAGCGTTTTACTCTCAAAATGATTCAAATATAAAACTTAAATTAACAACTGAGAGTATGCGAAAAATATTCCTTTTCTAAAGCTACAGATTCACATATTAAAGGCATCTCTTCAAATGTATGATAAGAAGGAGGAGAGGTAGTTACTCACTCTAGTACAAATTTGTCTAGCTTTGAGCAAGTTGAAAACTCTCTAATGAGTTTTCGAGAAGTGAACTCACATATGTAGCAAAATATAGAGAAGAATCATTCCTGCTAATCCTAAAAAATGCATAGGCATAAAAGTTAAATTTACACCTATAAAAGTAGATCAAATATGAACTTTACCAAGGTTTCTGGAGTTATTTCTTTCTTAGAATGAACTTTTAGGCCGTAAACTGTCACTTTGGATATCATGTTTTACACTTTTACTTTCTCTTTTTTGTTAACTCAATTTGATGTGGGGGGCGCTAGCCCAGAGAAATATGGGCAATAAAAATATTAATGGGGAGTGAAAGCAGTTTAGAGTTTAAAGTTCAAAACTTTAAATTTGTGAAATGAGAGTGGCCCAACTTATAAGGATCATAAAAAATTGACATCATTTTCAACTTCCTCCAAAATATCTTTAGTAATCTTATATATATGGGGAGACTCATTTCACGATATACGTCTGTTGTAACCTATCTTCCTGTTTCCTAGAGTACCATTAATTTAAAATAATTTAGATTATCGCAAACTATTGACAGGGGAGAATACTTTAAAATTTTCATGAGGATGAATTTAAATTAATTCATTTCTATTATCATGAAAAATAAGCTCTTTTCAAACCCTTTTAAATCTAAAAACTGAATTGTGTAATTTGTACATTTACTTTAACATACTAAATAAGTTTCCCTGTGTTGGTTTAAATAAGATCATGAATGTATCTTAAAAGTCATCCATAATTTACATCTCGCATTAAAGAATTTGACTAAAAATGCAATTGACCAAAAGTTTCTGTATATTGAAACCCAGTAAGGTATAAATTATATTCCAGTTTTTATAATTTAAAATTCTGTGAATAAATTCTAAACGTAAGTTACGTTTGTTCCAATTTTCTAAATAAGTAATTTTTTATCCGGTTTTTCTAAAAACTGGGTAAATAGTGAAAAATGACATGTTTTTTTTCAGTAACTTGCCTAAAGTATTAAAAACTCCGTCCGTGAACTACATTTATACAGCTTCCACAACTATAGGCATGAATCCATGATTAATACCACAAATTTCACTGCATTGATCATATTAAATTCCCTATTTGGTTTTAATTTTTCTTTAGCAATTTCCTACCAGAAATATATCTTAAAAGTCATCCATACTTCACATCTCGCATTATATGTCCATATTTATATATATATAGACATATATTGCGATAAAAGTAGTATAAGAGTCGCTTAGAAAGACAAACAACGAAATTAATAGCTAGTAACCAGTCGTTGCTTTTTTACCTCTAAGAGACACTTCTTATTGCGAGCTTACAAAGTTAATTTTCCTCATTCCTAACTCTGATGTAATATTAATTTTAGTAAAGTGGAGTCAATAACTAAACTACTTAAGTCTTTTTCTGAGTTCTACATTTGAATTAATGGGAAATTACTAGTTAAGACACCAACATACTGTATAAAATGTTCCATATGATATGCTCCGCTGGGATATTTTCTTTAAAAATAAATAAAAGGGCTTTTAGTTTCTATTGGAACTAATTAATTTAATGAGAACTAAAGAGAGACAATTATCATAATGAAATATTTTTAATACTAAAAAACAATTAAGAAACATAAAAATGCTGTAACTATGATTTGCTGTATTGTCCTTAATCATGAAGTCTATAAAAGGCGGTACATTATCTGATACCTTTTCAACTCTTTTTCGTATATTGATATTTTTCTCCAGGATTATCTCTGCTAATCAAGACATTTCACGAGACTCAGATAATTTTAGTATTTTTGCATCTCAGCTTACCTCCTTAGGTCAACTTACCTCCTTAGGCCGTGAAGTACTAAATCAATCAAGCTCTAGAAGTACTTATATGTTTGGACTCAGAATTGGTAGCAATTTCGGAGACCCGTCTCTATTTTGTCATTAAGAATGGATTATGATAATATAAAAGATTCCTAGCGGAGCAATACCTGTGTAAATTTTGTGGTCCTTATATTTCTTTAAAATATAAAACGGTGCACCAATGGTGCGGTTTTTAATATAGCTGGGAAACATTAAGAAAATGGAATCGTTTCTTCGTCAATCCATTAGCAAGTCTGCCTATCTTAAATTACAATTTATCTAACTTTTTGCGATTTGTGATTGACGTACTTTTAACCTTTCTTTAATATATTTCTTTGAGCAAACGATTCTCTAAACCAGGAAAACAGTATTGATACATGTCAATTGATGGGGCCGATTTACCAATCAACGAGCCAGTGATATTTGATCTTTCCTACTGCTCTCATAAGTTTAGACACGGTGGACTTAGTTATAAGATAGGTCTCTCTGTGTTAAATGTGCACATCTTTTGGATTAGTGGCCTATTTCAATATGGATCTTTTACAGACGTTTAAATTTTTAGCAAGGTCTCATGGAAAACCTACTGCATGTGGAAAGATTCATAACTGATAGAGACTATCTTGATATAAATTACTTATCAAACCCACACGGATTATTATCTAGAGTACATTATAGACGCACAAGGGCAACACAAGAGAGTCCCAACTAAAGAATTAAACAGTTTAAAGTACTGGATTTCAGATTTCGACGTAGTTTGAATTTGGGTCGCCAATGCTTTTTAGCTGTCATAAATCTAACCCAGCTTCTCGTAGAAAGTGGCTACCATTTATTTGAAATCCAAATGATTTTTACTAGGGGGCGATTTTCTGTCTACCCGAACGAAAGGAGTTGTTAATTGAAAACTGCTGCATGCTTTGGTTTTGGAACTATGCTTCCTTGAGAGAGCTATCGAATAGATGTGTGGAACGTAGATATCGTTTATTCGTTTTACTCTCGGGTCCTTGTCGGAACGAAAAAAGGCCTCTTCGCATCTTGAAATCCTTCCTTGACCAATCGTCCTACCTTTGTCTTCCCAAAACAAATTTTGAATATCTTTTTCCTTTATGAATCCAAATTCACTTTACACCTTCATTTTCTATTTTATGTTTGAATATTTGGTCCTCCTCCTTCAAAGAGACGCCTTTCAATTCGTGGTCACTTCGCCTCCCAAATTCAGTTCCGATATTTTATCACGCAGATTTTTATGATGCCCCCGAATTCATGCAAATCCAAGGCCGCAGTATCGCCTTTTCTTTGACCAAGACCATGATGATTACCAAAGACATGCCCCTATTTAAAGTGCTATAGCATTGTCGCTGAAGCAACACTCCTACTACCAACAATTCGATAAGCTGATTCCCCTTTCTGTCAACATCCGCAACCCCGCTCGCCCCTTTTCCAGAAATATGACGTCAGATCGCATCTCTGTCCCTATCTCCAAAAACCGCCCTTCCCGTCCCATCAATGGCCTCCGTCTCGCCGCCTACGGGCCAACCGATGCCGACGACTACATCCGGCGGCAAACTAAGAAGAAAATCATCGAGTTCGTTCGCCGCCTCTTCATAGAAGAAGAGGCGAGGGAGGTGAGTGAGGATGAGACTGAGAAAGTCGAGGAGGAGAGCGAGGAGTCCTTCGATGAATGGTTAGCCCCCAAGCTAGTGTACGAGACTCAGGAGAAGGATGGGGAGGAAGAGGATGATGATGAGGACGAGGACGAGGACGAGGTGGATGAGAGAACAGGGGGAATGGAAAGTGTTGGACTGGTGGGGCCTGGACTGGAGAGTATGGAACAAGTGGTGCCCACGCTGGAACCGGATGGAGATATCTTTAGTGGTTTAGATATCTCCCAGGAGGGAATAGAGAGCTATGAGCCGTTCGCAGATATTTGTGGGGACTGCTTGGACAGCATGAATATTTTAGAGGAGTTGTTTGGATCTGATTTAGAGAATGGGAAATAAGAGGACCTCATTGATTGTTAGTTTCTTAAGTATCTTTTGTTTAGAGTATATCATGCACACAAATTGTTTGTATGAATTCCCTGGTGCCTTCTGTAGTTTTGTTCGGACTTTAGGGGTAGCCAAAAGTCTATATAAGCTGAGAAACCTGCTTCCTCATGGAGAGGTCAAGCAAGTTGGCAGACAACTCTAAGCCCAGTCCCAGATAGTTATGAAGTTGAGAGTCAACTTCAGACCCAAGAAGCGTTTATTTTACGCTATTCACTAAGCATAGGTGGTAGGTCCTGCCCCTTCCGTGCTTGCTTGTAGCCCTTGCAACTTTCTTCCCTTCCCACTCCTTTTTGTTCGTTCAACTATACCACGGTAGCACTTTTGTCGCTTGCAACACCTCCTTCTTGGGGTAATTGGTTCTGTGGATCTCTTCCCCTGCCGATTTATCCCTATCAGTCCTGTAGTATTTTCGTATTGAGCTTAGAACAGAATTTTACTGTGCGCTTGAACTGTACCAGCTTGAATAGTCTGAGTGTGCTAGAACTGTCCCCAAATTTAGCTGCGCGCAGCTTCAACTGAACGCAGCATCACCTGTGTGAAGCTTGAGCTGAGCACAGCTTGAACTGTGCGCCTACTTGTACAGAGTTCACCTAAAATTTTTTTCTGAAAGGGGGTGGTAGTTTTACTGTCTGGTGTGTGGGTAGGTGCCTACTCGCTGGTAAAGAAGGGGGAAGGTTTGGGTGTTTTACTCTTGGAAGAGATATCCGATCTATCCCATGGTTGGCTGGTAATGAATGACTGCACGAGTCACAATTGTCTACGTACAGCCAAGTGTACTGAATGTTCAGTATGCTGTACTGCATGTGCTGACGGGTACAATTTGAGCAATTCCCGCTGCCCCCTGTACGGAAGATGCAGTCGGCTGTATCCACGCCGCTGAGGGTGCGTTGTCCGGGCAGAGCGTAGCCACTCTATTCAAACCCAATTTCTTTTTGAAGGTTTCTGTTGCTTCAATAAGGGAAAGCTTGGGGTGCCTTCTTGATTGCAAAATACTGTAGATTCGCATGTTCCCAAGTGCATCAAATAATTGGGAGCCGGCATAGGGAAATGAGGTAGCAGGGTAAAATCGGTCTAGAATCGCTAGAAAGCTGGCTCGAGGCTGGCTAGCAGACAGGCCGCATTGGACATGGCAGCGGCCGCAGCGTTCCTCTGCATGACTATCCCGTGAACCTTCCCTTATGATTCCATGGCCCTGACTGCAACGCTTCTTGCAACTTCGGCTATGACGGCGCATGCGTCAGTAGGGTCAATGTCTTTGCATGTTGCACCTACGTAGATCTTTTGTAATGCACACGTGGGGGATATGCATATAACTCTTAATTTTATCAGAGAAGAGCCTGAACTCCGAATTTTGTCTTTCAGCTACTTTCTAGTTCGTGGACACGCTCCATTACTTGCATTGCAGATCCTGCCACATGGTTTGCATGCAAGTTCGGGACTCATAGCCTTTGATCCAATCCTCCCCCTTTACTGTGCCGGCACACCTTCTTGAGTCGATTCTTTACTATGCCGGCACACCCTCTTGAGTCGATTGTGGTTGTCTGGAAAACTTTGTGAGAGATCGAAGATATCTTCCAAGAGTAAAAACACCCAAACCTTTTCCCCCTTCGTAGTAAACGAACCTCATTAAAAACGACTTGTAATTTCAAACGCTTGGTGAGCATTCCGGAGACCGTAGTTATCATTAAAGGCTTGGAGTCTTTGTTCCTCCAGGAAATGTTGGACTTGTCATGTACATTACTTTCTGCCCCTAACAGAAGCAGCATCCTCCAGGTACTGCACAAGAACAATGATCGTCCTTGGAAAACTTTATTTTAAAGTGACTTTAAAATTCAATAACCCTATCTTCTCGAAGCCTCTTGAATAAAGTCATTTAGCTTGAAAGCATATCGGACTGATTAGAAACTGCGGTCAGGTTACGGATAACTTAAAAGCAATACTATGAATTTGCTCGACACTGGTAACTGACAGTGCCAGACTTAACATACGACGTTAACACTATCTCAAGACTGATGCATCTTGTAGTGGTTTACGGAAAACAAATGACACCATTTGTCCTTCTTTTCCACATTCCGGATTCGGGCCGTGGATCTATTTTGGCCCCTCTTTTTCTCAAGAATTTAATAACACGGGGGGTGCAGCCACAAATTTGAAGGTCTACAATTAAGGAACAAATGTGGAATGGCTGTCACTGGGTTGATACTGCCTGGATCCATGGACCGTTTCCGAGGGGGAAGACACTCACTTGAGGATTTTCCGTCCAGGACTAATGATCAGTCTCTTTGTAATGAAGTCGTCGGAGATCAGGGCCACCCAATCATCAAGTGTTCTGGTCAGGACCATTGACGGTGCTGCTGACTTTAGTTTCATCTGGGCGCACATTTGATCCCTTAGTGAGAAGACTTACATTCACTACACTTCTTCCCTTAGGGAACAACTGCCGTAACTTTTAGGATTTAGTCTTACTTTTCAAGTATTAAACGACCCAAACATTTTCCCGTTTCATTAGAGGCTAATATACAGCAACAAGGGGGCCAGAGCACGCCAAGGTATTGCGCTTTCACTTTTTTTTCGTAAGATGCAATAGCATATAGTTGATTCTACGCTGTTCTAAAATTTATGAAGCTGTGCTAAATTTCTTGCATCTCCTGGATAGATAGTGAGTAAATATGGTGTTGTGGGTAAAAGGTGTGCGACTCATTTTCCATTTTAAAAGATTTGTAGTATACACACAGCAGCAGTTGTCCTCTAAGCTACATGGGGGAGTTTACCCTCCCCGTGGCACTGGCGAGTGGCACAAAAGTGAACAAAGCTTGACATCAACAGTTTAATTCTTCGCAGATAAGACTTGCTTTTCACTAGAGTATATCAAACGTGAAAGCGATTGCTGTTTTGATATGCCTCAACCATCACACTCGTGATATAACCTAGCACATTCCGCACCGATTTTCATTCCACGAAACTAGTTGGATCCCGCAAACAACCAAAAGCGCGAGGCGATGTAACAATGCGGATGTCTGCATTGATAACAGTGGTTTAACCGAAACATGTAAGTAAACCACTGCGAAGATCGGCAAAGTAACTCATGTAAGTCACGATTGTAACTCGGAAAATTGTTACTCGCCAATCACGACTGCTAAGATCAGTTGCAGGCTTTGAATAGGAATATCCACTCGGACCACCAGCCCGCCACACTATTCGCCAGAAACGTTACAACTCAATAACGTACCAAGCATAACTTTCATTCCCTTCTCACCGGCAAAGAAGGCGCGGTCAACCCTACCTCATCATGACCCAATTCCCAACACACCACAAACAAGATACCGCGGAGGTCCACAAACCACGCGACAGTACTTTTCACTTTTAAATTCCGCACCGCAACTGTTCTATTACTCTCCAGCTGACAAGCCTCCCCATTCTTTTTTTCAATCATTCTCACCCGCATTCCCAAACGAAACGCATACCTAAACTACCAAAACTACATGAAACGAAACAAACAAACCAGCAAGAGGAGCAGATGTGCTATCGGGAAGAAAAGTAAACCCTGCTTTTCTTGCGGTGAGTTGCGTTACCGGTGTAGTGGTGGCTGCGGCAACGGTAGGGCACTTGCAGTGTCTGGGCGGGTGCGTAACAAATTCAGTATGTGATGTTGGGGGGGGGGTGGGGGTGTAGAAGGAAGCGGGACACTTTTTTTAGCGTCGTGTTTATGGGTCTGCATTAGGGGTGTTGGTGTTTTGCGGGGTGCGTTATGAAGGGAAGAGGGGGAATGAAGCAGTGCTGCGGTCAGGTATTTGATTACAGCGGGCGGGGCGGGTGGGGTGGGAGATTGGATTGAGGAAGGGAGGTGGAGAGGGTGTGTTTGTGGTGTTGGTTTGAATATGGGTTGCGAGTGGGGTGGATGCGGTGAGGGGGGGTTGGTTGGGTAGAGGTGTAATGCATTGGTGGACGTGCGGTGTTGGTTGCGGTCTGAAGATGGGAATTGGAGGAGGTTGCGGTTTGAAAAACTTTTTGTAGTTGCGGATTTGGGCAACTGGTGTGATGTTTCTCGCGGTTGGGGACGCGGTATCGACGGGTCGTTGTATGTGTTATGGTTTGGTGAAACTTGGTCAGCACAAGGAGTGGAATGCAAGGTAGCTGCCTTGGAAGGGATTTGTTGCTTGCAAAATATGGTTGCTTGAAAAGCAGTTGTGCATTGTAGCAATTGCAATGTTCTCAATGCAGTGTACGGAAAAAAGTGCAATTTGTAATTTCAAGGATTAATTTGCATGTGTCAAAATTGGGGGAACGGTTGCATCGGTATGAAACAGTAAACGATGGAAGTAAAAAGTTTTCACGCTATGCGTTGCCTACAAGCACAGAAGCGTGAGGTCTGTGTCGTCAATGCGTTTTGCGGGGGCGAATTCGGAAAGGTTCTCTGTACGGAGAGTGATGCTCTAGATGTATATGACTTGGCGATGTATGATTGGACAGTGCAACCTTGAAAGTGGAAACATGGCGAAATTTGTACTGCTAGAGTCTCAGCGCTCCGAAGCTTTCAACACGATGGCCGACAATTAGAAATTTGTGCAAACGGCTCAAGTTGAAAAAAGGAGTCGAGCAGAGCTGCGCTGTGAGCTCATGACACGGAAGAAGCTGTTTGTTGCGTTTTGACACTGTTTCACGTCTTCCGTTGACCGTGTGCAAACTGAATAGGGCAGTAGAACACCGTGCTGTACTGTACTGTACACTAACCGCCAGCAGTTTTGTGGCCATTTTTGGTAGCAACTGCGCGAAAATGATTTGCAGGGATTTAGCTTTTCGTTTGGAATTTTACATGCAACTGGGGATAGGATGGCTGGTGCTCACGCAGACGAGTGTACGGTGTCCAAGCGATTGATGACGGGCCTGGTATTGATGTTTGCAAACACGGCGAGGAGAAAAAGCCGTTTTCGCCCGTCGGTACTGCTGCTGTAGTATCGAGCAATGGACGGAAGGGTAGTTCAGTTTTTGTCGGCAAACACGGTAGGGAAGCTTGAACTTGAACCGAGCGGGTAGAGCTATTGTAGGTGGACAATACTGTACTTTACTGGTCAGCAGGTTGTCGTTGCTCTACTGTAGAGATAGCCCGAGCCCGATGTGCACTCTGGGTGTTCTGTCGAGTGACTGCTGAATCAGGCATGCTGACGTAAACTTGAGCCAAACCGCAGTTGGAAAAATGAAAAGTGAATTGGAAATCAACAAATATATTGGGAAGCAGTTTCCTAAAATTTCCATTGATTTTTCGCACACAGTTACAAAATGTGATACAATAGATAGCTTGAAGGTGACCCGCACTCAGCTTTTTTCCAGTGTGTAATTTCCGTTTAGGTGTCGAACAGATAACGGGCCAATCGGGTTGCCATCAAGGGACGCGTGTCATTTCAACTGTGGAATGAAAATGAAGAACTGGGCAAAATTTCAGAAAAAGAAAACCATTTAAAAAAAATCGAAAAACATCGTCGAATTATGGTCGAAAAGGACTGCGGTTTGCACAGGTGGCCAAGTTGGACCGAAATGCGCAGGTGCAGAGCAGCGGATGCCTTTCACCCTACTTTTAGCTGCAGTTTTCATCCCCCCCCTTGCCCAACCACCCCGTATCGTCGCCGACAAATACGGTGTTCCCTATCCACTTTCCAAAACGCTTCGTTTTACTCACACGAACCGCAACTTCTCTCTACCTCTTCCGTCCCTATTCAAAAGGCCAACTCTACCAACCCTTTCTAAACTGTCTTACCCTTCACCACTACCACCCCCGTCCTCGGCCACCCAAACCTCTCCCTTGCCCTACCGTTTTACCTCCCCAACGTCAATATCTGCTGCCGTCACACCCGGTATTCCCCCCGTCCCTTTTTGTCCTTCACTCCTTGTATACCACCCGTTAATCCTCACCCACTCTCACTAAACTTCTCGGCCGTATCCCTTTTCAATCCCCGTCCCGACCCTTGGCCCCGCCGGCCGCTTCGGCCTCCTGCCCTTCAACCCCCTCGTCCCTCGTCCCTTCTGACCTCTCCCTACCTGACCATCTCCTGTCCCAGGGAAGGGACTTTTTTTTTTCGCCGTCATGGATGACTCTATGGATGCTCGATGGATGTCGATTGCCCGCCTGCTACCCGCCGCATCCAGTTTGCCCGTCCCCTACTCCTTGCAAATCGCCAAATCGCAAACGGATTACCCGCCCCACACCTCATATCCGGACCTCATGTCGCTCCGACCCCTCATCACTTTCATCATCCCTCCCGCCATAACACTTCCATGGGACGCGCACCACTCGATCTCAGTTTAGGTATTGTTCGACGAAGACCTAGACCCCCAACCGGCTTTAGCTTTCTTCGCGAACGGGAGACGGGCGCAAATCCTTCCGTCAAACCCCAAATCATGGCATGGATCGAAGGCAACACACTTCGAAGGTTGGATCGCGGCCAGTATGTTACCCTCGACCGAAACGCTTCCATCGTTCGTTCCACCATCAGTATCGCTTTTTCACACGATGGCCGATATTTTGCATCTACCCATGGTGATCATACCGTCAAGGTCTTTAGGTACCCCTCTGCAAAGCAGATTGCTACCCTGGACGGTCATCCTCGTACCCCGTGGACCGTACGCTTTCACCCAAAAGATTCGAATATTATCGCCTCGGGTTGCTTGGGAAATGAGTGTAGGGTCTGGGATGTCTTACTCAACAAGTGCATCAGGAAGCACGACTTCAAGGCAAGTATCTCGTGTGTGAGTTTCAATCCCGCGGGAGATTTGCTCTGGCAATAACGTCCGGGAAACAACTGTTGCTGTGGGATTACACGGAGAAGACTGCAAATGGCGCGCGTTCCACAAGCACTCAGGTTGATGGTGTCCGCGGTCCCGGTCTTCCCCGCGAGCTTCTCGAAAGGGACAACCCGTTTCACATGGTCGATTTTCACCCATCTGGTAACATGTTGATGACCGGTGAGAAGAATGTCCCTCAAAATACTGGAGGCACTGGGACTGGACACGACGAACAGTTTACGCTAAAGTTGGTCATCTATGGATTTGACCGGCGCATGGAGAAGGACTGCGCCGCGCCTCTCTTCATTGTGCCGCGCGCAGTTGCCTATAACGATGCTGGTATTCATTTTTCGCCTTGTGGTACCATGTTGGCCGCGTGCATTCCAGACCAGGATGAGGGTGAGAGATTCAACATTGCCGTTATTTCTCTAGTCAAGTCTGGAGGTGCCTCTTTGGGAACGGTTCTGTGTGACTCTCCGCTCGACAAAGCTCACGTGATGGCCTTGACTAACCTCAAGTTCTCGTCGACGTCGAAACATTTGCTGGCAGGATTCTCTTTCAAACCGGAAAATCCTATTCTGAGAGGTCACGCGGAACACTACGACGCTACAATGGCTGAAAGAAATAACACCGAATGTGCATCGGAAAGAGGCCCTCCGCAGGTTCGGGTTGTGGACATTTATCAGATTGGAGAAAAATTTGAGAGGGTAAGGGGGCTGTGCGCTGACATGGATACGTCGAGGGGCCAGATTGAAGGAGCGGAGGATGAGATTAATGTGGCGGTGTTTGCGCCCGTGATGGGGGTTGCGGATGCAGTTGTGTACGGGACTCAAAAGGGTCGCATTCGAATGTTCCAGCAGGCGACGGGGTCTGCAGTTGACATCCTCCGTAGCTGCAAGGACGAGGAACCGGAATGGACGGGCTCACCTACGGGGTGGTCGCCTCGGCAGCTGACGACGCAGGCGACGGCTCGGGCGAGCTCGACGGCAGGTCGTGAGGAGGACGAGAGCAGTGATCATATCCCGGCGAGGCACTACTCGGTGTAATAGGTGACGGGGAAGCGGCCGGTGGGTTAAGGGTTTTCTGTGTACTAGAAAACATTCAGTTGTTGATTTTCGTGTTGCATTGCATTTGTAGAGGATCATATGGTTAGATTGTCGCTAGGTGCCCAAGGTTTGCACCCATAGTCAGGTATGGTAGCATGTGCTGCAAACAAACTGTGGACACTAAAGGTTAAGATAGGACCGTAGATTTCTTTTGGTTCAAAGCGGTTCAAGCAGAGCTCTTGTTGAATCTGAAAAAGGCATCCTCCCACGTGCCGGCACCAATCCTTGCCGCGGCAGTGACAATCTGAAGGTTCGTGTAGGCAGCAAACTACCTGTGCGAACTTAAGCAGTAGAAGATAAGAATGTCGATGTCGTTTTATTCAACGCGATTTACGCAGAGCGTAGTCGACCTTTTAACTAAGAGCGTGTCACAGTCTCACATCGACCATTTTGCACTGTTTGCATCAGCAATCACACCAAATTCACGTCCCACATCAAGTCACACCCAAAAAATCTACAGCCCCCCTAGCTATCTCTCAAACGCCGCCTGCACACAAACACAAATACTGTAGCAATCGCCGGAGATCCCGTCACCAACTCCCAGGTTTCACAGCTTCGTACCAACCTAAACGCTCCGCACAAGACCACGCTATACCGACGCGCTACTCAACTTTTCACTAGATATGGTGGGTCATGCTCTTCACTCAGGCTTTTCCGCATTTCAGGACGCGATAATCACGCTTCTGATGATGTGGCGGGTGAATTGAACGGTAAGTCGATGCAGGCGCAATAGGTGCGGGGGAGGCGATGGACTGTTGTGAAGGGCGACGTGAGGCTTTGTGACAGGATGTCCGTCGAGCTGCATTGGTATTTACTGTATTCCAACGGAGTTTGAATGGTGGAGGGTGAGGGAAGGGCAGCGTGGATTGCTGGTGTGATGAACATTTTATTTACTCCCGACGAAGAGCCATCTAGGGCTATGGTGTCGGGGAAAACTAAGATGGCAACCATAGAGTTTTCGGTGCGGGGTCGAGTGTAACTCACGAGATCGGGCGGGTCCATGCACAGGCCCAAAAAAAACCTAGTAGGAAAAAAACAGGCCTTGAACTCGATGTCGATCCTCTTCGTCTACTGCTGCTCTTCGCGGAGTTCTTTGAGTATGAGGTAGTCCTTGTCCGAGAGTCGGTGCTTGAGCTTGTGTTTGATCTTGTCCGTTCTTGCTTTGCTTGAGTTGGTGCTTCTGCGTCCGTGGATGCGTTTCACGCATTCCCAGGGCATGGTGGGACTGCGGGTTGGTGTGTTCTTGAGATTGCCACGTGTGAGTAGGCGCCGCCAACTGGTGCAACGGGTCCACGTGAAGTCTGTTGCTGGTTGCTTGGATTCAGTAAAGCTCTAAGGGTACCAGTAAGGTAGTACACTGTTTTCGGTTGCTTGCACACGCAACGGCGTGGGGTTTTTTGACTTGATTGTCAGAAAGTTGATATTCGACAGCCATCAACAGTATTTACTGTTGTACTGTACTGTATGTGGTTGTGTTTCGCACGGAGCCTAAATTAGTCACTGGTGCTAAGCTGCTGAACCGAGAAGACGGATTACGCTCCCATGCTTCTGTAAGAGAGGGCAGGGTACTGGCCGCCCTGGTTCGCTGCTGGCGTGTACAGTGTACCGTGGTGCGGTATTTGTGGACGGTTGCCGCGTAGAATGATACATGCGGGTTTGGCGCATGCAAGAGTGGCTGAGTCTTTGTTACTATCCTTGTTATGCCGTGGTTGGTTGGCGTTGGACAGTACCGTATGTGCAGCTCGGTTGGCGGGATGAGTTTTTTAGTTCCACTTTTTGGCCTGCACTCTGGGAGGGTAGGCAGTGGCTAGGAGTGGGAATAGGAGATTGAGAGCAATTGACGGTGGTGCGGGATCGGGGTATGGTGAGAAAGCATGTAGGCTTTGGATGCGTGTGGTCTGGGTTTCCAAGAGGTGACGATGTGTCGTCTACGGTGGGAGTCAAGCCGTTGGGATCTTTCTCGTGAAAGGTGTTCGATGTGTCTTGCTGGAATGGACACGTGGGTGATTTACCGCCAGAAGCCTACGTTTGGGAGCCTACTGTACAGTACTGTTGGTTCAAATCTGGCAGTAAGGAAATCTGTAGCGCGCCAACAGCCACAGTTTTAATGCAAGGTTATGTAGCTTTGAAAGAAGTTACCACAGTACCGCAGTTTCGGCACTGTACACTGTACTGTGCGGTGCTGTACGTAATAGGGTTTCCGCAGACCGCATTTCCCCGAACATTTCCAGCCCTGAGGCACCTCTGACAACTGCCACGAACACCAGGCCTACACCTCGACCTACACCAGACAATCCCGCGCCTCAGTGGCCTGCCGCAGAAATGCAAAACCCATCAAGCAACCACACGCAACCGTTGCCCCGAGCTGATCAGGTTTTCACAACCCACATACCGGTGATTTGTCACATCCCGACACGGTTCCGGCCTGCCCTCAGTGAACTCCTCTCAAAAGCTCTACAAGAAGCTGCACATGCGTGTGACGCGGGACAGGACGGCGCGTCGGACGCACTAAGCAAAGTCTTTCTCTTCCCTTCAGTGATGCTCTGTAACACAACGGGTTGGCAACTCCCAAACGGCGATGACGACGCAAGCGCTCACACCAATGCAGAAATATTCAGGGAACGGATCAGACTATGGAACGCGGGACAATACGATACCCTCTGGCAAGCAGCGCTTGCCCAGTGCACCTACAGGGCCTCGAAAAAGCTGTCACAGTCAGAACAAAAGCAGGCGAACATCAGACGTGCGTTGAGCCTTGCCAGAGAGGGCGCTTACGGAAAGGCGGCGCAAGCACTAAACTCACTCGGCGTCCTCCCGGCAACACAAGCCGTATCTGACGCACTCCGTGGAAAACACCCACAGGTAACCCCGGTAGCCCACGGGCCCAAGTTCGTTCCGCCTGCCTCCATCCCCCCGCCTACCAAAATCACCACGGAAGAGGTCCTTCGTGCAGTCCGCTCGTTCAAACCTGGCTCCGCTCCGGGCGGCTCCGGCCTTCGCCCCTCCCACCTCGATGAGTTGCTACGCGCTCCGTCTTCCTCTTCTCGTGGAGGAATGCTGCATTCGCTTACCGAACTCGTCAATGTCCTAGCAGCCGGAAAGCGCCACCCGCTCTGGCTCCGTGGATCGCGGGGCACCACTTACCCCGCTTGCTAAAGCGGACATGACGCCCCGTCCCATCGCCGTCGGCGAGACACTGAGACGTTTGGTGAGTAGCTGCCTCATGTCGCAATCCTCTACAAAGGCGGCGAGCTACTTACAACCAATCCAAGTTGGCATTGCGACGAGGGCCGGGGCCGACCATTGTGCACACCGTCCGACGAATGGTTAATACAGTTGGCAAGTCATCAGATTTTGCGCTGCTTTCAGTGGACCTTAAAAATGCGTTCAATCTTTGCAGTCGATCTGCTTTTCTCGAAGCGGTTCAAACGCATTTTCCACAACTGCTGCGCTGGGTAATGTATTGTTACAACGATCCAGCACATTTGTGGACGGGTTTCGACACACTACGTAGTGTGATCGGTGTCCAGCAAGGCGACCCGCTCAGCGGCTTGCTCTTCGACATGGTTCTCCATAGGCTAACCTTGAAGATACAAGACATGCTGACGTTGTCGAACGGCGACAAAGAGGTCCAAGAGATATTCCTACAGCTGTGGTATCATGATGACGGCTACATAGTGGCCAAACATGCCTCTCTGTTGAAAGCTATCGCAATTCTGTCCTCTCCCGAGGCAACGCGCCTCGGTCTACACTTGGCACTTCCCAAGTGCAAAATATGGTGGCCCACGGCTCCAGACGAGGTCGTCACAGCCGCGTACCCCCCGGAGATCCAACAAGTCTACAGCGAGGGAACTGCGGTCCTGAATGCGCCTATCGGCTCAAATGATTTCATGAGGCACTACTTCACCAACCACGTGCTCTCTCTGGAACCCTTTATGCAGACCGTCACGGAACTTCAGGATACACAGGTCTCCTTCCAGATTTTAAGAAACTGCTTAGGGGTATGTAAGTTGGGCTATCTCCTCGGGTCGTGCCGCCATCGTGCACCATCGAAGGAGCCACCTATTTCGACAAGCTGATGGAACAGTCGATGAGGACTTTGGCAGGAGGCGTCCTCGATAGCACAGTTTTCCGGAGCTGCAACTCCCACTCAAACAAATTGAGGAGAAAAGCCTACATTAGGAATCGGCCTTACATCAGCCAAAGACATCGTCGCAGCCGCCTTCCTCGCATCTAGCTCACACACAAACAAGCTAGGTGAGCGATGCCTGCCGTCTGCAGTGAGCGACTTGGCAACTTACGAGGAGGCCAAGAGGGCATTCACTCAATGGAATTCATCTTGCCGCCCGGTCGACAGGCTCCCATTCAGTCGATTTTGCTCCAACCCTCCATCGCAAAAGACATTGACTGACGCAGTCCATGCTGCAATATATGAAGAGCTTCCGGTGGGTAGTTGCCGTACACAGGCCTTCAGGGCCTCAATGAGTCTCCCAGGTGCCAAGGAATGGGTCCATTGCCCTCCCACAACAGGCTTGAAGACCGCAATAGGCACACGACATTTCTCGGTGTGGTTTAAATACTATTGCCAAGCCCCGCTCTTCGAACCAGGACCCCTTGTCCAAGAGTCGGATGCCCGGAAACCGTGGACGTCCACGGCGACCACTTGATCCACTGCAGGTACGGAGCGCAACGGATCGTCCGCCACGATGACCAAGTCACCCTACTAAGTAACGACCTGAGCTTAGGAGCAAGGCATCCTGCTGTCGAGCCCCGGTCGCACGGGGAACACAAGACAAGGCCGGACATCAGGGCGACGGGCGCCACCGGCGGTACCGATTACTTCGATGTGACCTTCGTGAGCCCGCTGGCCCCTTCTCACCTCAGAATGAGAACCTTTAACCCCCTTACCAGCTTGAACGCAGCCCATGCGGAACAGCTACGAAAATACCAGGGATTCTTAGCCAGTTTACCTGGCAGGAACAGACTCGTGCCCGTTCCTATCTCCACACTCGGGAGGTGGCATCCCGAAGCGTTCCGCCACGTCACGGAGGTAGCCCCGAGCGGTCGTAAGCGCCCTCTCTGGCAAGGCTCAGCGCACGTCTGATGTTTGCCTGCTTTTGTTCTGACTGTGACAGCTTTTTCGAGGCCCTGTAGGTGCACTGGGCAAGCGCTGCTTGCCAGAGGGTATCGTATTGTCCCGCGTTCCATAGTCTGATCCGTTCCCTGAATATTTCTGCATTGGTGTGAGCGCTTGCGTCGTCATCGCCGTTTGGGAGTTGCCAACCCGTTGTGTTACAGAGCATCACTGAAGGGAAGAGAAAGACTTCGCTTCGTGCGTCCGACGCGCCGTCCTGTCCCGCGTCACACGCATGTGCAGCTTCTTGTAGAGCTTTTGAGAGGAGTTCACTGAGGGCAGGCCGGAACCGTGTCGGGATGTGACAAATCACCGGTAGGTGGGTTGCGAAAACCTGATTAGCTCGGGGCAACGGTTGCGTGTGGTTGCTTGATGGGTTTTGCATTTCTGCGGCAGGCCACTGAGGCGCGGGATTGTCTGGTGTAGGTCGAGGTGTAGGCCTGGTGTTCGTGGCAGTTGTCAGAGGTGCCTCAGGGCTTCGTTAGTGTAAGCTTTGTAATTGTGTTCGAATTGCCATGCATACAGTATATCATCCACATCCCGATCTTTACAGTTCTTTTGATTTTTAAATGAAAAATACAGTGCGCGAAAAAACTAAGGAGCACCCATATTTTTTTTGGAATAAACAGTTAACAAAACCTCAAATTAAAAAAATTATCTGGCCAATCATCTTTGCTTGACATATTATATAAAGAACCAAAAATGCAAGTAAAATCGAGTATTTCCTAAAATTTTATCTGGGTTTCGGTTACCTCAGGGGGTGAAAAAACTATGGAACAATTGGCCTAATCTGCAAACAGACCTACCTTTGAAGCATTTAATGGTCATTGTTGCGTTCATAAGCCTCTACTACATCTAAACAACGCTTCTGCATGCCCTTCACGAGGTTGTAATAGTATGCCCTGTCCAATTTTTCCCATTCATTCAAAACAGCTGCCTGAAGTTCTTGTACATTATTTTATTGCTTTACTCCACCATAGACGGCCCTTACCAGCACCCCCAGACATTTTCTATAGGATGTAGATCGGGGCTCTTGAATGGCTAGTCCATAACAGTCAGATTCTTCTCCTCAAACCATGTTTTGGTAACATTGGCGGTATGTATCGGGGCATTATCCTACTGGAAAACGAAACCAGATAGATTTTTTTCATTGATAAAAGGTAGTAAATACTCTTCCAATGTCTTGATGTACTTTTCAGCGTTCTGTTTCTCTTTGAGGATGGCAAGAAATGTTCGACCTTTTTCCGAAAACACAGCCTAAATCAAAAGTGAACCTCCCCAATTTGCCGGCGCGATAGAAAAAAATTCCTCTTTCCGTAGGTCATACCAATACGAACGCAATTCGTCCGGCCAGTCAAGGTTAAATGTTTTCTCATCTTGAGAATATCACCCGCCCCTAATCTTCAATCCTCCATGTTGCCTTCTCGCGAGGCCATTTTAATCGATTGTTAATGTGAACTTTTGCTAGCAAAGGAGCCTCCTTGGCCTCATTGTTCTAAGAAAAGCCGAAATTGGAGAGAATCTACGGCATTCGACGCTTTAAAATCGGCAAATGGAGTTCTTTTATCAACGCATTGGCCGATTAATTTGACGAAAAAGCTTCTCGGAGAAAAAGTCTTGTCTGCCTTGCTGTATTTTTGCTTGGTCTTACACCTGCATGGGGCTTGTCATAATTATGTGGATCGCTTTTGAATGTTTGTATTGCTTTGCGGCTCTTTTTCAAGCGGCGAGCGATTTTTGTGTGCAAAATGTTTTTTTTGTGCCAAGGAAGATCTTTATCCTGCTCTATGTTTGTAAATTGGACTTCAGTTGGCATGTTTGGTCTTTACACTGTTGGAAAATGTTGTTTTGGTGAGTGCCGGCCTTTGGCAGTGCAGTTTGACTCGAAGGAGAAGGCAATTTGTTGAAATCCTCCATAGGTTTTTCTCCCTCTCAAGTAGCCCATTTGAAAAAATTTAACTAAAAAATATTTATTTCAACCTAAGTTTCTGCTTTTTTATATAGTTTGAATGGCAGAGAGGATAGGCCAGATTACTTTTTATAATTTGACGTTTTGTTGAGATTTTATTAGAAAAAATACGGGGTGCTCCATAGGTTTTCTGCGCTCTGTATGCCCCACAAATTCGAGAGAGAGTGTTATTTCCCAGTATGTTCTCCTTATAATAATTATTGGTTGATATATTAGCTTAAGAGGGAGTAGTAGGAGGGCAGTATTAGGGAAAATGTTGAAAAAGTAGCCTAAATCGCAGGTAGCGCGCCAAATTAGGTAGGTTAGAGTGTACGGTAAATGTATGAAAAAACACCCAAAATCGCACAATCTGAATTATGCCACGTAAGGCCGGCGAACTTTGAGCCCTTTCGAGTACGACCTGCGAAAAAAGATATCAAAAATCCACAAAATGAGAGAAAATCAAAAAATCTGGCATCGGCATCGGCATCAGCATCAGCATCATCATCATCATCATCATCATCATCATCATCATCATCATCAGCAGCAGCAGCAGCAGCAGCAGCAGCAGCGGCGGCGGCAAAGTTTAATTCTCATTGGCTGCTAAATTCTCAAAAATTAGCAATTTTTTATTTCTTCCGAGCAATGTGCACCGAGTGCACGCCTGCACTGTGCTGCGATTGGCTCGAGAATTTTTTTATACTATAAGCTCGTTAGCTGTAGCGCTATCGATCTGGGTCAATAGGCTGGTGTCAAGTTGGCATGGCACAGCCCATTGGCTTCTATTCGAAGGTATGACTCAATTTAATTTTCAGTGCAGTTGGCTACAGTATCTAATATCTGAATGTAGCGCCATAGCAAAACAAATTTTATTCTCTTTTTCCCTTTTCTCTTTCCCTCCTGCTGTTCCCTTTTCTTCCTCCAACCCTCCACTAAACTCCGATCCAGCCGCCAACATGGAGAGCGCCGCCAAGGCCAAAGCCAAGTCGCGCCCGCCTTTGCCAGCACAAATCGTGAAGGCTCACAACAGCCCCCGAGTAGCTACCGTCTCCTCCACTGTGCGCGATTTCTGCCGACTGCAGGCAGTATCGCTTGCTCCGAATGCCCAATCGCACGAGGAGACCCCCACGCGTAGGAGCCGCTCCTCCAACCTGAGAGACCCTGTCGCTCTGAATTGTATGACAGGATTACCTCCAATGCTGGCCCCTATGATGTCCACGCAGCCTTTCTCTGCAGGCCCTCCACGCATTGGCGCCCTACCGGCATACGAAGACGCACAAGCAAGCCTACTAATCGCAGTCGAGGATGCCGGAGTGCCCTTGCCCAAGCATGCACTCCTCACATCGGGATATTGCACAATTGTTGTGCACTACGCCGCGGACTCAAACGAACTCCTACAAATACACTGGGGGATCTCAAACATTTACGATGGTACCCGCTTTTTCACCAGCTCACTTTCCGAGCTCATCGCCGAGCTCCCCACAACAGAGTGGAAAGTTGGCACTTGCGTCGCTGCTGCGCGCGAGGTTGCAAAGCTCAGGACCTTGGCCTCCAAAATAACACTGGAAAACGGGAAAGCCCTGGCGGGAGCAATCACCAGCCTCATTTACGCAGCAGCAGCATCCCTTCCGAGAGGGGATGCTTTTGTTGGAAACTTTATTGCGAAATTCTACGCGGGGTGCGAAAAACTTGCTCCCCCAAAAACTGTACGCAAGACACCCCACGTGCAGCACCGGAGGCAGACATTCCACCAGCGGTTCACCACCACAACAACGACGAGACCCCGGGCAGTGAAGTGGAAACACTGGAGACCGCCACAGTCTATGAAGAACCCGGCACTGCGACGTCACCAGCGACAAACAAAACTACCCTGGCCCCTACGCCTACAGAGCCCTCACCTGTCAATCTTAACGTCGCAAAACCCAAAGAAACAGGAGTGGCTCACCAACTTACGCAACCAAATCCGGACGTTCCTGAAGCCCTCTCCACACACACGGGGAAGACCGAACGACGCACGAAACGCACCCGCGCCCTTTCACAACGCATGAAGGATGTGGTGAAGTGAGTTTCCGGATCGGGCGCACCCACCCTGATTGGCAGAGCCAACGGTCGAGATGGCGTGTTGTGAGCCTCCCTTTACCTTTGCTTCCCTTGTTTCCCGGATCGGTGGTCCCTTGCAGGTAGAGACCTCGGCCTTTTCGTATGCTCTACCACGCTACCGAGATCCTTCCGTATCGGTCAACTGACGTCGTTACCGACCCGGGGTGAACATATTAGTGTTTTTACACTACAAAGGAGATGCGGACGGTGAAGGCGCAACTCCACCATTCCCCCCAACTGGGAAAACGGGCGAATAAGGCCTCTCGCCATTAGTCCCTCCCTCCTTTTCCACTTCCCCGTAACAATGCCCCTTATGCCTCTGACGACTTCCTCCGCAACCTACGACCATTGCACCCCTACTACTCCCCTGAGGCAGTGCAACAGGCGATTCCCACCGAAGACTGCAGCAGGCAAGCGTTCCCTGCATCGATGGGGTTCCGGGCTCCAAAGAGTGGGTATACTGTGCGCCATACCCGGACTTCACACGCACATCGAGGCCAGACAATTTTCCCAGTGGCTCTGATATCACTGCCAAGTCCCGCTGTTTGCTCCTGGCACACCATGCCCCAGAGCAAATGGCCCTCACACACTGGTCGTCTATGGTGACCATCTCCTCCACTGCCTGCACGCCCCCCACAAGAGCGTCAGTCACAACAGGCAAGTGAATCTTTTGGCTAGGGAGCTGGCCAAAGCCGCCCGTTATCCCGTCGTAGAGCCGGAAGAAGGCCTCCACCGCACGAGACCAGATATTCGGGCAATGGGAAGCCGCGGGGGAACTGACTTCTTCGAAAGCACTTTTTCAAATCCTCTCGCACCATCGAACAGGAGAGTCAACACGTTCAATCCCTTGACCTCCCTTAACGCAGCCCCAGTAGCGAAGCACAGAAAGTCCTGGTCTTTCATTGGTATTTCCTCTCGAGGCAAAATCGTCCCCGTTCCGGGGTGGACGTACTGCACTGTACTGTACTGTACTTTATACAAACATACTGTACTGTATACAGAAAAAAATCGTGCCAACAAGTAGTCGTTACATATCTTACCATCTTCCAGCTGTTTCTTCGAAGTCGGATTCCATACCTTTTACTTTCTATGGTACCTTATACTGGGCCTGCTCTATTACATTTAGAAGGCACAAAAACTGGCAAGCAACAGTCGATATATATTCAATTGCTCGCAACTATTGTTTTGAAGCAGTACAAAGTCGGAACTATCCAATTCGTGTTCCACTGGGCCGGAACTACCTACCGTAGACACACGAGAGTCGATAATCAACAGTCTTTGCCTATACTACGGCCCCGACTGTTGTTCCGAAGGGGAATCATAGCTCGGACCTATTTAGTGTATACTACACTGGGCCGACTCTACCTAACATAGATGTACGACTGCTGATAGCCAACAGTCGTTGTCCATCCTACCGGCCCCCGGCTGTTGCGCCGAAGGCCAAATACATGACTTGAACTTATCCGCAGTACCGCATACTGGGCCAACTCTGGTTACACATATTTTTCTGCAATACCCGATTGAATATTCCGTAGTCATAGCTTGACTAAGCTTTTGTGGAAGAACGGTTTACAAATTTGTATTTAAGATGGCTATCTCTGCAACTCATCAACCAAACCTCAAATAATCAACAAATCAGCAAGTGTCACACGTAAATACGTTCTACCCACACATATTGTACTGTACAATACAGTATAAATTACTGTAAAGTACAGTACCGTATACTGTACTGTACTATACAGTACAGTACTTTACATTAAGGCTTCAAGTACGGTGCTGGTAAAAAAGATAGGGACACCCCATTAAATTAGCATACTGCTAGAAGTACTGTACTGTAGCCTCCCAAATTCTGCCCGTTCACGTGAAAAACAGTACATAATAGTGTGACAGTAGCATACCGAAAAAAAATATTCAAAAAAGGGAGAAAATTCAAATTTACTGTATTCAAGGTGGGAAAAATGATAGGGACACCTCACTACAAATAATAACAAAACAAAGGTAGTAATTTGTTTTACACCGCTTCATCTGTAACACCTCAATGCAACGCTTCTGCATTGATTTCACTAGCTTTTCCATCAAATCAACTGTAATCCCGTTCCATTCCACCCTAATTGATGACTCTAGTTCTGCCACGTTACTGTACTGACAACCGCAACCATAATCCCTGCCAGCGAGTACACCCCACAAGTTCTCGATGGGGTTCAGATCAGGGGATTTAGCGGGCCAGTCCATTACATCAATGAAATAGGTAGCAAACCAATCTTTTGTCACCCGAGATGTATGGATGGGAGCATTGTCCTGTTGGAACACCCATTCCACCCCGGGAGTTTCTTCAAAAAATGGAATTAGATAGGATTGTAGCGTTTCACAATACTTCTTAGAGTCTTGTTTTCCTTTCAAAATAACCAATTTTGTAGATCCAATTGAGCAAAACCGTCCCCAGACCATGACACTCCCTCCCCCATTTTGCCTTTTCGAATATAACTTTTTTTCCTTACGTATGTCGTGCCAGTAATACTTGTAGCCATCTGGACCATCCAAATTAAACTTTTTTCATCACTGAATAAAACGGTCTGCCATTTATCATAATTCCAGGTGACTTTCTCTGTAGCCCACCTTACTCGATTTTCTTTATGCATCTCTGTGAGCAGTGGACACCCAATCATCTTCGAATACTTGAAAATCCTGAATTGTTTAAAGCCTTACGGACAGTATACGAACAAACTGGCAGATCCAATGCTTTTTACTGCAGCATCCACTGAAGGCTTTGACCATGTCATCAAAGCATGCACCCATTATTAAAGTGCAAAAAGACAGCAAGGGAATCACAGGTGGTGAATGTTTGGGTGCTTTAATTTTTTGAAAGATGTGGTGGGTTGGGGCCCGGGGTATCTTAGAGGGTTACCGATGATCGAAAGTCGTATTTGCCAGCAAAGCTACCTGGGGCACACCACGAGATATGCCCGCAACTTACTCATCCTTCTCTCCACTAGCTTCTAACTCCTCCAGATAGACAGGGGCATCACTGACGTCGTCGCCGTCAGAACAGTTGAGATCAGACCAGTCCATCCAGCGAGCAGGCACCCATAAATGCTCCGCGCCGTAGGTTCCCGTCACAGGCAGGTTAGTTTTCTTCTCCATGGCCGTAATAATCCAACTCTCGTGCCATGAAATCTGCCCATAGACGCCTTTGGGTGTTGTTTGGTAATTGGCGGCTTCCACCAAGGTGGAAGAGTAGAGCTTCTCGCCACTAGGTAGCGGGCGCGGGGTGTTCGGTACCACAGGACAGTTAACTATGGGCCTGTTTCTTTGGGGAACAGATGGAGCCGAGTGATAATCCGACCTTAATCCATCAAATATTGCGAACGAAAGGTCCCTCACGGAACGGTTCAAACCACGCTTAGGTGTCTTGGACGCTTGCACACGAGGTAGCAGATCTCATATGATTGCCGCTAACACGTGAGCAATCCCTTAGTTACACTGCGCAGGTGGTTGAACCGTTGAAGATCAGGCACGAGGTGCTTGACCTGTGCATGTAGCCCTTTGAGGTCTTGTTCCGGTTCACGGAGCAGGGAACGGACATCACTTTCTAGAGCGATGTAGACCAGTCGAAAATAGAGGAAAGATTCTCCGGGCGGCTTAAGCTTCCGCAGGACGTCCGACCAAGGGGCATCCACCCTCGCAAAAGGTGCTGCGGGATCCTTCGGGGTGGTTAAATGCCAGTCTCCTTTGTCTTCGCCTTCCTCTCCGCAATCGTCTGACAAATTAAACATCGGGATGGTGTTACAGAAGTGGTGTTCGGAAGGTAGGGTTCTAGGGTTTTATCAAGTGCAGTGCCAGTTGAGTATGGGACTGTCCATGCCAGTATTCTACATACTGTACAGTGACTCCTCGAGAACATACAGAGGGCGCACCAACGGTGTTAAATGCCAGCAGACGATTGGCACTGGACTTGAAGGGACAAGTAAAAAAATGTAGTTCTCGCTGATAATTATTCCACGCCGAAGCGTTTCTCTCGCATAGCGAGGTCGAGGTTTTCGGGTCTTGTATCCGAGACTAATGAATATGAAAAGTTTACATCAAATGGTTTCTACGGTGTCCAATGCAGGATCCGACTATAGGGCTAGGAACTAGCCGGATGGTCCACGTCGGTCACGTGCAGCGGCGTGTGCAAGCAGGTAGCCATCGCGATAGACGACAAAATGATGCTACTAGGGCGGTGATACTCACGCCGGCGTATCACGCCCGCATTCGTATTATACCTCCGCGCAATTCGCGGTATTAACTCCTCAAGCAAAAAAACAGTTTGTGGGGCAGGAGAGATTTGATGTTGATGTCAATGATTTCAACGCGCATTACCACCGGGGAGACTCAATTATCGAGCAACGCCCCAGTGCTCACGCTCCCGCTTCGTCCGATGACGCCAAACGTTCTCGGCGGACCGAGGACCTCTGTGCTGATACTCGCTATGTCAAGGCGATGTAGACGCCCCACAATGCTCCTTGCGCCGCTGTCAGCGCTCCTACTATCATCCAGCGCATGCAAGAACTTCCCATATCGCTGCCACGGCCCATTGCCCCGCTTCCCGAGGACCGTCTCCACCACCCCTGCAAGTCACTGAAGCTGCTGTTGCGCAGGCCGCGCGTCGTATCCCGAGGGACGCTACAGCGGGCCCGGACCGGACGTCCTCGTGGTGGTTCCACCTGCTTGGTGAGACATCTCTTAGCCCCGAGGATGGTGTAACCGGCATCGGAGTATTAACAAAAGTGGTCAATCGCACAACAAAGGGAGACCTCCCCGATTTGGTTCTTTCCGGGCTCTCCGCTGCGACCATCCTCCGCCTGCAGCCCAAGTCTGGGAAGGTCCGTCCCATCGCAGTCGGTTCTGTCCTCAGGCGCCTGGTGACGAAAACGCTTCTCCCGTCGGCTATTGATGACTACTGTGCGTTTTTGGCCCCCTTCCAAACGGCCAATGTCATCAAGGCCGGCATGGATGCTATCGTCCATGACGTGCACACCATGCTTTGAAGGCTTTCATCGGACCCAAACGTTGCCACCGTCCTCATCGGTGCTCGGAACGACTTCAACTTGGTTGATCGGCAAGCAATGCTGGACATGGTGCCATACCGCACCCCATCGTTCACCCGATTTGCAAACGTGGTGCACGGTCGCCTCCGATCACCGCTAATCGTCCCAAATTGGGAGCAGAAGAAGATTTTTTCTAGCGCCCAGGGAACCCTGCAAGGGGACTGATAGGGGTAAATCGCCGGGAGAAGAGATAGTCAGAACCAACTACCCCAAGAAGGAGGTGTTGCAAGCGACAAAAGTGCTACCGTGGTATAGTTGAACGAACAAAAAGGAGTGGGAAGGGAAGAGAGTTGAGAGGGCTACAAGCAAGTATGAAAGGGGGCAGGGTCTACCACTGATGCTCTGCGACCAGCTTATGAAAAATGTTTCTTGGATCTGAAGTTGACTCTCAACTTCCTACTATTCGGGACTTGACTTGAAGTTGTCTGCCAACTTGCTTGACCTCTCCATGAGGAAGCAGTTTACTCAGCTTATATAGACTTTTGGCTACCCTAAAGTCCGAACAAAACCACAGAAGGTATCAGGAAATGCATAGAAACAATTTGTGTGGATGATATACTCTAAAACAAAAGATACTTAAGAAACTAACAATCAATGAGGTCCTCTTATTTCCGATTCTCTAAATCAGATCCAAACAACTCCTCCAAAATATTCATGCTGCCCGAACAGTCCCCACAAATATCTGCGAACGGCTCATAGCTCTCTATTTCCTTCTGGGAGATATCTAAACTACTAAAGATATCTCCATCCGGTTCCAGCGTCGGCACCACTCGTTCCATACTCTCCACTCCAGGCCCCATCAGTCCAACACTTTCCATGCCCCCTGTTCCTTCATCCACCTCGTCCTCGTTCTCATCATTCTCCCCGTTAATAACCTCTTAGACCAATTCAGGGGCTACCCACTCCTCGAAGGTCTCCCCAGCTCCCTCCTCGATGTATTGCTCCCGACCCTTACCTACCTTCTCCGCCTCATCCTGAATAAAAAGGCGACGCTCGAATTAGATAACCTTCTTTTTGGTTTTCTGGCGCAGGTAGTCCTCGCGGTCAGTAGGTCCGAAAGGGAGTAGGGGAATAGAGTTTAGGGGGCGGAGATGGCGATTTTTGGAAATGACTTTCCAGGGGCATAGATAGTCCATTTTGGTAGGCTTTGGGGAATAGGAGGAAATGGAGGGTGTTTGGGGTGTTTGAGGGAGAGGGGTGATGAGTAAAATGATCGCGGACGTTTAAAACTTGGAATAAATAGGTTTAAATAGGCTCGCGGGGCAGCTTGTCTAGATTAGGAATAGGTAAAATAAATCTGAAAGGGATTTTTAAGTAGTGCATTTGCGCCCTTTTCCTCAAAAAAGCGAATTTGAAGGAGGTAAGCAAAAAGGAAAAAAGAACTTGATTCGGGATCGATTCAGAGAGGTAGATACAGTATAAAAATATCTAGATAATATGGAAGTAAATTTGGAGAGGACCGCGGTAATGATAAGCAAGGCTCAGGGAGGACGAGGAAGGACGGGAACTATAAGCAAATTTGGACAAGGAGAGGTAGTACAGTAAACTAAAGGTCTGTAGATGACGGCGACAGAAAAATCCGTTCCTATCAGCACGCGCCTAACAGGGGCCCTGGAAGTATGCTGCTTTTCTCGTTGACGATCCAGCCGCTCATCCGGCGGGTCGCCGAAGAGGAGGGTATCATTTTGAATCAGTGGTACGCTGGTGACGGCACAATAATTTGGTCACATGATGATCACGGCGAGCCCTACGGTACCTCGCGCCCTACGGCCGGTCTTATGGTTTGTTTATCAACGACCAAAAGACCCGCATCTCTTAACCGCAAACTTCGCCAGTTGACCGCACGGCCTTCCTGGCCAAGTTTCTGCTCTCGAAATGCGCCGGCAACGGTTTTGCGCACCTTGAGGCCCCGTTGGGCAACGCTGCCTTCTCAAAGACATTCTTCCGCAGAAAGGTAGAGGGATCACACCGTCCCCTGGCGCTGTTGGAAGAGGTCCAAGACCTCTGTGCTCGTTTCCACATGCACCGCCTATGTGCCTCTGCATGCCGCGCGCTTCACGCGTTTCGGCTTGCTGATTCTCAGCACGCCGCTGAGACTGCAGCTGAGTGGCTCCCTGCAGCGGTCGTCTAAGGTGGGCTTCATGACGTACCCCTCACAGATGACGCCTGAGAACAAGCATGTCTCCCCCTCCGTCCTGGGGGGCACGGGTTCTACAGGATCGATCCCGCGCAGCACGCGGCTGTCGCAGCCAGCATTCTGGATGCTGCCCCCGCACGCTAACGCACGGCCGCCTAGGATATACCCCGCTCTGTCGCTGTACTTGGGAAACGGGCTCGTTGCGATCGATCTTTCCTGGTCAACCAGGCACGCCCGCCTCTGTGCAATTTTGTCCGCCAGATCCAAGGGGGTCCGTTAGTCACCGACCTCGGCGCTATTTACCCCGCTTCCCTTACTGACATTCCCGTCAACATTCAATCTCATCTAAATCGGGCACAGCGAGAGGCCAAGGCAAAAGGTGTTTTGGGAAGACGAGCCATGGAAAAGGGTGCCCCGTCCGAGCTGCTACTCCGAGGAATCCTCCTGTCACCGAATGCGCGGCCTGGCCTTTCGTCACAGCGCTGCCGCGGCTTTCCTACATGCCCATCCTACCACTGCGACGGTGTCATCGGAGCACTGGAGCATCATGCTGTGCAGGCACCTCGGTCTCCCAGTCTACTTAGACTCGGTGGCTTTGAAGTACCACCACTACTAGAAGGACCTGGATGTCCATGGTGTCAATGGTGACCATGCCACAGACCGCTGCGTCTCCGCATTTGGACGGATCCACTCCCACAGTTCCGTTCGCAAAGTGCTCGCGTGTCACGTTTTCCGCTCCGTCGGCCTTGACTACAAGTTTGAAGTTAAGGGTCTCTTCCCGGTACGAACTAATGCCCGCCGACATTCTCGTCGTTCAACTCCCCAATGACACTAAAGCCGGCCTGCCGGACCGGCCCATCGCATGCGACCTCACCGTTCCGTCCGCATTCAAGCAGTCCTCCATTTCCGCGAGCGACACAAGTAGTCGGTGAGGCTGCCGCCCTCATTCACTACCACAAGGTTCGGGACCTCCTGCACAAGCTGCGAAGCAGTTTTACCCCATGTAGCCAGGAATGCCACACTACGGACGCTATTAATCGCACACGCATCTACCAGTGTACCAGTTGCGCTTTGTGGTCGTCGGTGGGCATGGCCATCATATTGCGCGCCCCATTGCACGTGATCTACTCGGTCGATCCAGTTTTTGACGGATCATTCGGTCAGCCGGTGCAGACTGAAGTAAGGCATAAATGCTTTACTTTACTGTAGTATGCGTGGTTTCAGCGAGGGGAGCGAGAAATGAAGGCACAGAGAACGGATACAAAAGCCCCTGGGATGTCTTTGTAGTCCCGTATTTGGTGTGTTCAATTAGGCTGATTGCCGTAGTTGAGACACAGGTAGGTAGGTAGTCCGATTGACCGTTTTTTTCTATATCTCTGTTCTCCCTCCTATTGCCCCGATCGGGCGGATAGCTCTGCCTTATATAGCCGTTGGCATGGCAATATAGGAGCAGTAACTAATTTAGTGATGGCCAGTACTATTTGGCAATTGCATGGTAGGGGCAAAATAATTGCAATTTTGACAATTGCAAGTTACTAAATTTGTGCAAAATGTTTTGCCGCTGATAGAGTCACTTGTCATGAAAGATGAACAGTGGGGCACTGGTGAAAATATTACACTTCAAGTGCCCCTATGGCTCCAACTGCTAACCCTGAAGATAAAGGATACGTTGCAGCTGTCCAGGGGCGACAAGAAGCTCCAGGACATATTCCTGCAGCTGTGGTACATTTAAGTCGGTTAAATAGCGCCTAAGCACGCCCATCTCTTGAATGTTATTTATTTCTGTCCTCCCGTGAGGAAATTTAATCTGGTTTATACTGGGCACTCTCTAAGCATACGACATAGTAGCCTACAGCCCTAAGTGATTCAGTTAAAGCCGCTTACTCATCGGAGATCCACCAGCTTTACAATAAGGGATCCGCAGTATTCAATGTGCCCATAAACTCCCGTGAACTCATAAGGCGGTGCTTTACCAACCGCATGCACTCTTTGGAACCATTTATGCAGGCCGTCGAGGAACTACAAGATGAAAATGCCTGCTTCCAGATTCTGCGCAACTGCTTCGGGGTATGCAAGTTCGGTAGCCGCCCGACACCTGTCTTTGAGCTCCCTCAACGAGGCCATGCAGCTCGACCAGACATCAGGGGGCTTAAGGAGAACGGAGGAATAGACTGTTATGACACTAGGCGTGAGATTTGACCCGTGCCCGCTTCCCGTCCCTTGCACGAAATTCGTTCTAGCCTCTTTATTATGCCCGCCCTGGCAAGGATACTTGTTTTTCCGAAACAATCCGAGCGTAGAGTCCTGACTATCGTTTCACTGCCCATCTACTCTCCACATTGCGGGCTGGTACCAAGCTACTCGGGACTTCACCAACCGGGTTGCGACTGGCATTGCTGCACATGCAGCTTTTACGATTGGTGAGTCGCAGCAAACGCTGTTCGATCGGCTCGCGGCGAGAATTTTCTAGATTAACGCCATTTGTTTGCTGGGATACGGTTTGAGCGGAACTAAATACCACAGCAAGTTGGTATTAGAGACACCCCTCAGGATAAATCGATTATCTCTTCCAACAATAAAAAAACTAAAACTTCCTTCCTCAGGAAGGAAGTCCTGGGTATTTTTTTGTGATTACAAGTACATAGGACTGCCAACCTTTCTATTACTCGCAGTGAACCAACCCAATTAACGCCAGTTGTCTGCTGGAAGGGGTTTTGAGTAAGTCTTAATGCCGCAACGTGCAAGTTAGTATGTTTTAGAGAATCTCTGTTCTCTTGGTATCTCCGTCCCTACGCAAGTTAGGCCTCTTCCATGTTATGTCTAGTTCCACCCCGTTCCCCCCAATCTAACAGTCATCCGTTTCAGAATAAACCCGATTTACCCAATTTAGCCCTTCCTCAGGATAAATCAGTCGCCACGCGCATTAGCACTCGTCCTCGGAATCTATAGCTCAACCCCATCTACCATTGATCCTTCATAATAGAAAGGTCATCTTTACCCTACTTAGCCCCCGTTGCCAAGGGCCTTGGTGTGGTGAATATTTATTTATTACCTGACTAAAAGCAGCGTGGCGGGCTTCTTGGTGAGTTGAACATTTCTGGAATACCTGAGCAAGGGGCCTTCAGTGGGCCATGACCTTAAAAGTCCATCGGCCTGGGCCGGGGCATAGCTGGGGCAGTGTAATTACGGAGTTCAGGAAGATGGTTAAAGTTGGGCTGAAGGCTCCGGCGGGCGCCCTAGCTACTGAATAGTAGGATGCTTAGTGTCAAGGCGAAGCGTTTCCAGTAGCGGACGGCACTGCACAAAGGACACTGGCGACAGTGGGGCCCTGGAATTGCCTGCTAGTGCCTCTATATGCACTATAACTTAGGGTCACTATTATTGCTATTCACTGTAATTGTGTTCAAAACGTATTACCACTACCTGTAATTTTTTAATAAGTAGTGCTGGCCATCACTAGTGGTAACAGCTCGATAAGTGCTACATTACCGGTAGCACTATACATCAGTACTGTCACCTGTCAAATACGGCACAATTAATCGAAGTTGCCAAGTCATTGCAGACGTGGCCCGCGATTGGACACGAACGTTTGTACAGTATGCACTGTACAGCAAATACTGTATCTAACTGTATTATTCTCCTTCTTTATAGCGCTGGATTCAATGAGCTGCTGCAGAGAGCAAATGTTATGCACAATTTACTGGGTTAAAGGCCTGTCGCACCGTTGGCACTTCAGTCCGCAATGCCAACATTACTCACAGTCACGCAAGAACTTTGTGGGTTCTGCGAGTTCGCTTCTCAATCTGGGGAGATAATGCACTGTATCTCCCCAGTTGATGTATAGTTAGGAAGTGTATACCCACAAAACAGCACAATACAGTACATATATACTGCACTATTAGGGGTTGTATCCTTGAGACGTAGAAGGGTCTCAGGCGCGAGTAGATGCGCTCTACAAGAGTTTAAAGAGTTTATCCTCCAACCAACTAGACTGCGTTTCTCGTTTTTTCTCGATAATGAAGTGGCGCGATACCCGAGGTTGGCTCAGTTCGTCAGTTCGTCATGCATCCAGCTCTGTTGGACTTCATTAAACCTAAGAAGGTAATTGAAGACTTTAGATTAGGGACGAAGGCATTATTTTCGGACACAGAGGAGGCTAGAGCACATTTGGTCGCTCCAAGGAGAATTGTGCAGAGGGCTGAAGTGCAAGCTGTCAAAAAGCAGCAGCTATAGGAAAAGTTTTATCTGCTACAGGGGAAGTTTGCGGAGCTTTCTCGCTCCGTGAAGAAGCAGTTTGAGAAGGTAGGGCCTGTTACTACGGTCGATGGCGACTTTAGTTGCAGTTTCTGTAGGGGAAAAGGGCCACTGTGCTATGTTGTGTCGGCAGAATATCCACAGGCACACTCAGTTCTCTTTCTGTGGGAAGAGAGGCGACTCAGAGACAACCTGGTGGTACAAGGGACGACAAGATAGATTTCGTCGCATAGGAATCGCTTGAACAAGTTTGGGGTCGAAAGAAGAACTTAAAATGAGTGAAAAGAATGACGACGATGCGGTTGCCGTCGTCAAGAAGTATCGCAAAGGCGATTTGGTGGCCGCTGCAAAGAGGAACGCCGACAGCCAAGCCCTTTCGCAGAAACACAGGGACAATGTTATGGACTTCGACGCGCTGATGAATAAGGCCCCTTTCGCTCGCCTGCCGGTGGTCATATCGGAGCGAAGAAAGAAGAAAAATGAGACGCGGAAGACCAAGAAGGCAATGAGAGCCGTGCAGGACCATGTAGGGAACTAAAATGTAGTCGCAAAACTGGCTTCGGCCTCGTCAGGGATGAAATTTGGGCAGCTTCCCCTTGGAGATGCGGACAAAACACAAAAGCAGTTGAAGCATCTGGTATACAAGACTGTCCAGGTGACTCAAGCGTCCTTGCAAAGCCACCTTGAGGTCTCTAATCGTTTTAATGTCGTGGCCGTGAAGGTTTATGGGTCGGAGACGCACTCCCTAGTGGACATGGGTGCAGTTCCAAACCTGATATCTTGGGGCGTTTGCGAGAGGCTGCCACTCGCTCCGGTGGCTGCTGAGGGAGTGTATAAGATTTTCTTCTTCCAAATATTTCATTTGATACAGGTATTAATTTGATAGAGGTATCTCTATTCTTGCATTGATTGACTCGGCTACGGAGCTCTTCTCTATTTCTACGTCGGAATAGCTGCTTGGGTCGAAAAAAGAAGAACATGAATGCCCATTATAGTGAAATTTACTAACATGAACTCGGAAATTTTTCAACAACCAAGGAACTCTCATCAAAGTAGATATGAACAAGTTACATACGTTGTCATAGAAAACAGTCCTCGGGGATATCCTGAAATGAGAAATTACGGAGGACAGCGCAAGATAAGTAGAGAAGGGATTCTTCATAACGAAAAGTCTGAGAAGGGTTGCATTTCAGCAAGTCCATTGCACTATGAGAATATCCAGCAGATTTTTTTTGCAGTTTTGGATATTTCTTAGGGCAGCTTTGATTTTCCTCCCTTTCAAAATTATTTGTGGTCGATATCTGTATCTACCAGGGAACCAATAATCTGTTTCACAAATATCTTTTGGAGATCCGCGCAAGTTTTTGGCCTGTAATTTATTCAAGACAAAAGCTGACTTTCAATATACTGAAACGTCAGCGTGTAAATTCATTACAATGCTCCAAAGTTACAGTTTCGCGATTTTTGGAGGGATCATCGGGAACGTCGAGAACTACAGTGAAACGTTTGTACAGGACTGAATTATTATTTTTTCACAAAAATGTAAATAATAATAACTCAATGCTGTTGCTATTTTACAATACATTACATACATAAATAAAAATTTATTTTGCAATAGCAGCGTGAGCCAATCGAAAATATGAGATTTTTGCCTCGCGGTGAACCAAAAACTTCTTAATGTTTTGCTCTACTTCAAATGCAGAAATATTTTTTTGCATTATAGGACTTTAAAAGGCTCCAATGATAGTCACGCACGAGATTAAGCACGAATTGAGGTAGATTTGCGGTTCGGAATCACCAGGAAAGGAAAATGTATCGCTGACCCTCCGTTACCTTTTCTGAACCTTGTAGTGTTGCTCAAGCTTAAATTCGCGTCAATCCCTTTCGAGGGCGGATTTCATAGTGGCATAGGCAAGGAAGAAGCAAATTTTAGTGCTATACAAAGTGGCCTTGTCATTCGGCGAAGCATGGATGCGAGTCAATGATGGGTAAGGCAATGGACAACATTACTTAGAAGCTATACATCAGTGACAACGGCTTAGCATAAGAGGATCCATTTAATCTATACTATGGACATAATTCAGGTTATAGCGCCAAAAGCTAGCAATAATGCTTCCTTCATGAAATCCGGAAGGAAACTGTTCTGATTCTTCTCAATAGATGACCACCGGTGATACGTTCAGCGAATCCACTTCTCTCCAGCCTTCTCCAATCCCTGGGTATGGCATGTAGCATGGGACATATTGGAGGAAGATAGGTTAAATCAGTCGGCGAGGGCTTTATTGTAATGCTCTCTGTTGTACAAAATGTTTGTTAAGCTGCCTAATCCTTAATTTACCTGTAAGGTGTTCAGGTTCGGCTTCTAATCTATGTAATGGGCCCAGAAGTAAATTACAGTGGTCCCTATGCGCAAATCATTACAGTTATTGAACTCTTTTTCCCAGTGATATTACTTGAAAACGTTGTAATATGCTGTAAATTTGAATGATATGTTACGATTAGCCAGTTTTTAACGTTCTCCCGTGCAATACTGTATGTTCACTCCTCGTAGAAAGCGCTCAACTGTGAAAAAACAGCCAAGCTTACATTTTTGAAAGTCATACAAGATATTGATAATATCCAAATCGGTAGGGTTCAGTTTCCTGCAGGTGTTTTTCTTATTATTCCAGGCAATTTTTCTCCAAATATGAACGGCTTATGCCCTCTTATTACAGCGAGAAGCTCATGAAATATTGACTTATCGAGTCTGACATTAAATTCATCGAAACTCTTTCTTTCCGTGCTGGTTCAATGCCGTTTTCAAAAAAGTGCACACAACTAAATGCAAGATACCTTAGAGGGGAAACAAAAAGCGGAGTCATACAAAATTTTCAGGACACTTTTCAGTCACGGATCTAATAACTGCGAAATTTCACGTCTTTGCAGCTGCCCTTCATGACCAATTTCAGATTTCATGAATACATGAAACCTGAATTAGTCAGCAATTTCCTTCTCTGGATGCATTCTATGTGCCTTGGCCACCTGATAGCGTCGCAGAGTTGACCTCGGACTGAATGCGCGACCCGTACATATTCTAGTGCACCCAAGATCCGTCGCATTGAACACTCCGCACCCTCTGCCAATGGCTTAAGGCATCACCGTATCCTCGCCATTCCAGGAGTGCTATATGTCAATGGGAGCACTAAAATCGCAAGCCACTTCCAACGCAGCATACAAGCGAAAGAGGAGAGACCTATCCAAGAAAGTGGCTTCCATATCTAGCTAAGTCCTGCCTGGAAGATCAAGGTTAGGATGGGATTTGGTGCCGCTGGCTTTCGACTCCTTAGGATCATCTTCTGAGATATCATTAAAGGTCATAGAGGAATACGCGGCTGCTGTCGCATCATGCAGCGGATGTTCTACGGGGGTTAGGAAGGCCCGCTTATACCAGAAACTAAGCGATGCTATTTAAGCTATTTGGTAACTTATCCCGTATAACGCATTAGCCGTGTGGATATAATCAACAACATCTTCCATGCATTAAAATAACCCAAAATTTTCCTCCACTATTTTGTCCACAAGTTAGTGATCAGTAATATTTCGTGCCCCGCAGCACGCAGAAGTTAGTCACCCTATTCAAAAATAATTTTGTAGCGACTTCACAGTGTTGCACATACGTATTACAGTGATAAAAACGACTTCACAATTATATTGTGACACGCCCCCTCGGAAGGACGAATCATCCATTCCGACTGGGGCTTCCAGCTGCCTCTGCTACTTTTCGTTCAGCTTCTTCTGATTTTCGTTTGGATTTGAATTTTTTTATCTGTTGCTGCTTCATTTTCTTTCCTACTGCTGCTATTTTCGCTCTGCTGCCGCTATTTCATTTTTTCATGAATTTTATCAGCTACTGCAGCTGATACCTTGTTTTTCTATACATATTTGTTTTTCTTCTGCTGATTAATTTTCTTCCCTTCTGCTGCTATTATCACTCTGCTGCTGCTATTTCATTTCTTCATGAATTTTTTCAGCTATTGCAGCTTATACGAAAAGAATTAAAATAAAAAACAAATGATTTCCAAAAAAAGGTCCCGTAGCTATCCAAAAACAGGCCAATCATACGCCACGAAAAGTCTTTCGACGTTGGCTTTGTTAGTAAATCCCTCTTGTTGTTGTTAAAATGAACATTTTCCTCAGCTTGATGATGCCGTCACGGATCAGATCTTTAACCTTGTGTACTCTGAGATCGATGTGCTTGTTCTTAGGCGTCACATAATCTGCAGAAGCCATTGAAATTGCCACCGTACTGTCTGAGTTGATAACAGTTGGGCAGAAGTGGCAACCCTCAATCCAAGGAGCTTGGTGACGTATTTCTCAAAAGAGTTTCCTAATCCAGTGTACCATTTTTTTACAAGCTACGGGCGCGACATATTCGGATTCCCCAGAAGGGTTTGCTATGACGGTCTGCCGCTTCGATTTCCAGTAGATTGGTGAACCGTTTATTTCGGCCGTGAACTCAGTTGTTGATAGCCTGGTACTCACACATCCGACGCTGTATCAACGGAAGCACCGAGAGAATCTGCTGTGATACCGTACATGCTACTATAGTGGAGTCCCAAATGACTAGTCCCTTTTAAATAACGAAGGAATCATTTGACTAGCTTCAGATGACGCTCAGTCGGGGCGTGGACTTGACGGGCAAATGCAAACACAGGGAATGACAATTCGGGTGGAGTAAAAACGGCTACGTAGACTAATCTGCAGGTTATGCTTCGATAAGCGTGATTTTCATTCCCATTTAGTGTCGACTACCCACATTCTGCTGGAACAAACAGTTTGACGTCCATCAGGAGTGGAGTCAAGACATCATTTGATTGGTCCATTCCATATGCCCGCAAAAGGTTCTTTGCATAGCGCATTTGGTGGATCCTAATTCCAGGTGGAGAACGGGTGATTTTCCATCCGATTAATGATTTCAGTTCACCAAAGAATTTGGTTTCGAATGTGAATGACAACAAATCTTTGAAGTTCTGAAGTAGGACATTTGAATTCGAAGCAAAGGCCATACCATCGACCAAGACTGCTATCATTATGTACTCTGAGGTAGTAAGAAGAAAATACAGTCGTTTGTCGAAGTTGAAAGGTTTAATTCACCAATTGATGAGCTTTTCGCGTAGATTTGAACCGTAAATATGCCCTACTTGTTTGGCGACGTAGACAAACTTCCCAAGCTTGCGTATGTGCCTATATCTAGCTAACTGACGGGAACAGTTTGTCGGCTGTTCCATGTATAATTGCTATATCAATTGTTGCGTGGAGGTATGCATTGGAAATATCGCCTTCTTCCAGGATAAGATTGTTTGATGCAGAAATAGAGAACGGTAGACGTGTAGTCTCGTAAGACGAGACTTAACCGTAAATACTTTTCGGTTCGAAGCCTATGTATGCCCGTTGACGATTCTCTCTTACAGTACATCGTGTTTGCCACACAAAGTTTCCCTGTAAAGTCCAGAGGGTTAGCTTTGAAGGTCCATTTGAATGGTAAAGGCACTATTCCAGGGCTTCGGGGAACGTAAGACCAATTATTTCTCTTTATAAGTGCATTATACGCTCTAGCCATAGCCTCGGGTTACTGAGGGATGTTAAATGCTTCCGCAAATGTTAAGGGTTTATACGCCGTCTCCATTGTTTCCTTTCCGTCAGGGTAAGCCACGT
Source organism: Kappaphycus alvarezii (assembly GCA_002205965.3). Taxonomy (NCBI): domain Eukaryota; phylum Rhodophyta; class Florideophyceae; order Gigartinales; family Solieriaceae; genus Kappaphycus; species Kappaphycus alvarezii. The sequence continues at coordinate 58,551 of NADL03000085.1, read as the reverse complement.
CTGGAGTCTTTTGATGCGCGAAAAGCATGTATTGGATTGGGTTTCCCTGTCCTGAATTCATTTAATCTCCGTTGACGACCTCAATCTCGTGCTCCTGTGCAAGAACATCAATCAAGAAAGATTTTCCTGTCAGCTTTTCATTCGATATCGTGGTGAATTCGGCCCTCCTGATGACTTTAACAGGCTGTGCTTCTGGAATGTATAACCTAATCAACCTCCTGTCTGATTCCATCCCGAAGAAGTGTCCGGGTTTCAAAGAGGTTTCAGCTTTTTGGCTTGCTCTGCGAGAGGATAGTAAATTAACGCGTACCCTGGTTGATCCAAAATCAGCACTGATGAAAAATTTACCTCTACAGTAGGATTGTAAAAGTGGGATTGGAATATTTTCATTGATTCTAGAGGCCGGAAGCCTATTACGTAGCCAGTTTTCATTCTTTAAAGCCTCGCCCCACAGTTTATATGGGATATGTCTGTCGTATAGTAAGACTATAACCCTTTTCCACTGCTCTTGGAAGAGAAGATCAGAAATTTTGCTCTAGAGTACTCGTGGAGGAAAGGGGCTTACCTCAATTCCTGATGAATTGAGGAAACTAATTATTCCTTTGCTCATGTTTTCACCCGCTCGATCAAAGCGAAATTCTCCGCAATTTGTAGTTCAAGGTCGAAAAGTGAGTTTCGTCCATATCTTTGCAATTAAGAACTGTTGAAGGGAGCTCAGATCTTCTTTTGATCGTTACAAGGTCTTATTTTGCAGTGTACGGTTCGAGGAAGTAAACGGCGTACTTGTTACCTCCGATAGAGCTATTGAACGGACCAGGTACATCCATGTAAACTTCTTTGAGTGGCTGCAGTGTCCAGTCTGTCGCTGGTTCGATGGGGGCTTTTCTGGCTTTTCCGGTCAGACATGGAAAACATTCGATGTTGCTAAGTTGTGAACGATCGAGGGACAGTACATCGGAGCGTTGGCGAGCTAGCTACATATAGCGATCTTTCGCGATGTGGCCAGTTTTCCGGTGCTATTTCATGACCTAACTTTCGGGAAATTCCTCTTTGGCTTTGTTAGCTTGCCTCGGATAATTGCCTAACTCTAACGGGTAGAGTCCTTCAAAACTTTCGATAACCCAGACAATGTCGTCGATGCCAAAGGAGCCGTATCTAAAGATAAAGCATCCATTGGGTTAGAACAGAGACTCTGAGAATATCACGTTGAAGTTTTTCGTGAGAAAGTTAACAGCCAGGATGTTTGTTCAAAATGAGGTACATGTTAGGCTTCGACATATGTCCCGCCGTTCAATGGTAAACTCTCTATGCCCTTCTTGATAAGTTGTGAAGTAATAGCTGCTGGCTGAACATTTTCTTTGGCAATTGGTCTGTAGGACTTTAATGAGGAACGACTATGGAAGAAATTTTGTGTTGCACCAGAGTTCATGAGCGCGGTATCGTTTTTTTGTCCTCCCAATTTTGCCATCTGACTTCAAAACTTGCACTTTGCCATGTTTGCGAGGTAGAGAAGCTCCCCATTGAAGCTTGACCTTTGTTGGAACTCGGTCAGATTCCGTGGATAAGCAACGTTATATATTTTCATGCGAGTTGCGGCGTTGTTTGCTGAAGGAATAGGTAGGAGATTCGAAGATATTATGGATCTCCAGTGCTCGAGGTTACTTTTTGAGTTCCATCCCCGGTCAGCTTGTGAGTAATGACGCTGTCCTCCACACCGACGGCGGGGCTTCCTAATGCGCCCATGTCGCTCATCCTCGAGGCATTTCCGACCAATGGTAATGAAATGGCTGAGTTTGCCGCAGTAATTGCAGTTCCCTGGTGGTCTTATTTGTCCAATGAGGCGTCTAACGCGACCTTTTCCACAGAAATATCCGCTTCTGCCGTATAATTAAATCCTCCCACGTCCTCTAACGTATCCTTGTGTGCCATACACCACTTGGGTTTGGATGAACTCTTGCTTTCGAGGGGTTTTATGAGATTTTCCGCTTCAACATCATTCAAGACGTCCTAGAAGGAGTCACCGGTGATCTTGGAGAGTATGGAGAGAGCTGCAAAGGAAGGAGAGAGAGACCTAATGAGTTTTTTGGTGTTCTCTCGATCCGGCAGTTCCTCGTCATATGTTACGAGTTCTCCGCAGATGCTGTTAAATTTAGAGACTTATTTGTGCCAGTCTCTACTTTCGTCAAATACCAGCGTGTCTATGCTGTTCCTGGTTTTTTGGATGACTTGTTCGTTAGAGGCTATATATATATGATTCAGCTAATTCCAAAGATCAAAGGCTGTTTTCGTTTCATCATCAATGATGATTCTTTCCTGTGCCATGGCAGATGCACTTAGGCCTCGGGTGATGATAATTTCTGCTTTGGCGGAGCATTTTAACCATTCCTTCCTCGCGGCTGCGGAGTTCTTTGCTTGTTCCTCGAGCATTCCAATCGCGGAGTTGTCATCTGCTCTCAGGATGGCCCTGATCCGTCTCGCCCACATGATGTAATCTTTGGTAATCAAAACGAAAGAGGCTTCGGGAGTCTCTAGAAAGATCCATTCTGATTCACCTGTAGGTTCACCAGCTGTTGAGTAGGGCTTAGGATATGTTTGTATGCTTACATCAGTGATAATAGGTTTCGGCTTTCTAAGGAAGCTTGTTACTACTACTCTATAATTTTTTTCTTTTTTTCTTTTTCTTTCCCTTGCTTCTTTTCCTTTTTTGTTTTCTTGTTTTGTTTTGTTTTTCTGTTTTGCTTCTGTTCTTTTCTATCTAGGAGGTATCGTAACCCTGGCCCCCGGTTAGACTCTACTGGTGAGTCGAGTTTTCTTGAGTTGAATAAATCTTCCGTCCACGAACTCAAGTGGAGCGTAGCGCACCAACACCAACACACAACACTAACGTGAGAGATCGCTCGGAGCACGGCCTCTCTGCCCCTGGTTAGACACTTCATGTATAATGCTAATTTCAGCCACCACTAATCACCTCCACTCAATGGAGAAATAGGCGAAAATTATCGCTACGAGAGCGTCCCCCGAAAGATTACAAATTCAGAGACTTTTCCTCTTTTAATGTCCGTCTGGCCTCTTACGAGAATTTTCTCAGTGCTTCTAATCTTGTATTCCGTACAAAAACGTGTCAGATCACCGGTTCGCTTCCCACCAGATCTTTTGATCGACACCGTATACGCCGAGCAAGCTCGACCAGTGGGGGCAGCATGTCAAAGAGATCAAATTACTTCAAGTTTCTTCCGTTTTCTTAGGACTTTTTTTAGTCTGTCGACTTTTTTCCCTTTGCCCGGTACTCCAGACCTCGAGCGAAACCCAGGAATGTTTTACGTGCCCACTGCGGCATTATTTTTTTATATTCGTATCGGACAAGTACTTTTTCAAGACAAGAAGACTCTTATTTAGTATATTTCTACTGTATTTTATAGTCTGGGGAGTCTTTTTAAAAGTCTATGGACTTTAAAATAAAACGTGGTAGACTCGGGTAGTGAGATTAGTGAGAGGTGGGGGAAGGTGGTGATTTGTTGAGTGACACAGGACGGGAGTGGAAGCCTGACTCAGGGCCGTTCTATAGAAATCAAATTAATGGAAATCGGAACTTTGGAAAATGGTAATACTCTGATTACCCAATAACAAATAAACATCTGTTTTTTCGGAATTTCTTATATCTTTCCATGTCAGGTAAATCTTTGATTTCCCCGATATGAAATTTTCACTCTCGATCCGAGCAAAGGCTCCATCTGTGCCATCTCGGCTTTTCTCCCAACTTCACTATAACCCCTTATCACCCTGGTGTCCTCCATTTGTCGCAAAAATTCCGCGCTGTTCTACTCCCATCGCGACGAGTTGTCTGGCTCGCCTGATATGTCTTAGTTGAATGCATTCAGAAGCGCAAGGACACCACCCCCTCGACATCCACCCTCCCACAACATCAAACAATCTATCATCCACCCAATTCCTGCTTCCTGCTACGCGGGCAGTGGTTTCAAATGAAAATCTCGATGACTTTATTGATAATGATTCAATGAACTCAACCAATCCGCGTATTATTGTGCCCAAGTGTTTAGATGAAGCTTTGCAGCTATGTCATCTTGTTATGTTAGACAACTACAGCTGCAAGAATTTACTAAAGTCTTTCAAGATAATGGGAGTTTCGAACGCAAAAATGGCGACCAAACGCAATATGATAGCCGCAAAGATGGTACAAAGGCAGTTCTCGAATGCGTTGGAATTCGAACAGGTGGATATACTGGATAATCCAAATGTTGCCGAGCAGACTTTGCAACACCCCTTTCAAGCTCTTGGTCAGACGTCCGTTAGGGTCACGAAGTTGAGTAATGGAGAGGAAGATATTATTTGGCACCGCGGTGATATACCGGTATTCGAAGACGGTGAAGTCAAAATCGGAGAACCCGTCATCTCTATAACAACTACTAACACTAATTTTCTGGCTACTCGCGAACCAGACTTCGAAGTGAGTGAATATTTTCTGCTGCTTCATGTTCTGGCCAACACAAGGATGACTGTAGCTAGAGCTCAATTAATGGAGCCCAGAACAAGAGAGGAACTATATGGTCGACCTATAGACCCCTAAACGGACAAAATAGCACCTAAGTTTAACGATATTTGCTTTAAATCAGAGAACATCCATACTCTATGCGGTGTTGTGACAAGGGTTGATAATGCATCTATTGACCCCACCCTTCGGCCACATTGCAGAGATGAGGGTGCTCTCAACCGCAAGTTTGCCGAATTTAAGTCTGTTTATGGCACTTGCGTATCTACATACACAGTTTCCCATTGTAAAGATCCAGATGCAATCGTATTCTTTACCAGCGGGAAAAGTTACTTGATGTATTTATTTTGCTTTTTACAGAAGCACGATGTATCGCAGCCTCTAACGAGTTTAGCTTTAGAAGAAGACGCTCAATGTGAAGAGGGGGCAAGCAGCGGTGTTGGTCCATTGTCGAGGTCTGGAAGAAAACGTTAAAGGATAAAGCAATAAATAAGCATCGTTAGAATAGATACTTTGTCTTCTGAATTTAAATCTGTTTCAGAAGATGAATTCCGGGAGACTTAATAGGCAGAGAAATGTAAAGCGCTTTGTGAAGAATTTGAGGCGAAGGGACGCTCCACGCATTCCCTCTTGTCGGCCATAGCGCAAGCAAAATCGATGGAGATGGAAGTCGAAAATGACGAAGAGAAGACTTTATATGCTCAAATTGTGAAGGACCTTATGAAAGATCTTTCAGCACACTATTATGGATAAGTTCATATCCTGGGACGAGTATGAACAAAACCAAGGGCATTGAAACGCTGAACAATCTCGTCTCCGTTCCTTGTGTTTTCTCTTGCGTGAAGCCTGTTTCTCTGGTTATCCTGCTCGATGTGTAGTGCAATTTGTAAGTGGACAAGTAGATCCCCGTTGATGTTATTCTCAGTGGCAAGTTCAAGGTTCATGAAGTACGATAGGCTACCAGAATCTATAATAAAGTTGTGCAACTTGCATGTAACCATCACAATCAACGTTTCCTTGACAAGACTGTAGCGTAGAGGACACCAGAATATTCCAAATCGTTACAATAACACCCCGAAGGCTTGTTCTACAGCAATGCGATAAGAAGAAAGCTAGAAGTTAAATGATTCTTCAACCTGTGACAGACCCTCACCACTTTATGGTGTCAGTATGTAATCTATATTGACGTAGACGTCGTCAGCAGCAATACGAAACCAGTTGAGAAGCTTTTTTGTTCAATCATTTTATGAAATTGGGTATTATGGAATGCTGTAGAGTCATTTATCGCTCCAGAATTCCGTGCAGAAACAAAACAGAATTTTTAGTCAGCAGACACGGCAGCCTGTACGGCGATTGCATAAAATCCCTTCCTTTTAAAGTATTTGCGAGGGTCAGGAGCATTATAAAGGCTAGATTGCTTAATATAGATATCTATTCCATCAAGAGCGGCTAAAAATCCGTGCAGAGGAATTTTCCTAAGAACGCTAAACTTTTGAGTCTCATGAAGGCATTCCGCCGGCGATTTAGGAAACAATATGCTCGACAACGCATTATTAAGAGCTTCCAATATCTCCTCAAATATTATATATACAGTAGATCCTTCCACTCCATACGGCCAGTCAACGACCAAATAGCTCACTCCAGCGATAATTCGAAGCGTTATACACATCATAATCTCAACAACTTTTTGCACCAGAATAGTCAATCTTCCACCCTTTTTTTTCAATTAGAGGCCTTATCTTTCCACACAAGCAATTGAACTGGGAGACATAAACGCGGTACAGGCGTTTAAAGAGATCCTCGAAAAATCAAAAATGTGTTTATTCAAGTCAAACCCCTTTCTTCTTGAAATAAATCGACCTCCGCGCAAATTCGAAGCAGACACCGCAGCAGCCAATATAGTCAATACCAGATGAGACAGCACCAGCTGCAGGTTTCTCTTAACGTTCTGGTTATTTTCTTATTTTTTTTTCTATCCTGCGCAACGCTGCCGATCGTCGTAGATAGTTTGCCCCTATCATTCTCATCCTAAAGCCGTTTACTACCCAATATGGTCTTTCAGCTGTATATTGTCTTCCAATAGTGCGCTGGTGGTGAGATTATACCTGTTACATTGCTTAATCAGATTTTTGTACTGGGGGACGTCAGTTTCCGGACTCAGAATATCAATTTCAAGTTTATTCGTCGCTTTTTAGATAAAACAAATTAGGCCCTGTAAATCTGGAAAAATCAGATCAGGGATGTAATTTCCTGTTTCCAATTTCCGGAATTTTGGAGGTATAGAACGACTCTCAGTGCGATAATTTGTTGTTGTCCTCTCGAGTCCCGCAATTGAGGAGTCCCCATCTGCGGGACTCGAGTGTCCTTTACAGTATATACTGTACAGTACTGCAGCAGTCCTATAGAATTGTACTAGGGTACTGTACAGTACTGTAGTCCACTGTACCAGAGAGAAATGCATGTTGACTCTCGATGATTGCGTGTAAAGTAGACCCAAATACAGTTTCCTGATGATTAAGTGTAACCTGGTGTAAATGGGGGGTTAATTTACTGTGGTAGATATGTGGGTTGGTTACACAGTGTAACCTAGGATAATAATGTGACCCAGGACATGATATGTCCTTTTGCATTGTACTGTAATAATTTCAATGTGCCAGCCCGTCCCTAATCGAATTTACTGTACTCCACTGCACTGCACTGTACTGTTACAACTTCTCATTGAAGCTGTAAAGCATGGACCAGGACTGTTGCAATCCCGATGACCACACCGCCGTCACAGTGCGGGACCGGATCCGCGGCCTCGCATTCCGCAAAGGCCCTGGTGCCGCCTTCCTGTTCGCACATCCCTCCACCGACACTGAAGTGTCTGCCGTACACTGGAAGATCATGATGCGACGTTTCCTAGGGCTGTCTGTTTAAGACGACTCGCTTCCTCGGAACTACGAGCATTGTAAACGCCCGATGAACAACTGGGGAGATCACGCAGTCGACCTGTTTCCATCTGGATTCCGTCGCAAACACCTGCAAAACTCGCTACGCAACGTCATCGCCAGTCATATCGCCCGCGCAGCAGGCCTAGACTGCCAGTTGGAGGCCCCACTCCTTGTCCCAGGTACTGAGCTTCGACCCGCTGACATCCTTGTCCGCCCACCGCTTGCCCCCGACGGCAACGCAGTCCGCCCCATTGCCTTTGATGTCACCGTCGTCTCTCCGTTCAAGGACAACGTACGATCGAGGGCCACCCGCGAAATGGGCGGTGCCGCGGCTATCGCTCACCGCAACAAGGTGACTGACCTGGAACGAAAAATTTCGCGGCGTCTGCCATCGCCCTCATATAACCCGACCTAAGCCCCCAACTTTGAATTCCAACCGCTGGCGTTTGATTCTCTGGGGTCACCTTCGCCTGCCACCTTCCTCTTCATAGAGGGTCTTCTGCCGCGTATTGCGGAGAAGTTCAGCACCCCTGTCGGAATTATCTGCAAGCGCGTGTTGAGTCGCATCAATTGCACTATCTGGTCGTCAGTTACGCAAGCTGTTTTCTCGCGCATGTCGCTGCACGTGGACGACGTGGACCATCCTGTTAGCTCTTAGCTAGTGTCTATTGGACCGTTGTTTCATATGAGGACAACTTTTAGCCCTATTTTTTCAATACAATTCTTTATTACCTCAGCGCATTTCTTGTCCCTCCGCATTAGTTCATGAGTGTAGATGGCCGATCAAAACAAACTTTTCAAGATTATTGACCTCGGTTAAGCCTAGAGCAATTTTCCCTCACCAGCTTCCGCTCTTCGCAAGAAGTTGTGAAAACGACTACGTTTTAGAAGGAAAAATAGTTCGTATTATCGTGGGGGGTTTCAGAAACGAGGGCGCACGTACAGTAAAAATTACTGTACTGTAACTTAACATGAAAACCTGTTTTCCAGTAAAAATTTCGGCCTTCCAAAACATTTACCTTTCCAAAATGTAACGGAAACTGTCCTCATATGAGGACAAAGTGTGCCTCAGATGAGGACAGAGCATGTTCGTATAGACACTAGCAATATAGTGATACTTAATGCAATAAAATTAATACTTCCAACCACTGATGCCTCTCTGATCCTGGAGACCAGGACAGTTGTCCTTCATATAGACGGCAGAGAAGCACTAAATGCAAACTATATGCAAACTAGAAATGTTGCGGACAAAATAGTACTGAACGTGTTACTGCACTTCGCTGACAATATACTTGTACATGACACGTACTAATTGAGCCCTAACAGTACAGTACGTCGCCGCTGCGCTGTGCACACGCCAGGTTAATAACTTTAGGGCACTACAGTAGTGCTGTATGAGGGTGATGTGGCTGGTCGTCTTTCTTGTTTATACAATACATCATACTGTAAAACGTACTCATTCAACCTGGTATTGCGCGGTGTAGCTGCTGCCGTGACACTCGCAAAGCGCGAGAAACATCGTCATTACGGCACTCACTGCGACCAAAACGATATCCTCCTCTCCCCTGTCGGGATTATCAACATATATGTTTACTACATCCCACACTGCCGGCCAATTCATCCAACACTGTCGATTAATTCGAATGATGCACTTGACTCAGTCGCATTCCTACGCGACCATTGATACAAGTGTTGCGAACTTTTATGCTGCATGGTACTCCCACCTTCGTCCTTCTTGTTAAAAAGGACAAGTCATCGATCTTTACCATTGTAAACTCAGTAAACTGATTCTGCCTGAACTCTCGGCTGTCACTGGGCCACCCAGTGCTGCGACTTCTATCCAATCGGACCGGGTTCTTAACCTCTCACTCCTTGAGTTTCTCAGTCCAACCATTTGGACGAGAATCGCGATCAAGTCCAACGTGTGGAAATGAACATGTCTGGAAACGAACAAAACATAGGCAATTCAGCAAAATCCCAATCCAAGCTACATTGATCCAAGTTCTGCCTTGCATAACACGCAGACTGATGAAGGTCCTCAGCGAGAGCTTTTTGAAGGGATCTGGGATATCATCGCCGCAATACAATAGGATGGTATTGAAATAGATCCAAAGGATCTACTAGACCGTATTGCTGCTAATTTTCCGCCAAGTTACATTTTTCACGAATACGTTCTATCACAGAATAATATACTGAAGAAATTAAGAAATTTTTTGAAGAAAAAGATAGGAGTTGAGTTTGTAGACTGGTCTGAGTGTCCTAAACGGTCTAATATGTTTCAACTTGCCGCCACAGTCTAAGCTGATCTGGAATATACTGAAGAAAAGGAAAGGCTAAATCCCCTAATTGCCTCCCGCAATACCCCGCAATACAGCCGTTATCCCACCTACCTCTCCCAACGTGGACAAAACTAATTCTCGCCGCATGCACAATAGAGACATTCCTACCACTCATATCCCCAAAGAAAAGGCAGTTGCTCTTCCAAATACTAATGATTCCTTACCGTACAATCAAGATTAGATTCACATTGAGACGCGGTCCCACAATTCCAAAGCCCATCATGGCATTGCCCAGCGTTTCCGGGACCACTCTTCGAAATTTAGTGGGGATGTGTCCAAAAACGTTTAGTATAAACACGACAAGCTATGGCGCCGCCTGATCAGAGACTATAAGCTATCCACTACTCAGTCTATTCGTCTTTTTCAAGACACTCTGTGTGATGCTGCAAATGACTTCTTCGAAATCGAAGTGCTCCCTATCGCAGATAGCTATGATACTGTTGCTGACATGATGTCTAACAACCTCAACTCTGAGGACCAACAGAACCGTGTTTCCGACACCTTGAGCAACCTTCGATCCAGCGCACAATGCTCCTCATCCAAAACACCGTCCCTGGCTCTTTCAACCATAGGATCTACTATCGTCAGGGGCATCTTCCAGTGCCCAATCACTTATCATAACGAGTCATCCAAAATTGATTTTCTCAAAAATGCAGTTATCAGTGAACCTTGGGCTACTGAGCCGATCGGCCGCGTTAAAAGGGCCAAACCTGAGGACTATCAGTGCGGGACAAAATGATAGCCCACCCCTATCTTTGAGGCATACTCCCTGAAAAAAACTTCCATTTAAACAGAAAAACTGGCCAGTACTATTTATTTTTGATGCCGGCTCTGCCTCCATGAAAAATCCTTCCGAAAGCTATTATTTCTATATCTTTTACAAAAAAGGCTACCTCGGTGGCTGACATAAAGATAGCACACTGAACAGAAACAGCACTTTTGCGCCAAAATGCAAGGCGGCTTTGCCATTAAACGTCCACAGTACTTCACCACGAACCCCTTCGAGGCACTGCAGCGGTCAATTGGTCACGCCAAAATGGGAAAGGGTCCGCAACTCACCGAAACTGAGCGAGCCCAGATTGCAGCATACTCAGATGCAAAGTGGACGATTAGTTCCATTGCTGTTAAGCTCAAGCGCTCCAGAAAGGTTGTGGCGGCCTACCTCAAGAATAAGGAGGGGTACGGAAAGAAAAAGTCACCGGGAAGGCCGCGGAAATTGTCGCCAGCCACCGAACGCCGTATATTGAGAGAGGCAAAGAAATCAAATGTGACGGCCGGAGACATTCACAAGACCCTTCAACTTGCAGTTTCCAAGCGTACGACCCGCCGAGTCCTTTCCCGTGCCCCGTTTATGAAGTTTCAGAAAGTTAAGCGATGTCCCCCTCTCACTTCCGAACATATCGCTAATCGTCTTACATGGGCAGTAGACCATGCTCCCTATCGCCACAAAGACTGGGCAAGAGTGGTCTTCTCAGACGAGAAGAAATTTAATATGGATGGGCCAGACGGGTTCCAGTCCTACTGGCATGACTTAAGAGGGAAGAAACTGTTTTATCGAAGCGGCAGATGGGGGAGGATCATTGATGGTATGGGGTGCATTTTCTGCGGCTGGAAAGTCGAGTTTGGCTATTGTTTCGGGGAACCAAAACGCGGAGATGTATACGCAGACATTAGCGAACCATTTGCTACCGTTTGCTGCTGAGAATCACGCATATTTATGGGAGTTTCAACAAGATAATGCATCAATTCATTCTGCGAGGACGACGAAGAATTGGCTGAAAGAGAAGAATATTAAGGTTATGATGTGGCCCGCTAGAAGTCCAGACCTCAACCCTATAGAAAACGTTTGGGGACTGCTGATGAGGAAGGTATACGCGAATGGGAGGCAGTTTTGTAATGTGGGGGGGCTTAGAAATACTTTGCTTAAAGAATGGGAGGATATATCATCAGAATACCTTCTGTCTTTACTCAGAAGCATGCCCAAACGTGTGAAGCAAGTATTAGAAAGAGGTGGTAAGAAGACGGACTACTGAAGCCGGACTGGCTTGCTTTGGACTCCGTGTAAAATGGTAATGTGCTATCTTTTTGTCAGCCTCCCAGGTAGCCTATTTTCATGAAAATAAAAAAGTAATTGCCCTTTTTGAGAATCGTTTAAAGTGCAGAGTCGGCATCAGAAATAAATAGAAATGGCAAGTTTTTCTGTTTAAGTGGATGTTTTTTTCAGGGAGTATGCCTCAAAGATAGGGCTGGGCTATCATTTTGTCCCGCACTACCGCGTCTATCTGAGGTTCGAGCACGCAAGCTCATTGACATCGAGCGAACACATGTAGCCGTCGACCGACTGCACCGTGAGGTCAGTACTACCGTGTCAAAAAAGCGAAAGCATTCTATCAAACGTCACAATGCTCGCATGGGTATCCTACCTGTGTCATTTGAAATCGGTGATTTTGTGTATCATATCTTTCTAACCTACTTCTCGAGCTCTTTACAACTTCACATGCGTATGAGTCCCGACTACATTATTTCCCCTGGCTTTTTTGTTCACGTCCGTCGTGATTCCGACCGTAAGTTACAGGAACCTTACAAAGTAACGCGTGTCGTTAACAAGCAGTTTTATATTCACCGCAATTGCAGATAAATCTGTCACAGCATCGCGTAAGTTGTCCCAGACCATATCCAAAACGGCGACTATATTCTTCCATTGCACACAACTAGGGCAAGCTTCTCCTGCTCTATTTTCGACTCCCTTCACTCCCTTACCATCTAAAGTACATGTAACTGAGTTCTTTGCACCAAGTGATGCTCGCAGTTCACTTCCCTGTTTTACTGCCGCCAAAGAAGAACTCGATGGTTTACAGAAATGTGGAATTCCGGACCGTAGTAATCCCTAAACCTGTGCCGCCTGACGCCAATATTCTGGGCTCCAGCTTTTTGCTCTACATTAAGGATGCGGAGGCTGATTATCCTACCTATAAGGCACGCCTTGTTGTTCAAGGGCACAAGGATCAAGAAATGGCTGATTTAGTTCACATCTCATCCACTCTTCGCCCCTCATCACTCCGTATACTAACATGCCTAGCAGCTGTATTTAGTTTTCGGCTCTACAATCACGATGTTACTCAAGCCTACTTGCAATCCCAATCGCCGCTCATCCGTGAAATTTATCTACGCCCTCCACCGGAGCTTAACTTACCTCCAGGCCACTTTCTTTGGCTACTTAGCCCTTCATTCAGCTTACCTGACGCCGGTGTCTACTGGGACATCACCATACACAAACACATTAAGAGTGATCTTGGTTTGACACCAGTCATCAGTGACCGTTTCCTCTACAACCAACGTGAAGGAAAACACCTCAACAGGCTCTTGGGAAGCTACGTGGATGATATCATACATGCTGTCAATGGCTACTTTGAGAAGATAAGCGACGCTAACCTTAACAAATTCGAGTCACGCTCTAGAATCTACGACAAGTTCACTTTCGCCGGCATCTGTACCGAATCCGGCACTGGTGCAAAGGACACACTACTGCTCCAGCAATGTCAAACTAACCGGCTTAAATTACTCAGTCTGAACGCCACATTTCCTGAGTTCAAGTCCTGCAGAAAAAAACTGGCCTGGCTAGTACAAACTCGCCCTGAATTGGCGTTTTCTATCGCTCAAGCGAAACAAGTAACCGAGGATATTTACGATATTAAGGCAACCCGCATGTTAAACCGCGCGATGAAGAACGCGAAAAGAGACCCTGAACGATGGATTATTCATGGAAAACTAGATCTTTCAAGCCTCAGTCTTCGTGTGAACACCGACTCATCCTTCGCTAACAATCCCGACTTTTCACCACATCTCGGTTACATCGTTGTGTCGTATAACAAGATTAACGATTGCAAAGTTCTCGCACACAAGTGGTTGAAGAGCAAACGACGTGTACGCTATGTTCTTGCCGCTGAGCTGTATGGCTTCACGGAAGCCTTTGATGAGGCATATTCGATCAAATCTGATCTTGAACTTATCCTTGCGAGTCATATCTTGTTGTCAATGTTAACTGACATCAAAGGTCTATTTGATGTTTTGACTCGTAATTCGTCTACAACTGAACGACGACCTATGATCGATCTAAATGCCACTCGCGATGCCTATCAAGCCCATGAAATATCTGATGTTGCTTTGATCGCTAGTGACGACAATCCAGCGGACGCTTTTACAAAAGCATATCACAATTCTGCGCTCGAGTCTCTTCTCCGCAATGGTGTTTAAGACACCCCAATTAAGCAGCGGATCCTGCGAACTGGATCAAACCCCATGTCAATTAAAGGAGAAGGAAAAGGGGAATGATTTGGTTCTTTAATTTTTGAAAAGTGTGGTTCAGCTATCCCCCCGGTGTATGCTAGACATGCTCAGGATAATGGGTAATGCGAGTTATGTGCCTAAATGGCTGGCTCGAAGCCTGTCAGCAGGCATGATGCATTAGACATCACTGCTGCTGCCGCATGCCTAGGAAAGGAATGAAATTGAATGTCAACATATATGTTTACTACATCCCACACTGCCGGCCAATTCATCCAACAATTTCGGTTAGTTCGAATGATGAACTTGACTCACTCGCATTCCTACGCGACCATTGATACAATTGTTGCGAACTTTTATGCTGCATGGTACTCCACCCCTCCTCATTGCTAAAAAACACATCATCGATCTTTACCATTGTCATCTCAGTAAACTGATTCTGCCTGAACTCTCAGCTGTTACTGGGCCACCCAGTGCTGCGACTTCTATCCAATCGGACCGGGGTCTTAACCTCGCATTCCTTGTGTTTCTCAGTCCAACCATTTGGACGACAATAAGTTGATATCTACGGCGCCTTGGGCATCGACGGCCAGGGTTTTTGCCGCCGCCCTACTTCCTTCGATGCTTCCCGTCGCGGATCCTCCCCTCAACAGGACCTCCGCGACTTCGTTACCTGTTTTGCGTTTAGTCTTCACGTGATGCAGGCGCGGCAGGTTTCCACCCTCCGCCCTTATTCGTAGTAAATTTCCGCATACCCTCCGCACGCTTCTGTGCCATACTGTACAACTCGTAAACAATCACCACTACCCATTCAAACGTAGTGGGGACCGATGCACACATCGGACCCAGGTACGCTACCCTCACCTGCTCCCGAAGCTGCCGCGAGAAGTACTTCCGCCAAGCAGTTAGCCCCCTGCGCGAGTTTGTGCTCCGTATCCCCGCCCATGCCCGTTCCGTCGACCTGCGCTCCTCCAATCCGCTTTCCCTCTCTGCAGCTCACACCCACGTTCACACCTACCCTGAAGGTGTGCAGCAGGAGGCGCGTGCCAATGCACACTGCGGTAACAAAGCCTGTGCTCAGTCCCCAGATCCCGTCCACCACACTCCCGCAAAAATGCGGCACAGGATACGCGGCCACGCATTCCGCCAAGGCCCCGAAACTGCCTTCTTCCTTGCTCATCCCTCCGCGGACGCAAAGGTGTTCAGGGCGCACTGGTGCACAATGCGTCGACGCCACATCGAACTGCCCGTATACGAGGACTTGATGTCCCGTCAATGCGGCATTGCAAGCGCCCCTTGGACGCGTTTGGAGACCACGCGGCAGACCGTTGCGTAACAGGTTTCGGCCGCTCGAGCCGCCGCAGTTTGCTCTGTGCCGTCACTGCTGAGAAGCTGCATTAGTTATCGGCAAGCGCACCCGTAGGTGCATTCGGTGCACGATACGGTCGACCATCGCACAATGTACTTGTCACGCATGCAGCTGTACGTGGCCAACGTGAACTACAGTATCAGCCTCTTAGCTGGCAGTATTTCGGATCCAACAGTATCATACTGTACCAATGCCATAGGGTTATCATCATCATCATTTGCATCAATTCTCGGCGGCCGCGCTGAATTTGGCGCGGGCGCCGGATCTATGTCCGCTCGCATGTCCTGGGGACGGAACAGCCATGTCTCAAGATCTCTCGCTGCACCGTTATTGCTGATGGTTATTTCGAGTGGATTGTCGTCCCGCGCCCCCAGTGCACGTGGGACGACCTGGGACAGACGTGTAAGGACGGCTCTTCCATTCGAACAGTGTTTTCAAAGTTCGCTGTTTCCTATCGCTTTTCAACCTACTGTCTTTGTTACAGTCTCCGAAGGAACGTGGTCTGCGTAGCCCTGTCAGTCCGTCGGCAAGTTCGTTCGCCGGAGTTTTCTTTGTCTTGGTTGTCGTTGTCTGTAAGTTGTCATGCTTACACTAGAAGTTTTTCAAGCTATCTGGATCCCGTATTCAGACGGTGGAATTTTCTTCTAGTCCCCCCTTTTGTCCTTGTTGGAGTGGGTGATGGTTCAGCCGTCGCCTGGAGATGTTCGGTCTTCTAGTGTACCCACTATACCTGTACGGTTCAGGTTTTTGAACACATTAAAAGATTCCCCCCCCCTGCATCAATGCACCCCTTGCTTGGCTGCCCTCAACTGCCCATCGCCCGTCCCTTGTGCAGTCCCTACTCCTGTCATAGGATCTCCCATCCTTCACAGCAGAAACCTTAAAACCAGCCCACTTTAAGTCTCACACCCCACTTTTTTTTATTTACATCACCTGTTCATCCCTCACCACGTCAAACCGAAAACAATGTAGCTTAGCGCCAAGACACCATGAGCCACGCTGCTGATGCCCGTAACGCCATCGTGACTGCATCTCCTGCATCATTCCCGCCAACGTGACTTCCGGGCCGCTGCTAATCCCGCTTTCCATGAATGGTGGGCTTGAAACCTCCGGAACGGATCTTTCATTGCATAGATGGCTTCGGGTTGGTTACACATCTTAACGCTAGAAACAGCCCACCGCTACCCTATTGTTGCTCTTGACCCGCTTCTACAACTGCAGGATCATGTCTGTAAGAAGAGATCCAATGCAGGATTCGAGTGCAACACACATCCAGGTAAAAAAAAACCTGACTGAGCATATATGACCGTTGCCACAGTGGCAGAAGGAAGTTTAAGCAACACTTATCAAGTCGTCCTACACAAAAAAGCCAATCAGCTACGGGTCCGGCGCTACACCATTCACCTAACTTGCGCTACCAACAACGACAGACCTGCACATGAATGCTACGAAGCGAAGCCACCTCCCACCCGCCCGAAACAACAGCACAAAAGCAAGCATAACCAAAACGATGCTTCAACCCCCAGTGCATCATTTTGCGAAACGCGTGCACGTCCCCAAGGCAGCCTAGAAAATACAAGGATGCCTAAGACCCGGGGGTAGCAATAGCGGTGAGGCCAGTAAATCCACCCAACATACCTGCCAAACCCAAGCCCAAACCCGGGCCACCGATAGCCAAGACGCTTCCTTCTTCCGAGTTGGCTGATGCTGCACCCTCCTCTGTATTCCCTGCTGCGGAGACTGTATTATCGCCAATGCCGGATACCATGGTACCGTCTGAAAGCATGACTGAAGAACCGGGGCCTTCCATTGGAGCGGCGGTTGGCGTTGCGGTGGCGGTGGGGGGCGGGGTGAGCGGGACTGGAGTTGAAGCGGTCATTGCAGTGGGGGCTGACATCGGATCTACGGGGATGTCCTCGTAGGAGTATTCGTAGAGGGTGCGGGAGGTGGGTGTGGAGAGGGTGAGGGTGATGGAGAGGAGGAGGACGAAGAGGTAGGTGAGACACATTTTGGTAGTGTGGTGGGGTTTCGGGGGGGTTGAAGAGTTTGAAGCGGTGATGGGTTGGATGCTGGTGCTTGTGGTGGAGAGAGAGGGAGGGGGTGGGGTAGAGTGGGTGGGGAGGACTTATATAGGGTGTGAGGGGGGTGCGGGAGAGGGGTTGGGGGCGTTGAGAGGTGGTGGTGGAGGGGGGACAGAGGGGGATGTTTGTTGAGCATGGTGTGACGGGGTATGGGTCGGGGTGATGAGATGGGGCCGTAAGTCGGATTTACTGGATTTATGTTGGCGAACGACGTGGAGGAGGGCGGGGGGTGGCGCTTGTGTTGGAAATGCGGACGCTGTTTTCGGGCGGCATGGTCGGGGCGGGTGAGACGGGGAATGGAGAGATGAGAGGATTGCGGAGGAGGTGCGGGCTGGATGGCAGAGGGGTTTGATGGGGTTTACACGCAAGGGGCTTTGACCAGGGTACCGGATGGGCCGGGAGTAGGCTGGTGTCTATGTTTGCTGTATCGGGAGGTTTATTATTAGATTTGGTTCCAGGCTGGAGGGCAAGTTTTGGTCATCGAAGCGACAGTATTTGAGGTGGTTTTTTTGCGGGTTTATACTGTACTTTTGTACAGTAACACAGTTGTCAATCTATACTCATTGGGTACAGTACAGTACAGTACTGTACTGTACTGTACTGTACTGTACTGTACAGGTTGACAGTGCCAAAAGACGGACGGGCACTTGTGATCTTGTTCCATACGTTATGCACGGAAAATTGGGAAGCAGGGCGCACAAGGAAATTAATTTCTGTGTGTTGATCGTTGAGGATTTAGGATTCAAAGTTCAATTCAATTCAAATTATATTTACGCAGACAGCAGAGATAACAAACCAATGTTTGGACGATTTAGACATGTAAAAAGTCGTGCTCCATTAAGAGCCACTTGTCACATTATGAATGGATGTTAAAGTCTAGTTGCCGTAATGCATAGCAGCCTCTCAATTTTCATTGTCGGTAGCCAATCAGCAGTTGAGAAAGAAACAGGCCTGTATCCAGGCACAAGGATACAGTACAGTACACGATGCATGGAGTGATCAATATGCGAATGATACAAACTAAGTCTCAGGTCATCCATTGTAATTTGCAGATAGAGACTGGTAACTTTAGACGACACACAAATGTCATTTGTATGGTGCCAAAGGATTCAACAAGACTCGCAGGTCATTGGTCCTCCAGCATCCTCTCTGCAATCTCCTGCCCGCAGCTGCAATTGCAATTGCATTTCCAAGTCAACCGTTGCACTGAAAAAAGCGGCTGTAATTAGGTGCCTTCTGGCTTTGGGCCCGTAAATTGATATCAATGTGTACCTCGTGCTCCCCACTGCTCTGTTCGATCCGATCAAGCGAATCATCAAACAGTTATCTAAGCCATCCAACAAAACATCCACAACTTGATAAAACATCCACTTGCGAGAATCCATGTAAAAAAATATGTAACACAAGTGCCGTGATGCAGAAATTTGCACCTTGCACCAACAATGAGCATGAGTCAACTGGATATCTTCACCAGTGGCCCGCTGCCCACCCAGTGGTTAGTATTGTTAAATACCTCTTCTTACTTTGCAAACTGTCATTCTGCTCTGCTATATCCACACGAGCATCCTCATTCACTCAAAACTCCACAATGATGCCAAGTACTCCCAACTGGAAGGTCTTATTTGCGCAAATTTCAACCGCATTTGCTGAAACGCCACCCTCACACTTTTTATTAACACTCGCCCTGCTCACTACTCTTTACATTACAACTATTTCGGGCCCTCCTTTTCCTACGCAATCCTTCTCTTTTTTCCATCCCATCTGCTGCCCATAATTTAGCAACAATATTCTACTCGTGCCCAGTCCCACACTCCACCCACACCACATTCCTCTACAAAAAAAAAGGCACCTCATCCGTCTATCCGTTCGTATCAACAATGGCCCCAGCCGCCGCAGGAGTAATCGTGAAATCCCCGTCAGATCGTGGAGCCCAGCCTCTTCCCTCAGCCCCTCAAAACGTCTTTGTCCACAAACCAGACACTGCCAATAAATCTCACATTCGTCACGCCTGGACAAACTACTATGAGCTGCCCGTTGAATACAACGTCGAGATTCATCGCAATTTGTTTCACTCTTCCAACCCCACCCTCGCCACCCGTTTTATGCCCTACGGTTTAAAACGTCGCTTTTGTGTCATCGACGAGACTGTTCATCTCTTATACGGCACTAAAATCAACTCGTATTTCGCCTCTCATGGAGTCGAGCTCAAGGTTATCCTAGTCAAAGGGGAGGAAGAGAACAAAATATTCGCGCCTGTCGAGAAGATTTTCAATGCACTCTGCGAATTTGGCTTGCTACGGAGAGAACCCATCGTCGCAATCGGCGGCGGCTGTGTGTTGGACATCGTTGGCTTTGCCGCCAGTTGTTACCGCAGGGGCGTACCGTATATCCGAGTGCCCACTACCTTGCTCGCTATCGTCGATGCTAGTGTGGGTGTCAAATGTGGTGTCGACTGGGTACACCCCCATATGGGCGGCCTGAAAAATCGTATGGGCAGCTTTTATCCTCCCTGTGCTGCCTATTTGGACAAGTCATTTATTGCTACCCAGGATGAGCGTAATTTGGTCAACGGGTTGGGAGAAATTATGAAATTGGCGCTGGTAAGAAGTGAGGAGCTGTTTGAGTTGCTGGAGCTGCATGGCAAGGCGTTGGTAGAGTCGAGATTTCAAGGCAACGAACGTGTTGCCGACCGGGTGATCGAGCTGTCAATACAAATCATGTTGGAAGAATTGGGGCCCAATCTGTGGGAGTATCGCTTGGAGCGGTGCGTCGACTATGGACACACGTTTAGTAAGATTTTGGAAATGAGCGCCAGTCCGCCCATCATGCACGGCGAGGCCGTGAATGTCGACGGGTTCATATGTATCATCTTGTCGCATCGGAAGGGGTGGATTTCGACAGATCTGAGAAATCGAGTTTTCGCCACTATGAGAGACATTGGCATCCCAACGTGGAACCGAGCTTGCACGCTCAAGTTGCTGTCCAAAGCAGTGAGGGATGGCATAGAACATCGGCATGGAAAGCTGAGAATGCCGTTGGTGAAGGGGAAGATTGGGGAGTATGGGTTTGTGGACGAATGCGACGACCACGAGTTGGAGGATGCAATCCAACAGCTGACTCTGTTGCATCCCGAGGCGCAGATGTAGGCCAACATGTAACATCAAGAGGGCTTATTGTACCTGTTTTTTTGAGTTTGCCTTTTTGTTTCTGCAGCAAACCTTCAGGTGCTGCAGAGTGCGACAGATGCTGGATTTATCAAAGTAGAGCGCGAGGCGCCCTCAAGCTATCAGATTTACCTTGATACGTAGCGTATGGTCGCATCACATGCGATGAGAGTGCACAGAACATAAAACAAGAAGGAAAACAGCTTTCAATATCCACCATTCCCAGAAACAAAAACAGTTCCTGACCTAGTTTACCAGACCCGCATCTTGCCGTGCAATGACAGCAGGTACACAAATATACACATTTCCTATTCCCAAACAAGCGCAAACCCTGACAAACTCACCAACGCTAGCGCGCATCTGCCCAGCAAATCACCCTCACCCCCACCACAAAGCCATCAACTCCCGTACTAAAACCGCACGCTCAATCCTCCAATCCCTTTCTAACCTCCCTTCTCACCGCGCGATACCCCTCCCTCACCCCACTCACAACCCCACTCCAAACCGCCACAACCCCCCATCCAATCCTATTCAAAACCTGATCCGCCCCTCGAACCTCCAACAAAACCGCCCCCGCATACACAATGCCAATGGAAAACAACCAAAGAAACAAGAATATCATAAAAAAACAACACCAAGCCAATACCAACAGCCGCGACACTAATCCTACAAAACTCCCGAAACGCATAGCCACGGTCATTCTGCAACCGAATCTCCTCCTCATCCTGAAACTCACGCTCTTCCTTTGTCCCCGGCGTCTCCCCCTTCGCACATACCCAACTCACACGACGTGACCCCACACCCGACATACCACGCATCATGCGACGTGCGTTGAAACACGCATGCTTGTTCAAAGTCGAGCCGGGTGAAGAGGGTGGAGATGGTATGCACGGGTGCAGAAAAGCCATCACTGGGCCGCGGATGCACCCAAGGGTTTTGCAAAGCGAGATGCACGGCGCGAGTGAAGATGCCACGGGGGATGGATTGGGGAGTGTGATTGCGGGTGGTTGGTGGGGGAGGGGGAAGTTGGGTGTTGGGGAGGATGAGGGGCGGGGGAGATGGTGGTGAGAGGGAGTCAGGCGGGTACTGTACGGAAAGTGTGGGTGCGGTGCATCGTGGTTTTGGGGGAATGACAGTTTGGTGCACGAAATACTGTGGACCTTTTGCTTTTTTTCCTCCGCCGTTTTGGTACACGACGATACCATGACCACATCGTCACCACCATTTGATATATGTCAATATTTTACCGTTCTTGTGCAATCCTTCCAGCGCTTTTACCACTCCCCTCAATGGACTGGCGGAGACAACCCAGTGTTAAGATCATTCGGTGATCCGATCAACTTGTCGCATTCCTTTTTATCTGGGTCCTGGGAAGAGCCCACCGTACAAATTGCTTGCCTGCCTGTTCGCCGCAAATCTATTCTACAATCTCTTCAAGTTATCAACGTCCTCTGACTAGTCATCAAATGTTTCCAGTTTCCAGTCAGCGTGGCCGCCTCCTTTGTGATTGAGTCGCGCATTGCATCCAACTTGTCTTTACATCTATTTCACCTAATGCATGCACTATCCCTTACTTCGCTTGAAACCGTTGATCCAGCTACGCGACTCATCCAAATATCCTACATGTTTTCATGCCCACCCCGTACTTGATCACAGCCAAAGACCGCCACGCACTCAGCAGCAACTCTACCTACATTCAAAGCAATACAGCGTTCAAACTCCGAAACTTCCAAGTGCAACGTTCGAAACCACAATTCAACCGGAATGCCCTTCGACCAGCCATAAATCCTTGTCAAGCTCATCCCCTAGCGTACATTCCGCGCCGCAAGTGCAACCAAAAAACATAGCACCCGCACACTCTACTTTCGCAACAAACTCTTCCTCAACCGTCGTTTCGATCGCGAAAGTAAACCTTCATATTCCTCGGTGTAGTAAACGCCCCTCTGCAAGTCGGTTCACCATCCGACTCCTTCACATAAATCTCCTGTCTCTTCACCAACTGGGCAATAAACGCCTTAATTTCAAGCAATGCAAATCTCTGCCCGATGCAATTCCTCGGACCAAACGAGAAACCACACCAGAACATCCGCGTCCGCTTCACATACTCCTCGCTTAAAAACCTATCCGGATTAAACACCTCTGCATCAGCACCCCATATAGCAGCATCCCGCTGTA
Organism: Kappaphycus alvarezii; assembly: GCA_002205965.3. NCBI lineage: Eukaryota > Rhodophyta > Florideophyceae > Gigartinales > Solieriaceae > Kappaphycus > Kappaphycus alvarezii. The sequence continues at coordinate 35,699 of NADL03000085.1, read as the reverse complement.
AAGCCAACACCGGCAGTCGCATCACCGTCCCCTTTCGTATTCTGTACCCCGACATGTCGAAATCCTCATTCGCCACTCGCACAAGTAACGCCACAGGGGGGTACAGTCGAAACGACTCGCGCACAATTCTGTCCAAAATCGGAAGCCGGTCCAGTATCTCGAGGCCATCCTCCTCGCACCATGTTTCCAATTCCGCCGCCAACTTCTCCTGCCACTTGCGCTCCTTCCCAAGAAGATACACCGTCCATGACACCGACATACTGGTCGTCGCTTGTCCAGCGGCAAGGAAACTTAACACCGTGCCCACAAGCTCGCGCAGTCATATTGTCTCCGCATCCACCATCAGTGATAACAGCCGTGTATCCGCCGTACAACCGCCCGATTTGTCCCCGCCCATTCGATCCTCGCATAATCGACGCACCACGTCACGCATATATGTCTTTCCGATATGTAAACGCAAACGGGTCAACAAACCAGAAACACTGTCGCGCGAGAAACGACAACAGCATGTGTAACGGCGGTTCCAGAAACACATCCAGGTACGCATTCCGTAGTTTAAGATGCTCCTCTTGCGGCAGTGCGTTCTTGCCAAAGCAAGTCTGAAAGATGACCTCAAAGGTTGCAACTCTGACCTCATGCAGTACATCGCCGCCTTGGTCCCCCATTTTCGCAAACCGCTGCGCAAGCTCACGTCCCTCAGCCAGAAATATCTGCCCCACGGTCATCAACGCTTCGTGATGCATGCCTGGCGCGACGGCCCTTCGCAGTTTGATGTGTCGTTTGCCCTCCGCGACGAGGATGCCGTCATTTCCTACAAAGGGGGAGAGAAACCCGATGGATTCTCTGGTTTTCACAACAGAAGACGACTTGCTTATGAACATGGTTCGGATGGCTTCCTCGGAGCTGATCACGACGGAACGCATGCCGAGTATGGAACGAAGGCGGAATATGGGACCATAGTGACGACGCCATTGCTGAATCTTGCGCGCTGCTTGGAATGAATCGGACGCGAAGACTATGAATGTAGTGTTGTGGCCGGTTATATAGCGTCTCCAGAGGGACACCGGTGGCTCGGGGATTCGGTAAAAGTCCGAGTTGGTGGCGAGATCAAGGGTGGTTATTAGCCTGCGGAGGAGGGCAAACGCAGGAAGAAGGGCAAGGATGTAGATTAGGCCGTCTGGAATCAGCTTTAGGTCGGAAAGTGATTCGACTGGCAGCATGGTGGTGAGTGATGGAGGTAGCGCCAGGAACTTCTGGCACTTGAGTGACAGTATTTCGAAACTTGTACCTCAGTTGTACTGCAAGGGAGACACCACGTGAATTGGAGGAACAGTTGTCGACAAAGACTGTGGGAAAGCCATGTTTCTCCAGGTATTCGACTAGAGTTGCAGAAATGGTTGAAACGTTGATGTGATACGGACGGCATGGGATAGCGCATGGCTGTAGCTGTAGAGTTGTGGTGCCAACCTGGGGCCTGGAGTAATGAATTGTAAAAAGTTGCGGCCATATGTTGCATTTCCAAAGGACGATACATTCTTTCCGGGCTGTAATGCCCAGTCGGTGCGCAACTTACAGCACAGTAGATGAGAAATGAGTAAATATCTCTCTCTTTAATCCTTGGGAGCTGATAGCGTCCGATTTGTTACACGCGGCAGGGAGTAGCGAGTGGCAACTCAATATGTACTGTAATGCAATGTAGTGTAAGCAACAATCAACTATTTACAACCTACATGCAGAAATTCTTTGAGTTTTTGATACACTATCGTTTATCGAAAACCGAATTTCCTTTTCTTTGCGGCTTTCACTTGGGCAAAAGTACGTAAGTCACGCATAAGGTCGTGGACTGATGGTAATAGCCTTTCACAAGCCCGAGCGTGTGCTTAAGAGACGCAGGGGAACTCCTTTTCTCGCAGAGTGCTAAAGACCTTATAACACAGCTTACACAGGAACCTCCCCCTCTTGTACTTCTTCGGCTGTGTCCGACGTTCCCGGTCGATGGCGACTTTCTGCACTGTCCTACAACAAAGTGGCTCCCGGGAGTCCCCTTGATCGTCAAAAGCAATCAGTTTCCTCTTGGATTGTTCCGTGTTTTGGTACGAAACACTTGGCTTTCGTCTCTGAGGTCCGTTCTGAACGGTAGTTTCTATTGAAGTTTCTTTCAGCACAACCATGGAAGTACCAGGGTCCCGTCTCTGTTCCTACTGGGTCTTTTTTCGCCAAACTGCAGAAAATAACTCTCTTCTTCGCTGGGAACGTGAGCAAAGGAGTGACCACCTCGCCTGTGCTTCTCGTTGAGTTCCTTCCAACGCTTTGCTCCTGCTGGGGAGCCGAATTTGTTAGCGGTATCCTTTAGGGAAGCCGCAAGACCTGTTGCAGACGTGCAATTCGATCTCAACGCCGAAGAAGACAGAGTCTTCGGGTTGAAATCTGACTCAGTTACCGTAATTTCACCTTCCTACACGGAGGAACTGACTTTCCTAGCCTCCTCGTCAATAAGGGGTGTCGAGGATAATGCGAATTATCGGATCCGTTTGCAGTATACTGCCCAGCCTCCGCCTTATTAACAGTCATGCACTGAGTTTTACGCAGGTAAACTAAAAAGACCAATCTCAACACAAGCTTAGAATTACTGAATTTTCTCGGGGTTTCTTGGGACGCAAAAGGTTGTCCTACAACTTTGTCAGGGGTTCCCCGGTAGGGCAGTTAGAACAAGACAGACTGTGCGATAATTTTAAGCAGGGATTCCCCGGTAGGGCAACCAAAACAAGACAGTCCGTCCGGTACATTTAAGCAGGGGCTTCATGGTAGCCACCCAAATTTGCAGTTACTTAACATAAATTTGACCAGGGCCTCGTTTTTTTAGATCCAAGTTCACCACCTGAGCCCCCGGTTGGAGTAACAGGCACGGCCCACACCAGCTTCTGTGAAGTACAGTAGACTAGAGTGTGGCGGAGGCCAACTCAATCCCTCCCCTGAGCCTGCGAAGGCAGTTACAAGCGTGGCACACGAAAGCCTTTGTATCTCACAGTAGACTATCGTGCGACGGAGGCCCACTCGCAAGTAAATCGAGCAACACCAAAGAGCAGCCAGAAACAAGAACGACGGCAGCAGCAGTAATGGTGGGTGGTGTATCTGTCGATGGTGGTCCGTGGTGCAGTGGTAGTTTCGGTGGTGTAGTAGTCTGTGGTCGGTGGTGCGGTGGTCTATTAATGCACCTTTTGTATGCCTGCATAGTGACACCGCTGTAGGCCTACTAGGTTGTCTCTGAAGCTGATCCCTTGCACCAATGGTATCAGTCCGAGAAAATTTGAAATTTCGATGTTATTACAAGGAATGGTCCTTGCCAATCATGTAACAGGAGCCAAATAAGAAAATTGCAGTAACCGGGGCAACAACTTACTGTACTGTACTGTACTGTACTGTAGCTGGAATAACCTATTTTTAAATGGGCGCCAGCGCTGTGACGAAAGGCCATGCCGCGTATGCAGTGACGGGTGGCTTCCCCGGAGTGGTAGCTGGGACGGGGCACTCTCCTCCATAAGTCATCTTCCTAACACATCTTGGCCTGTGGTTGTCTGGAAAGCCATAGGATAGATCGGATATAAGTTTTCCAAGAGTAAAACATCCAAACCTTCCCCCCTTGGCCCTTTGCTGTGCCCGATATACATGGGGTTGAAGATTGGCTGGAATGTCACCAAGGGAAGCTGAGCCAAAGGCGCCTAGGTCGGTGACGAACGGATCACCTTAGATCCGGCGGACAGAGTTGACCAAGCAGGATGTATCGCCACGAGGGCGTCTCAACGGCGCAAATGAATAAGGGCAACGAAACCTTCAGCCATCGACTCATTTCAGTCTATTACAACTCCCCAAATTCCCCCTGGGAAAAAAGCCGTGTTCAAATTAGCCGCACAGTCAGACCTGCCGTATCCATGCTCATTGAAGAAAACTTTCCCTCGATAATTATTCGCGACATGCGAGAACATCACCCACTGGGTGTATTCAGGAATTAACACTTTACCATATTTCCAAATGTGGTGTAGCGTGCCGGACCTTGCAGAAATACCAGATATCCAGATTACCACTTGTTCGCGGGAACCTGCAATTGGGCGGTTACGGCGGAGGACGCGCTGCATAGTTGGCTGGGCGATGAGGGGTTGCGTCTCGGCAGGAATGAGAGTCCAACAACGCGCATCGGCCTTATTTGGAGCTGGTCCACATTTGGAAATCTGGCGCTACCCTCGAGGAGTGGCTCCAGATATCCAAATGTAGCGGGGTCGCCACTACTTTCAAAGACCTCTGATTGTCTGCAAACCGGTAAAATGGAAAAGTGGTAAGTCCTGGATGCCCCCAATATCTAGCATTTTTCCCGAACGGCCGCAATTGATCTGCTTGAATCGGCACTAACAGAAAAGGGGAACTGTAATGTTTGAATTTTTCCTTTATGCTTTCCTTTCCTGCCTTGGCCAAGCATAACCTCCCTCCCTCTATTATGGGCGTGGCACAGCACAGTGCTATATATACTGAACTGTGCCGTGCCTCAAACCTCCACCCCTCTCCAGGCATGCAGCGCGGATATACGCCTGGAAACTTCCAGACGTACCTCCCCAGGGTGCGTCGCTATACAGTACTGTATGATGCACATTGTGGGGCACGTACAGTACTGTACTTGGCATGCAGTAACCTTAGTGACACATGCCCCCCCTCGCTGAGGTACGCTGCCGCCCCCGGCCGTACCGCACAAATACAGTGCACAACCAATTTTTTTTCTTTCCGGCCGTCGCCTCTCCGTTAGTGCCGCACCACCCTTCCTATCCCCGCCCCGCTTGCTCATACTTCCACTACTAACCGGACCCACTCTGGAGCCTTCTCCTTCCCACTGCGGTACTCACCCACTCCGGGGCCTTTTCCTCCCTCTTTCGTTTGTGTCCGAGTCCTTTCACGTCGAGCAAGCGAACGCTGAGACGTGCCGTGGTGCAATAAGACTATCGGTATACTCGCGGGAGCGCGCGAGACGACGGCGAGGGGCAAGATCACTTACTCAAGGGGTGGCGAAGGTCATTTGAGGGGGGAGAAGCGTGACTTTCCGATCTCCGCTCTTCCTTGTAACTTTCGATTTCCTCTTGCAAACCTCATTCACAACCTTAAACGCCATCTTTTCTTTTCTTCTTCTTCTTCTTCTATTTCTTCTCGCTCTTTACCCACTCCTCCTGTGTTTCCTTCCCCACTCTTCTTCCATTCGCTGACCTGACGAGTGTCACGATCTACCTCCGCCGAATAGCACGAACATGACAGACGGCCGCCAAGAGCACATGAGGTACGGCCCCTTGCGGTCAGCTGGCCGCGAAAGAAGCACGGATCTTCCCACTTACTGCATCCCAGGTCACTCTCCCGGCGGCTGCCCCCTACTTGGATGCCACAAAACCGTCAAAATCTCGTTCAGTGAAGGCTCACCGTTCCATTTCAAAGTATACTCCGAAAGATCGCCGACGCCGACTTCCTTGAGAGAGGATGCGATCGACGCCCTCTTCGTTCGCCAGTTTGCGCCCTTTGTACGCGCTTTTGACGGCAAGGAGATGGCTCTTGACGACGCGTACGCTCTTGGTCTCGCATAGTCAACTCATGACCAATGCTTGTAAAAGTCGGTTCCCGAGGGTGCGTGGTCGAAAGTCGACGTTTGCTGGTGCAGTGAGGACAAGGTCTACCGGGCGACTGACGGAGAGACAGGGGAGACCCATGTAATTCTCCTCCATACCCTGGCCTTCGGGCGTTACAAAGAAGAGTATCAACACAACTTCGACTCCGATAGGTTCGAGCTTGGTCATTCCGATCGGATTGAAGCAGTCCTGGATATCCATTCCTGGTGTCAACGCTATTCGAACAGGAAATTAGTTCTCTCCTCCACTAGATCCCGAGAGTTTCGGTCGGCCCCACGGTCCCACCGGCTCTTCCGCCTTTGTCGCGTAACATTCACGGACAGTCATGAGGGCTGCATCGGTGCATCCATCGCCAACGGTCTGAAAGAGCTCAGGGATAACGATCAGGTGCATAAGTGGCCCGAGACCTTTTGCACTTTGCGGAAACGAGCCGTCAGAATCCCTCTGCCGGTGGTCGTGTGCGTGAACTTCGCGACGCCCAGAAGCACCTCCTTCCGAGGGACTTGGTTCTGGAGAAGGTCTTGCCGCTCAACGCATCCGTGTCCTCCCTTCTTCACCTTCCTGAGAGATTCTATATCGTTACCTTAGCCGGTTCGAGCGGTGTCAACCACTGCGTTGTGGTTCACATCGGATTGAAACGCCTTCTAGACCATTCCGAATCTCACGTGCTAGAACTATCCGTCGGAACTTTGAAAGGGTGCGTCGGCTGGAGCTCGGAATTCTACTCCATTCGCGAGGTAAGGTTGTTGGTGATCCTCAGGGGGCACACTTCTAAGCGCCCGCATCACTGCAAAGGAGGCAACCGGACCATGCGGAAGCGCGACGCCCGTGAGCGGGGCCATGCTGGACCCTCGTGTAGCACTTGACTTACTCTCCGAATATGGAAGATATTCAAATAAGTTCCATCGATTCTATTTCCGGTCCTCCCATCTTTGTGCTTCATTCTTCTGTCTGCTTCTCCGTGCTTCACTTAGTAAACTTATGCCCTTCTGTACTACTGGGCCAGCCTGTGAGCGAGAATAGCCTTGCGTGTCACCTGACCAGTGGATGATAACATCTCGTAACGCGGATGGTTGGCCTTCGTTACTCTGCACGCCCAGTAAAAGAATGACTCAAACGCCGGCCACTTCTTAGTCTTATGGAAAGGCGTTCCGTGGGCGAGGAGAACTTTGTCTCCTACCGCGAACTTCTTCACGCGGCCCTTCGGCTCCGGTAAAGTATTAGCAACTTTACTCCACAGCGGCACGCAGGCGTGATTCCCCCAAGATCTCCACGGCTCCATTTGTCGCGCTGCTTCATTCAGCAGGTCCACCGCGAATATCCTTGGCTTGATGCCGTACAGCATTTGGAAGGGAGAGGGGGACGTCCCACGGTCGAGCGTTCGGTAACCATACAAAACTTTCGGGAGTGTCTCCGCCAAGCCCTCTCGTTCTCCACAATTGACCTCTTGATCGCGTGCTCGATAGTGCCTACCATCCTTTACTCTCTCCCATTAGCCATCGGCTCGTAAGGGAAAATGGCCTTCCACTCCGCTCCATTTTCTCTCATAAAGCTCTGAACAGACGCGGCCAGAAATGCCGTCGCATTGTCCATCATGATCCTCTTCGGCGGACCGAATGGCATTACTATCTCTTCTTTGACGAACTTGCTCACAATGTACGAAGTGGAATTCATCTTCGCCCACGCAATCGGCCAACCAGTCATGTGTTCCACCGCGATTAACTGGAACCTCGTTTCGGCTTTCGACTGCTTGAATGGCCCAGCAAAGTCAATCGAAAACGATTCGAGGAGTCTGGTGACGGGAGTTCGTGTAGTAGCTCGGAAGCCTACGAGCATGTTGACAGCCATCGCATGCCGCGACGTATTTCGTGATGTCGCGGTACACCCCTGGCCACCAGAAGCGATCCCTAACAAACTTTTGTGTTGCTTCAACGTTTCAGTGTCCTATATCGTCGTAAAATGTTGCTAATATCTCGGTGCGTTGCCTCAGCGGGGCACGACGCGTAGCTCCCCCTTCTCCCGCTAGAACAGTGTGTCGTTCAAGGGAATAAACTTCTTCACGTTCCTCTTTATCTCATTCTTCTTCTTTTTTTCTGTCTCTTGGACCGTTACTCCTGCCAAGAACCTTGCCAAATTTAGTAGCCGCGGTTCCAAGCCCGCAAGTTTGGGATCGGCCCAACATAAAGTGGCTACTAATCCTTCTAAGAGGTTCTCCGCAATGTCTTCTCCATGCTTCCGGCCTCCAGTCGGCCTGCGCGAAAGATAATCGGCCGCTCCATTGGCGACAACAGGCCGATAATTCACCTCGAAATCGTACTCGGCCATTAGATCCAACCACTTGGCAAGCCGTCCGTGAATATCTTTCTTATTAGACGCTGCTTGCAGGGCATGATGGTCCGTATAAACCAAAAACGGCTTATCGGACAAGAGATACGCTTGGAACTTTTTAAGGGCAAACACTAGAGCTAGAACCTCCTGCTCGCTCGTTGAATATCGGCGCTCCTGTTCCGTCATCGTTCTTGACGCGAATTGGATGGGGTGTACCTTTCCGCCCTCCTTCTTCTGGGAGAGGAACAATCTAAGTGTAGACGAAGACGCGTCTGTCTCCCCTATGAAAGGGGAGTCAAAGTCCGGGAACAATAGCACTAGTGGCTTATTCAGCTTTTCAATAAAGTACTCGAATGCCTCCTGCATCTCCGTAGTCCACTTGAAAGCCTTCCTAACTGATGTGGCCGCGTGCATCACCGCAGAACTATCTGAAAAGTTCTGGATAAAGCGCCACTAGTACCCCGCCAGCCCGAGAAACTTCCTCAATTCCGTCACATTAACCGGTTCGGGAGATTCCAATATATCCTTTATCTTGTCGGTTTCGACCTCTATACCCGCCTCGTTGACCACGTGACCAAGTAACTTGACCTCCTAATGCGCGAAACTGCACTTTCTCACCTATAGCTTCAGTCTTGCCTTTTGAATCCTTTTGAAACCCTCCTGAAAGTAGCCTACGTGGTCTTACATTGTCTTGGAGAAGATTACCACGTCATCTACATCAACCATGGCGAAGGGTAGATCTCAGAGAACTTCGTCCATTGTTGGAACGTCGCAGGTGCGTTCATTAACCCGAACTTTGTGACCTCAAACTTGTACATTCCATACCTAGGACGAACATGGTCTTCTCCTTGCAACTTTCGGCCATCCTTACCTGCCAATGTCCGATATACAGATCTAGAGTTGGAAAGACCTTCGAGCCAGACAGATCGTCGAACAGCTTCTCGATCTCCGTTAGGGGCCAGAGTTCTGGCTTCATCACCCTATTCAACTGTCGGTAATGGACGCAGAACACGGGCCCTCCGTCCTTCTTTGTCGCTATGACCACGGGAAACGAACAAGCGGAGCTCGAAGGCGTAATGACTCCATCTTATAGCAACTCTCCAACCTTCTTGACGACAGCGTTGTGCTTCAGCGGCATCTAGTGAGCCTTCATATGTATCGGGATGTCTTCAATCAGATCGAAATAGTGTACCACCGGGACCTTGGCTGGTTCCAGGTAGTGAATGTCCCAGGCGATCACGTCGGCATCCCTTAAGGACTTCACCAACCATCCTTGGTCCTTCTTCTCAAGTTGTTTCACCTTTGAGCCCAGAAGAGCGTCGCGTTCTGCTTCCTCATCTGCCACGTTGGAGTCCAGCTCTGCATCATTGCCTTCCATATCTGGCTCGTACGGCTTCTTATTCGAGATCGCCAGCACGAGCTCGTGTTCTGTGTCCGATCCGTCATCGCTACTTCCTGACTCCGAGGACGACGAAGGCGAGAACTGCTCACTGCCTGATTCCTCTGCGGATGTAAATTACTCTCTATCGGTGCGAGGTCAGTCTACGACCGGCGGCCGTGGACCCAGAGGATCCCCTTGCTGCACTCCTACTACGCTCCGGAGCATATCATCCCCACAACACAGTTGGACCCGGATTTACCGTGTACGTGTTATGGACCAAGGGGAGAGCTCCAGGAATCTCTGCTCGACCTCCTTAAAAAACGATCTGCAGCTGACCAAGTTGAAAGCATTTTGAAGGTCAACGGTAACAGTGCATGCTCCGCCGATTCGCCTTGCTCCTCGAAAATTCGCGGTACAGCGTGGACAACTGGCTCAGATCCTTCTGAATTCGATACTCCCAACTGTAGTGGTTGAAAGTATTTGGAAGCCTTATCGGAAATGCAAGTCAGTAAACATCTGCCCACCAAGCGATGTAAGGTCACGCCCACGGCGATCGGTATAATATCTCGGCCCGGTTTCAGAACAGCCGTAAGCGGCGCACCTACGATCCATGCCGATATAGCCGCACGACTTGGTAGTTCAGAAGAAAGATTGCCCACTTGCCTTTCGTACTTTACTGAAGTGTCGTTTGCGTTACTCTTAAATACACAAACGGTCACTACTTACTCTGAGTATAGCTCCGATTTATCCATGACGAGGGACTCTACTATCCATATATGTGAGCCCTGGGCTCCAACGAACCTTCTCATCCACCCAGAGCACTCAGAGCTCCAGCCCCAATCCGATCCCGGCCACAGAAAACGACAGAGGGACTCGTCTTCCTTTCTTGTCCATCCGAACCAGCCCCGCGCAACACCACAAGTTATTTCAACTGCAGTCAGCAGCCAAACAGTCAGTTCTTGACCGCCTCTGAGGTAAATCAGACCCCACAGCTGACTGATACTCCATGTCGTGTCCGAAGCACAAAAGAGATAGAGCATGCAAATGCGTAACATAAAACAGGAAGACAGAAAAGACTCATAGAAGATAGCTAGACAAGCTGTCAAACGATAACGTAATAGGTCTCGAGATACAAACTGTGTCTTACCAACCTATCAGAAATAATTCAGAAGGCACACACACATATATTCAACTCCCCCTCTTGCCTTCGGAATCCACACGCTACTGGACTGTGCGAATACCGAGACCAATTCGATGGGCCTCAAATAATTGGCGGTTCAGCGGCTTAGTGAGGATGTCTGCAATCATTGACTTCGTCGGCAGAACTTGATCGCAATAATGCCATTGTCTACATTTTCCTTGACAAAGTTCCGACGAATTGCGACATGCTTAGCATGGCGAATTCCTGATGTACCCCAACTGACCGCGCCCTGATTGTCCTCCAGTATGGGTACAGGCGCGGTTATGGCATATTCCATTTCATCCAACATGCACTGAATCCACAACACCAACTTGCACATTTCGGATAGAGCAATAAACTCAGCCTCTGTGGAGGACAGTGCAACTGCACTTTGCTTGAGCGTCTTCCATGCGACAGTCCTTCCAACTTTCAGCAGGGCACCAGACGTGGACTTCCTCTCGAGACGATCGCCAGCCCAATCGGCGTCGCAAAATCCGACAAGCTCTGCGTCATCTGTGCTGTCATCAATCCAAATACCCATGCCCTCAGTTCCTCGCAAGTATTCATAACTCGCTTTAACGCAACAAAATGATGCTGCAGTGGCTTCGATGTGTACCGACAAAGGAGAGAAACTGCATAGCAAATGTCCGGCCTCGTTCGCGTAGCTACGAACAGCAAACACCCAAGAAGCTCCTGATATCTCGCCTGATTCGCCAACGTGCTGCTTTCTCCGCAAAAACACGCGGTGTTCCCTCACACATGGGGGTTGAGACCGGTTTACACATCTCCATCCCAAACCGCTTGAGAATATGTTTCACATAGTGTCCTTGCGATATCCGCACCACCTTTCTGGCGTATGAACATTACCCCTAGAAAGGAGCGCAACTTTCCCAAGTCCTTTACATCAACGTGCTGTGGAAGCTCCCTCTTGACACTCTCAATCTCAGCGATATCATCCCCGGCTAGAATAATATCGTCAACATAAATGAGCAACCACACGCCCCTCCTACGAAAGACGCACTCGGTCAGATCTCATGTTCTGAAATCCCATGGTACCCATCACCGAGATCCACTTCTGATGCCACTGCCTTGGAGCCTGTTTTAAACCATAGAGCGCCCGTTGCAGCTTCAGTATCTCGTTATGCTCATGAATTTTGATACCTGGAGGGGATGTCACATAGACATCATCATCAATATCGCCATGCAGAAATGCAGTGCGGACATCCATTTGATGAATATAGTACCCTTTTTGCACTGCCACGGTGAGAAATACTCGCACTGTAATGAAATACACTACCAGAGCGAAGATGTGATCTACTTCTCCTTGAAGCCCCTCACGACCATACGCGCTTTATAGCGCAAAACGTGTCCATTCCGTCCAACTTCCTTGTGAAGATAAACCTGGTTGACAGGGCTTTATTCCTGCTGGACGTGGAACAATTTTCCAAGTTCCAAACTCCCTCAAAGATGCCAGCTCGGAGTCGATAGCTGCTCGCCATTCCATAGCATCACTCTGAGAAAGGGCCTCCTCAACAGTTACTGGATCAGGTACAGTCACTACAGCATGACACCTTGCATAATTCGATGACTCTGTCAGCTGTTCAGTCTCATTGTCATCGGGGACTGGGACGTGAGTCAACAACTGATCCATTAACTCATCAGTCATTGTTCTGGGATCATTAGCAGCAACACCTTGTCCAGTAGTACTACTAGAGCCCAATCCATCCGAATTCTCAGGAGCAACAGTTGTACCTGTATCTTCCTCTTCGTCCACCAAAGGGCCATGAACGTCATTTCCATCATTGGACGCCTTGACCAGACCCTCACGGAAAGGAAATCGTTTTCCTCGATTGTCACATCCCTCGCCATCACGGCTGCATTTCTAGAGGGTATCCATAATTTGTATTGGCTGTTCGCATTAGAGCCAATTACAACGCCGACCTCGGACTTAGCGTCCAGCTTGCGACGCACTTCCTTTGGGATGTGATACCATCCCAAGGAGCCGAACACTCTAAAGTAAGATATGTCCGGCTTCACTCCAGAGATCATCTCAATAGAAGTCGTGATGGCTCCCTCGGGCAAAAGAAGTTGTTCCGAATCTTAGCGGCTTGCACTACTGCCTCTGCCCAGAACACTCGTGGTAGTCCAGCATGCTCCAACATGGTGCGCGCACATTCGACAATAGTCCGATTCACCCTTTCAGCCATCCCATTTTGATACTTAGAATAGGAAGGTGTCACACTGTGCTCAATCCCCCTCTCAGTCAAGAAATCCTTGAAAGCCAAGTATTCTCCTCCCTGGTCAGACTGGAGTCGTTTCACCTTACAATCAAACTTTCGTTCCATCCATGCTACATGGAGTTTGAACTGACTCAGTGCATCACTTTTCCGGGATATCGGGGCGATAGACACATACCCAGAGTACTCATCAATAAAGGATATAAAATAACGATGACCGCAAAATGATCCCACCGACATTGGTCCACAAATATCCGAGTGAACGACACCACCAGGCTCTCGAGAACGTGAGTTATTCGTGCGGGGAGTCTGCCTGGTTTGCTTCCCCTTCACACAACTCCCACAAAGATCACGGTGACCTTTCCGCGGTTGGCGATTTACAGTGACAGCGTTGACTCGAAAGAGTCGCTTGATACTCGGGATGCTGGCGTGGCCCAAATTTGGTGCCACAACTCCCAAACATGCTCCGATTTTCCGTTCTTTCTTCAACGCGTACAGCGGCAGCCATTGCAGCAGGAGGTACCGGAATTCCATCAACCTTATAAACGCCGCGGTCCACTTTCCCCTGGAACATCAGCATGCCATTCAGCAATCCAATGCAAGCTATTCTCCCAATTTGAACCCTGAATCCCTGTTCACATAAGCGGGAACAGCTTAACAAAGAAGTCCGAAGGTCAGGGACATACAGTACATCATGTAGCTCGACCATGCGTGTAGTACTAGTGTTACCAGTGCGCACGGTCGTGTGTAGCTTGAGAGTTCCCGAGTGGGTTGCATAGACATGTTTGCCATCTCCGAGTACAATATCACGGCGCGGCATTCTCCTCAGGGAATGCAACCAATCTTTGTTCCACACCATGTGGTCAGAAGCTCCCGAATCGAGCAGGAAAACATCGGAGCTAACACTTTCGTTTTTCGATGTCACCGCCGATTCATGGACAGACTCGGTCTCTTGACAATTCCAAGAATCCCAGGCCGCGGGGAAAACGATAGATTCATCTGACAGATCCCTGAAGCACAACTCATTACCTGCATTGTCACCCCCGTCACCAAGACGAGCAACCAACAACTGCCCGGAATTTGCATCGTACTGAGGGTTTTGAGTATCCCCCTCCTCACTTCGTACATGCTTCTCCCTCATCGGACAATTTCGGGCAAGGTGCCCGACTTTATGGCATCGATAGCAACGGCGTTTCTCATCCCTAGGCCGAGCACCATAACGACCTTTGCTATTGGACTTTCGGCCACCAGCAGTTAGAGCTTAACCCGGATCAACGCTCCCAAACGACTTCATTCCACCTTTGTTCCTGGAGACGTGTTCATCGTACTCTTGCATGAGCGATGCCGTAACGGTTTCCCAGTCCAGTTTGTCCTTTCTAGTCTGGAGCGAAGCTATCACTGGTCCAAATCTAGACTTATGCTTATCCCCAAACGAGGAGAGAAACATAGCAACCTGAAGGTCCTCACCAAAAGAGCTCCCGATAGCAGCCATTCTATTGAACACTTCCTCGAAACCGTCTACGTAGTCCTGCATGGACTCATTACGGTAACTCATACGGGAAAACTTAGACTGTAATTGAACCTGCGTAGCTGTATTGGAGACAGAGTAACGGTCTTTCAGGCGTGTCTACATCTTTAACGGTTTGTGTTTTACGGACAAGCAAAGTCGAAGTGGACGATATCCTAAACCCTGGATGATAGTAGCCCGAGTCTTCGAGACGCTCTTATCAGTAGCATCACTCAGCGCCACCTTCTCAGTTCCATCCTCCTTAAGCACGTCACTCGTGACCACATCAAGAACGCCCTTTGCTTCCAAAGCCGACTCGGTTCGGGCCAACCAGAGCTGAAAATCCTCCCAATGCTTGCCACTGAACTTGTAAACTTTCTTAGACTCCTCCATCAAAGGTTAAAAAAGAATAGCAAAGAAGAACAAAACAAACACTTTGAAGATTGTGAAGGGATAACAGATTGCGAAACAAGACGAAGATGACGGTTACAGACTTGAGCTAGGGACTGGGCCCATAACCGCTTGGTAGTTCAGAAGAAGGGTTACCCACTTGCCTTTCGTACTTTACTGAAGTGTCGTTTGCGTTACTCTTAAATACACAAACGGTCACTACTTACTCTGAGTATAGCTCCGATTTATCCATGACGAGGGACTCTACTATCCATATATGTGAGCCCTGGGCTCCAACGAACCTTCTCATCCACCCAGAGCACTCAGAGCTCCAGCCCCAATCCGATCCCGGCCACAGAAAACGACAGAGGGACTCGTCTTCCTTTCTTGTCCATCCGAACCAGCCCCGCGCAACACCACAAGTTATTTCAACTGCAGTCAGCAGCCAAACAGTCAGTTCTTGACCGCCTCTGAGGTAAATCAGACCCCACAGCTGACTGATACTCCATGTCGTGTCCGAAGCACAAAAGAGATAGAGCATGCAAATGCGTAACTTAAAACAGGAAGACAGAAAAGACTCATAGAAGATAGCTAGACAAGCTGTCAAACGATAACGTAATAGGTCTCGAGATAAAAACTGTGTCTTACCAACCTATCAGAAATAATTGAGAAGGCACACACACATATATTCAACTCCCCCTCTTGCCTTCGGAATCCACACGCTACTGGACTGTGCGAATACCGAGACCAATTCGATGGGCCTCAAATAATTGGCGGTTCAGCGGCTTAGTGAGGATGTCTGCAATCATTGACTTCGTTGGGCAGAACTTGATCGCAATAATGCCATTGTCTACATTTTCCTTGACAAAGTTCCGACGAATTGCGACATGCTTAGCATGGCGAATTCCTGATGTACCCCAACTGACCGCGCCCTGATTGTCCTCCAGTATGGGTACAGGCGCGGTTATGGCACATTCCATTTCATCCAACATGCACTGAATCCACAACACCAACTTGCACATTTCCAATAGGGCAATAAACTCAGCCTCTATGGAGGACAGTGCAACTGCACTTTGCTTGAGCTTCTTCCATGCGACAGCAGTCCTTCCAAATTTCAGCAGGGCACCAGACGTGGACTTCCTCTCGAGACGATCGCCAGCCCAATCGACATCGCAAAATCCGACAAGCTCTGCGTCATCTGTGCTAACATCAATCCAAATACCCATGCCCTCAGTTCCTCGCAAGTATATCATAACTCGCTTTAACGTAACAAAATGATGCTGCAGTGACTTCGATGTGTACCGACAAAGGAGAGAAAATGCATAGCAAATTGCCGGCCTCGTTCGCGTAGCTACGAACAGCAAACACCCATGAAGCTCCTTATATCTCGCCTGATTCGCCAACGTGCTGCTTTCCTCCGCAAAAACACGCGGTGTTCCCTCAAAGATGGGGGTTGAGACCGGTTTACACATCTCCATCCCAATCCGCTTGAGAATGTGTTTCACATAGTGTCCTTGCGATATCCTTGCACCACCTTTCTGGTGTATGAACATTACCCCTAGAAAGGAGCGCAACTTTCCCAAGTCCTTTACATCAACGTGCTGTGGAAGCTCCCTCTTGACACTCTCAATCTCAGCGATATCATCCCCGGCTAGAATAATATCGTCAACATAAATGAGCAACCACACGCCCCTCCTACGAAAGAAGCACTCATCAGATCTCATGTTCTGAAATCCCATGGTACCCATCACCGAGATCCACTTCTGATGCCACTGCCTTGGAGCCTGTTTTAAACCATATAGCGCCCGTTGCAGGTGCAGTATCTCGTTATGCTCATGAATTTTGATACCTGGAGGGGATGTCACATAGACATCATCATCAATATCGCCATGCAGAAATGCAGTGCGGACATCCATTTGATGAATATAGTACACTTTTTGCACTGCCACGGTGAGAAATACTCGCACTGTAATGAAATACCCTACCAGAGCGAAGATGTGATCTACTTCTCCTTGCAGGTAGCCCCTCACGACCATACGCGCTTTATAGCGCAAAACGTGTCCATTACCGTCCAACTTCCTTGTGAAGATAAACCTGGTTGACAGGGGCTTTATTCCTGCTGGACGTCGAACAATTTTCCAAGTTCCAAACTCCCTCAAATATGCCAGCTCGGAGTCGATAGCTGCTCGCCATTCAATAGCATCACTCTGAGAAAGGGCCTCCTCAACAGTTACTGGATCAGGTACAGTCACTACAGCATGACACCTTGCATAATTCGATGACTCTGTCAGCTGTTCAGTCTCATTGTCATCGGGGACTGGGACGTGAGCCAACAACTGATCCATTAACTCATCAGTCATTGTTCTGGGATCATTAGCAGCAACACCTTGTCCAGTAGTACTACTAGAGCCCAATCCATCCGGATTCTCAGGAGCAACAGTTGTATTTGTATCTTCCTCTTCGTCCACCAAAGGGCCATGAACGTCATTTCCATCATTAGACGCCTTGACCAGACCCTCACGGAAAGGAAATCGTTTTTCCTCGATTGTCACATCCCTCGCAATCACGGCTGAATTTTCTAGAGGGTAACCATAATTTGTATTGGCTGTTCGCATTAGAGCCAATTACAACGCCGACCTCTGACTTAGCGTCCAGCTTGCGACGCACTTCCTTTGGGATGTGATACCATCCCAAGGAGCCGAACACTCTAAAGTAAGATATGTCCGGCTTCACTCCAGAGATCATCTCAATAGAAGTCTGTGATGGCTCCCTCGGGCAAAAGAAGTTGTTCCGAATCTTAGCGGCTTGCACTACTGCCTCTGCCCAGAACACTCGTGGTAGTCCAGCATGCTCCAACATGGTGCGCGCACATTCGACAATAGTCCGATTCACCCTTTCAGCCATCCCATTTTGATACTTAGAATAGGAAGGTGTCACACTGTGCTCAATCCCCCTCTCAGTCAAGAAATCCTTGAAAGCCAAGTATTCTCCTCCCTGGTCAGACTGGAGTCGTTTCACATTACAATCAAACTTTCGTTCCATGCATGCTACATGGAGTTTGAACTGACTCAGTGCATCACTTTTCCGGGATATCGGGGCGATAGACACATACCCAGAGTACTCATCAATAAAGGATATAAAATAGCGATGACAGGAAAAAGATCCCACCGACATTGGTCCACAAAGATCCGAGTGAACGATACCACCAGGCTCTCGATAACGTGAGTTATTCGTGCGGGGAGTCTGCCTGGTTTGCTTCCCCTTCACAAAAACTCCCACAAGGATCACTGTGACCTTTCCGCGATTGACGATTTACAGTGGCAGCGTTGACTCGAATGAGTCGCTTGATACTCAGGATGCTGGCGTGGCCCAACATTTGGTGCCACAACTCCCAAACATGCTCCTGATTTTCCGTTCTTTCTTCAACGCGTACAGCGGCAGCCATTGCAGCAGGAGGTACCGGAATTCCATCAACCTTATAAACGCCGCGGTCCACTTTCCCCTGGAACATCAGCATGCCATTCAGCAATCCAATGCAAGCTATTCTCCCAATTTGAACCCTGAATCCCTGTTCACATAAGCGGGAACAGCTTAACAAAGAAGTCCGAAGGTCAGGGACATACAGTACATCATGTAGCTCGACCATGCGTGTAGTACTAGTGTTACCAGTGCGCACGGTCGTGTGTAGCTTGAGAGTTCCCGAGTGGGTTGCATAGACATGTTTGCCATCTCCGAGTACAATATCACGGCGCGGCATTCTCCTCAGGGAATGCAACCAATCTTTGTTCCACACCATGTGGTCAGAAGCTCCCGAATCGAGCAGGAAAACATCGGGCTAACACTTTCGTTTTTCGATGTCACCGCCGATTCATGGACAGACTCGGTCTCTTGACAATTCCAAGAATCCCAGGCCGCGGGGAAAACGATAGATTCATCTGACAGATCCCTGAAGCACAACTCATTACCTGCATTGTCACCCCCGTCACCAAGACGAGCAACCAACAACTGCCCGGAATTTGCACTGAGGGTTTTGAGTATCCCCTCCTCACTTCGTACATGCTTCTCCCTCATCGGACAATTTCGGGCAAGGTGCCCGACTTTATGGCATCGATAGCAACGGCGTTTCTCATCCCTAGGCCGAGCACCATAACGACCTTTGCTATTGGACTTTCGGCCACCAGCAGTTAGAGCTTAACCCGGATCAACGCCCCCAAACGACTTCATTCCACCTTTGTTCCTGGAGACGTGTTCATCGTACTCTTGCATGAGCGATGCCGTAACGGTTTCCCAGTCCAGTTTGTCCTTTCTAGTCTGGAGCGAAGCTATCACTGGTCCAAATCTAGACTTATGCTTATCCCCAAACGAGGAGAGAAACATAGCAACCTGAAGGTCCTCACCAAAAAGAGCTCCCGATAGCAGCCATTCTATTGAACACTTCCTCGAAACCGTCTACGTAGTCCTGCATGGACTCATTACGGTAACTCATACGGGAAAACTTAGACTGTAATTGAACCTGCGTAGCTGTATTGGAGACAGAGTAACGGTCTTTCAGGCGTGTCTACATCTTTAACGGTTTTGTGTTTTACGGACAAGCAAAGTCGAAGTGGACGATATCCTAAACCCTGGATGATAGTAGCCCGAGTCTTCGAGACGCTCTTATCAGTAGCATCACTCAGCGCCACCTTCTCAGTTCCATCCTCCTTAAGCACGTCACTCGTGACCACATCAAGAACGCCCTTTGCTTCCAAAGCCGACTCGGTTCGGGCCAACCAGAGCTGAAAATCCTCCCAATGCTTGCCACTGAACTTGTAAACTTTCTTAGACTCCTCCATCAAAGGTTAAAAAAGAATAGCAAAGAAGAACAAAACAAACACTTTGAAGATTGTGAAGGGATAACAGATTGCGAAACAAGACGAAGATGACGGTTACAGACTTGAGCTAGGGACTGGGCCCATAACCGCTTGGTAGTTCAGAAGAAGGGTTACCCACTTGCCTTTCGTACTTTACTGAAGTGTCGTTTGCGTTCTTAAATCAACACAAACGGTCACTACTTACTCTGAGTATAGCTCCGATTTATCCATGACGAGGGACTCTACTATCCATATATGTGAGCCCTGGGCTCCAACGAACCTTCTCATCCACCCAGAGCACTCAGAGCTCCAGCCCCAATCCGATCCCGGCCACAGAAAACGACAGAGGGACTCGTCTTCCTTTCTTGTCCATCCGAACCAGCCCCGCGCAACACCACAAGTTATTTCAACTGCAGTCAGCAGCCAAACAGTCAGTTCTTGACCGCCTCTGAGGTAAATCAGACCCCACAGCTGACTGATACTCCATGTCGTGTCCGAAGCACAAAAGAGATAGAGCATGCAAATGCGTAACTTAAAACAGGAAGACAGAAAAGACTCATAGAAGATAGCTAGACAAGCTGTCAAACGATAACGTAATAGGTCTCGAGATAAAAACTGTGTCTTACCAACCTATCAGAAATAATTGAGAAGGCACACACATATATTCAACTGCAAGGGCCTTCCCGTTGGCAAATTGGGTTTTATACTGAAACGGATGACTGGTAGATTGCGGGGAACATGGTGGAACTAGACATGACAGGGAAGAGGCGTAAGTTGCGTAGGGACAGAGATACCATGAGAACAGAGGTTCTCTGGAACATACTAACTTGCACGTTGCGGCATTAAGACTCACTCAAAACCCCTTCCAGCAGACAACTAGCGTTATCCTGGACGAGCCTCGCCGCGTAACGAGCGAACAATGTTTGCGTTGCGTGATCAATCGGAACAGCCGCCCGTGCAGCAATGCAGGTCGCAACCCGTTTCGCAAAGTCCCGAGCAGCCGGGTGCCAGCCCCCCAATGTGGAAAATGGAAGGGCAATGAAGCGATGCCCAGGGCCTTTTGAACATATTATTTCGGCAAAGCGAGTGTCCTTGCCAAGGCGGGCATGGTTAAGGGGATTGAGTGGGCATCGCGCCAGGGAGGGAAGGCGGGCGGGGGGTCAATGGGTAGATGACAGTTACGTCTAAAAAGTCTGTCCCCCGTTCTCTCCCAGCGCCTTTATGTCCGAGCGAACTGCGTGGCCGCGTTGTGGCGGCTCGAGGACAGGGTGTCGGGCAGCTTTGGGGAGATCTGCAGCAAACAAACGTGTCTGCGAGTCATGCCGCCACCCGATTGTGGATCCATAGGCACAGCACAGCGCGTGGTCACCATACTGATCCATGAGGGTCGTGCATCCCCCTTTGTGGCATTCCGAAGCTGGAGGAAACATTGGCACCCTACAATAGAAATGAAAACACGTCTTTTTAATTGCGGTCCGGGATGCAGGTACCCAACCCCGGAACCGGTTGGCATGACAGCCAGTCCTTGCAACCCTCCACTGACAACGAGGCTCGGAATGCAACAGTCCTCTCATCTCCCTTCGGCATGTCATCAAAGGCCTTTTCCTCAACTGGGCGGACGAGTTGCCCCTGCCCAAACCTCTGCACTGAGTCGATAGCCGTGAAATGGACCACCTTCTCGGGTGCCACTTGTGTCTTCCAGTCGTCGTGCGCCCGAACTGCGGATTTGTATGAATGAAGAGCAGTGTTCGGTAGCACAGCCAGAAGGGTAGAGCAAAGGGCACGCGTGAGGGACACGGAGGAAAGGAACGCAGCCGCCGCACTGAGCTTCGCAGAGCGAAGCCCAATGCCAAAAGTTGGCTTAAGGGGGCCGAAGGGCGCCACAGGGAGTTGCAATTCCCGAAAAGTATTACTGTCCAGAACCCCGCCCATCAACTCCCGCAGTGTAGCCTCAACAGCGGAATCGAATTCCCCAGCCCCTTTAGCAGTGGAATGAGGGGGAACAACACGTAGGAGGTAGTTAATGCGACATACGCCGAAGCAGGTCCGTAGTAGATGGAGAGCTACTTGAGTGTCCTCCAGGGTTACCAAAGCGCTGAGGAGAGGCTTCAGCGAGGCGACATGCTTTGAGAACTCGCGCTCCACGAACAGGTCCTGTCCGATTGGGGCGCGGAGCACTTTTGTCCCTTCATTATAATCCTGGCGAAGATCGGGTGGGAAGGACTGCTGAACAGACGGGGGGGAGCGGTTGGCCATCAGACGGCACACTTATCCATGCGGAGGTGTAAACCCAACGCGCACCACCCGGAAGAGAGGAATTGTAGTGCCTCCGAATGGCTTCATGGGTGCCACTATATACCCATCCAAGTACCATAGCTGAAGGAGCAGAGGAGGCGTGACAGTGGTGTCGGCCACATTTTCCAGGCGGGTTCAGTTCCCGCGTCACTTTCTGCAGCACAAGGGAGAAAAAAGGTGGACCCATAGGATCCCATTGCTGCACGCCTACCACGCTCCGGAGCATATCATCCCCACACCTCAGATGACCCAGGTTTACCGCGTACGTGTAATTGACCCAAGTTAAGAGCTCCGGGAACCTCTGCTCGACCTCCTTCAAAAACGTACTTCGACTGTCCAGATTCAATGCGTTTTGAGGGTCTACGGTTAACAGTGCATACTCTGCCGATTCGCCGTGCTCCTCATAAAGTCGCCGTACAGCGTGGACAACTGCCTCAGATCCTCTTGACGTTGCTACTCCCAACTGTAGTGGCTTAAAGTATTCGGAAGCCTTTTCGGAAATGCGAGTCAGCAAACATCTGACCACCAAGAGACGTAAGGTCTCGCCCAACGCGATCGGTCTGATTCTTCCGTCCGGTTTTAGAAGTGCCGTAAGCGGCGCACCTGCGATCCTTGCCGATATAGCCGCAGGGGCCTTCCCTTTGGCTAGCAAGTTGACCACACTACTAAGAGCAGCTAGCAAGCTTCGTCCACCAGTGAAAACTGGTGGGACCTGTAAAAGCTCAACGAGGTGGTTTGGGCAGATTCCGGATATCCCTGCGGCGCTACCCCTTGGAAAGCTCCGAACGCAACGGAGAACAAGTTCTGGAGTGAAGTGGGGGCAAGCCGGTAACGACTCAGGGGAAGCGGGTTGGTACTACTCCGTAATCGGAGAGCGCTGTGGGTGTCTCTCCCCAAGAATGGTAACCACCTCTGCGGAGAGGCATGCGATCCCCGAAGATCCCAGCGCACGCGCCGCCTTGCGGTAAGCGCCCTCCTTTGCAAGCCTCAGGGCGGGCCGTTTGTTGATCCCCGCTTGTTCCTCTTCCGTTATCTTATGCAACGGGTGCGATGTTGCCAAGGCGTCTGCTCTTCGCATCAAAGTTTCCTACTGTCCATCACGCCACAGTTGAATGCGTTCAGCAAAAATACGGGAATTTGATGCTGTGCCCGGAGCGAGGGTTGAGAGGGTGGAGGGCTTGGGATTCGCAAGGATCGCGGACGAGAATAGGAACAGCTTGGTGAATGCCTCCACAGAACCATGTGGCTATATCGGCATGGATCACAGGTGCGCCGCTTACGGCACTTCTAAAACCGGACGGAGGAATCAGACCGATCGCCGTGGGCGAGACCTTACGTCGCTTGGTGGTCAGATGTTTGCTGACTCGCATTTCCGAAAAGGCTTCCGAATACTTTCAGCCACTACAGCTGGGAGTAGCAACGTCACGAAGATCTGAGGCAGTTGTCCACGCTGTACGGCGACTTTATAAGCAGAATGGCGAATCGGCAGAGTATGCCCGTTGGCTGGTTTACTGCGAATGGTGTAATGCTTGGGAGCGCTGCTAAAACGTGCTATTGGCAGTAACCACAATACTGTACAGTATCTTCATTTCACATGTGTGTGAGACAACCAGCCATCATTCAGGGGGGGAAGTTGGGGTGCTTTACAGATTAGGAATGCAGGACGGCTATTTTCCGAGGCTAAGGGGGACAGGTCTGTGTACAGTAATGGAGAGTAAAAAAACCAAAATCAGAATACAGTACATTTGATGCAGAAAAACACACTGCGGTCGGGGCAATAAGTTTCCCCCACGGGGAATTGAACCCCGGCCTCCCGAGTGAGAGTCGGAAATCCTAACCACTAGACCATAGGGGACCGCTGTGAAATATGAAATAAATATTGATACTTAAACTGTATTCATAAGGAAATTAAAAGTCACGTGGACACGTGGATGAAGCAATCCGCCAGGAAGGTCAGGGATTTACCCTCATCTCCCCGTTCCTACTACAGTGTAGAAAGAAGTTTAATGCGTTCAGTATCTTCTGGGGGGAAATTTGGGGTGTTTTTAATGCATGAAAAATGTGGTCAGCTGTTATCTTCTGGGGAATGCGCAAGTCCTAACTATACGGTTAAGATCTAAGCGGATGTACATGTACTTCGTCGTCCATGCGCAACTACTATACTACTACAGTACACGAAAAGTTACACGGCATCGCACTCACGGACCGAGCCTGGGACCAAGTCTGCCTCCCCATGCACCTCGGAGGTCAGGCCTTCGAAAGCATCGCCTCGTGCCTCCACGGCGCTGCCGCCGCCAGCATCATAGATGCTGCGCCCGCACGGTAGCGGACTCCCGCATACGCCACGCCACGTGCTTGTGCACTAGCCTCTGGCCGCTTCCGCGGCGACCGGTCCTTCCTCCTTCGTCAGGCTAGGCCTTCTCTCTGCCGTTTCGCCCTGTCCATCCCCGGGATAGTCGACCTCTCGACCCTTGACCCTCCAACTCTAGCTGCTTCACCAACACTCTAAACCTTCACAAACGGTTGCAGCAAGAGGCGCGGGCAAGAGTACATTGGCACGACGAATCCTGGGCGAATGCCCCCAACCAGACCGCCCATAGCGACGCCGACATTCGACATCGCATCCGTGGCTTAGCGTTCAGCCGTAGCCCCGCTGCGGCGTTTCTCTTCGCTCACCCCACGGCAGCTACGAAGGTGCACACCACACACTGGCAGACCATTCTCCGCCGTCACCTCGGGCTGCCAGTGTATGATGACTCCATGCCCCTCAGCTGCCACCACTGTGACCACCCCTTGTACACCCTCGGGGATCACGCCGCCCGACCTCTGCTGCCCTGGTTTCGGCCGTCGTCACTGCCATAACTAGCTCTGTTATGCGTTTGCGACACACGTTACCCGCGCCGCGGGACTGGATACTCGGCACGAGGTTACGCTCCTCGTCCCGGGCACTGAGCTCCGGCCCGCCGATATCCTGGTACAACCCCCCCCAACCCCGGAAGGCACAACGTTGCGCCCCATTGCGTGTGACATCACTGTCGTCTCACCGTTCAAGGCCGCAGTTCGCACCAAGGCGACCCATGTTGCCGGTGGTGCTGCCGATCTGGCGGCCCGCGACAAGTTTTACAACTCTGGAACGCAACATCGCCTGACGCCTCCCCGCTCCCTCAACTGGCCCATCTTCTGCGCCTTACACGCCGAACTTCACGTTTCGACCTCTGGCGTTTGATTCCCTGGGTGCTCCTTCCCCTGGTACAATTGCGTTTATCGAGGAGTTAGTTCCGCGGATCGCGTCCAAGTGCCACTCGACACCTGGTGTTATCCGCCGCCGTATCTACCAGCGACTGACTTGCACCCTCTGGTCATCCATTGCTCAAGCTATCCTGTCCCGAGCCCCGATGCGCATAGACGACAAGGTACATCCGGTTAGATCTTAGCCGTATAGCTAGGACGTGCGCAGTCCCTAGTAGATACTGAATGCATTAAACTTCTTTCCTTCTTTCCTTTCTTTCCACGGCGCGGTCGCAGCTAGTATCATCGACGCGGCTCCGGCCCGTGAGAGATCGGCATCGTACACCACGCAACATTCCGCCACCCTCTTCGGTCACCGATACCGGGGCGACAGGGCGTTCCTGGTCCGACAAGCCTTGCTGCGAATCCGAGACTTCATGCCATGTATCCCCGGGTGTCCGTACTCCGTCGACCTTGGCCCCTTTGACCCATGCCTGCTTGCTGCCAAACCATCCAACCTCCAAACCTTCCTAAATGGTGCGCAGCAGGAGGCAAGGCAAGGGTCCACTGGTGCGACGACTCGTGGGTGACACACCCCAACCCGGCGCAGCACAGCACCCAAGAAGTTCGACATGTGATCCGTGGCCTGGCGCTCTGGAACAGCCCCGCCGCTGCATTTCTCACCGCTCATCCCACAACCGCTACGGTGGTGTCCTCGGCCCAGTTGTAGACCATGATCCGCCGGTCTCGGCCTCCCCGTATATGACGACTTCCGCCCGCTCACCTGCGCCCACTGCAACCAAACTATGGACGCCCTCGGGGACCACTCAGCGGACCTCTGCCCAGCCGGTTTCGTTAGCCCGCATCGCCACAACTCCCTACGCAACGTTTTCGCCTACCATGTTGCTCGCGACGCGGGCCTGGACTGCCAATACGAGGTCCCGCGGCTTGTCCCGGGAACGAATATCCGCCCTGCGGATATTATTATTCAACCCACGCCCCTGCCCAGTGGCCAACAGGTCCGTCCTATAGCCTGCGACCTTACCTTTGTCTCTCCGTTCAAACAAGGCGTGCGCACAAGGGCCACACAAATGGCCGGCGGCGGCGCTGACATTGCCCACCGAGACAAAGTCAAAGACTTGTTTGCGACCCAAACTGGTACGCCGGATCCCGCCCCCTTCGCACAACACTCTCCAGGAACCAAACTTCAAGTTTCAGCCCCTGGCTTTCGATTCCTCGGGTGCCGCATCCCCCGCCTCTATTCTGTTCCTAGAAGCCTTCATCCCGCGCATCGCAGAGAAGTTTAACTCAACCACAGCAGTGATCCGCAGACGTCTTTATCAGCGCATAAGTTGCACACTGTGGTCTTCTGTTGCAATGGCGAGTCTATCGCGAGCCCCACTGCACGTGCCTGACGTGGAACATCCGGTTAGTTCTTAGCCGTATAGTCAGACCTGCAGTGTACACGATAGATACTCAATGAAGTAAAGTTTCTCAGTGGTCTTTCCAATTAACTGACTAGTCAGTTACCTTACCCATTTGACGTAGATCGTGCGGCGGATATTGTCCGCTGCACGATAATCAGCAAAAGCTAGTCTCACTCTAGATCTGTGATGTCGTCCCGCATGACTCCGCCTCACTTTCAGACTCCAATACACAGACCTGCCCCCCTGTCTTTGGAGAAGAGCCGTCCTATATCTGTAATCAGTAAAGCATCCCAATTCCCCCCCCCCCATCAATGAGCCGGTTTGATAGCTCCGGCGACGGCCTTGCGAGTTGCCACAGTGATGGACGATGTGGTACTCTTGAGGCGGTTGACCTCGCGTGCGGGCGGCGATGCAGGTGCCTACTTTCCATTCTGCCGTGGGGAGGTCCCCGAGAAGTGATCACCTCCGTGAACTTCACCATCCACCCCCAACGACTCCCCGCCGCCATCGCCACCACCTCCCTCCCTCCACCATGGAGGCTCCCGTCGCGGCCAGAGCGCGCCCACGTCTCCCCCTGTGTGACTACCATCCGCGACTTCTGTCGCCGCCAAAACGGCTCTCTCCTGCCTGGCACCCAACCTACGCCGGCGCCTGCCACCCCACTATGCCGCGGCGCCACGGTCCCCACCGCATCCGTCCCCCTCAACGGGCTCACAGGGTTACCTCCATTTGCAGCCCCGCATATGCCCTCATTGGCCTTTTCCGCCGGACCTGCCGGCCAAGGCGCCCTGTCCTCTTCTAAAGACGCACACGCATGCCTGCGCCTGGCCGCCGAGGCCTCCGAAACACAGCTGCCCATCCACGCCCTCCTCACCGCTAGAGACTGGACCGTCGTAGTCTACTACTCTTCGGACACCACTGCATTGGTGACCACCCTCCCTCAGCCCTGATGGGCACAGCGCCGCAGCAATTAGACACCGAATTGGTGACCTCGCCTTCCGTCACAGCCCCGCCGCCGCATTCCTCTTCTCCCATCCCACCAATGCGACCAAGGTGTCGCGGGCCCACTGGGCCGTGATGCGATTCCGTCATCTAGGATTGCCGGTCTACATCGACTCGCTCCCGCTAACCCGTCAGCGTTGCAAGCGAAGAATGGACCCCCTAGGAGACCACGCGGCCGACTTCTGCCCTGCCAAGTTCGGTCGCACACACCGCCACAATCCACAATGCGCTCCGTAACGCGCTCGCGTACTACGTCTTCCGTGCTGCCAGACTCGACTGCCACTACGAAGTGCCTCTCCTCGTCCCGGGCACTGAGCTCCGGCCCGCGGACATGAAATCCTGGTTTACCCCACCGCCAATCCCAGCAACGAAGAGACACGGACAGTCGCGTGCGACATCACCGTCGTCTCTCTGTTCAAAACAGCCGTTCGCACGAAGGCCACCTCAGCCGCTGGCCGCGCTGCCGCGTTGGAACACCGTGACAAGGTACAGGACCTGGAACGCAAGCTGTCGCGCCGCCCCCCTCCACCGTCTGACACTCCGACCCGTGCACCGAACTTCACCTTTCGACCAATTACGTTTGATGCTCCCGGTGCCCCTGCCGTTTTGTTTGAGGAGGTAATCCCGCTAATAGCGCGGCAGTGTGGTACGACTGAAGGCGTGATACGCCGGCGTGTGTAGCAGCGCCTTAGTTGCATCTTGCGGTCGTCTATGGCTATGGCTATCTGCTTGCGAACGCCACTATACGTGATTGAGGTGTAATCCGGTTAGTTCCTGGCCATATAGTCGGATCCTGCAGTGGATACCACAGAAACTACTTGATGTAAACTATTCATTCATCACAGTGAAATTCTGGTGCTCCCTTTTTGTTGGAGTGGACGCACGTTTCAGCCGTCGCCTGAAGATGTCTTTAGTCTAGTCTAGCCCAGTATTTGCATGGTGCAGGTATGTGAACACACTAATAGATTCTCTACACCGCGCATCACATGCCTTTGTCAACACCCACCTGTCGCAAAGGATGCGTTTTTATATCTCGTCTAGTGCCGCCGCTGCCGTCGCGGCTCGTAGCCGTCTCACGGCGAGGGTTTTCGTACCAATTACCTTTGACAGCCACTCTGCAGTGTCTAGCGAACATTTCAATTACCGTAAATCAACCTCCAAATGTCCCCACTTCACTCCAGGATTCGTTCTCCATTGCGTTCGGAGCTTTCCAAGGGGTAGCGCCGCAGGAAGATCAGGACTGCGCCCAAACCACCTTGTTGAGCTCTCACAGGTCCCACCAGTTGTCAATGGTGGACGAGGCTTACTAGCTGCTCTGACTAGTGTCGTCAACTTACTAGCCAACGGGAAGGGCCCTGCGGCCATTTCTGCATTGATCGCAGGTGCGCCGCTTCCAGCTCTTCTGAAAACGGACAGAGATATCAGACCGATCGCCGTCGGCGAGACCTTATGTCGCTTGGTGGTCAGATGTTTGCTGTAGCGCATTTCCGACAAGGCTTCCAAATACTTTCAACCACTACATTTGGGAGTATCGACGTCAGGAGGATCTGAGCCAGTTGTCCACGCTAAACGGCGAATTTACGAGGCGTCGATTGTGGTTGTCTGGAAAACCATGGGATAGATCGGATATATCTTCCAAGAGTAAAACCACCCAAAGCTTTTCCCCAATTTACGAGGAGCATGGCGAATCGGCGGAGTATGCAGTATTGCCGTTGACCCTCAAAACGCTTTCAACTTGGTTAGACGCAGCGCGTTTTTTAAGGAGGTCGAGCAGAGATTCCTGGAGCTCTTCCCTTGGTCCGCAACACGTACACGGTAAACCCGGGTCCAACTGTGTTGTGGGGATGATATGCTCCGGAGCGTGGTAGGAGTGCAGCAAGGGGATCCTCCGGGTCCATTTTTATTCTTCCTTGTGCTGCAAAAAGTTACGCGGGAACTCAAAACCCGCCTGGAAAATGTGGGCGACACCACAGCCAGGCCTTTTCTACTCCTTCAGCTGTGCTACTTGGACGATAGGTATACCCATGAAGCCATTCGAACGGCACTACAGTTCCTCTCCTCCTCAGCGGAGGCGCGAAGTTTGGGTTTGCACCTGCGTATGGATAAGTGTGCCGTCTGGTGGCCAACCGCTCCCCCCCACCTGTTCAGCAGTTCCCCCCATGAGAGCCTCGCCAGAACTATGACGCCGGGACAATAGTACTCCGCGCGCTCATGGGGTCGGGCCTATTCATTTAGCGCGAGTTCTCAAAGCACGTCACTTCGTTACAGCCTGTCCTCAAATCCCTGTTCACCCTGGAGAATCGATTGTGGTTGTCTGGAAAACCATGGGATAGATCGGATATACCTTCCAAGAGTAAAACACCCAAACGTTCCCTGGAGAATACTCATGTGGCTCTCCACATACTGCGGACCTGCTTTGGTGTATGTCGGATCAACTACCGCTTACGTGTAGTTCCCCCTCATTCCACTCTTAATGGAGCAACTGAATTCGACACCGCTGTTGAAGACATGCTGCGGGGGTTGATGGGCGGGTTTCTGGACGCCGACACTTTTAGGGAATTACAACTTCCTATTGGGGCCTCTTGGCCCCGCAAACCAACATTTGGCATCGGGCTCCGCTCCGCTAAGCTCGCTGCGGCCGCTGCCTTCCTTTCCTCCGTATCCATCACGCGTGCCCTGTGCTCTACCCATGTCCCTGTGCTACCGAACACTGCTCTCCAATCTTACACATCTGCAGTTTGAGCACATTATGAGTGGAAGACACAAGTGGCACACGAGGAGGTTGTCCAGTTCACGGCTATCGACTCAAGGCAGCGTTTTGGGCAAGGGCAATTCGCTCGCCCAGTTGAGGAAAAGGCCTTTGACGCCATGCCAAAGAAGGATGAGAGTACCGCGGCATTCCGAGCCTCGTTATCAGTGGATGGTTGCAAGGACTGGCTTTCATGCCAACTGGCTCCAGGCTTGGGCACCTACATCTCGGACCGCAATTACAAGAAGTGGTTGCAGTTTTATTGCGGTGTACCACTGTTTCCTCCCGTTTCAAAATGCCACAAGGTGGGATGCACGACACTCATGGAGCAGTACGGTCACCACGCGCTGTGCTGTGCCTACGGATCCACCCGCGGGTGGCGGCACGACTCGCAAACACGGCTGTTTGCCGCAGACCTCTCCAAAGCCGCCCAACACCCTGTCCTCGAGCCCCCACAACGCGGCCATGTAGTTCGTCCGGACATCTAAGCGCTTGGAGAGAACGGGGGCGCAGACCATCATGACGTAACCGTCATCCATCCCTTGAGCCCCGCCTGCCTCCCCTCCCTAGCGCGATACCCACTCAAGCCCCTTAACCATGCTCGCCTTTGCCAGACACTCGCTTTGCCGAATTGATACGTTCAACGGGTCCTGGGCATCGCTTCATTATCCTTCCATTCTCCACGTTGGGGGGCTGGCACCCGACTGCTCGGGACTTCGCCAACCGGGTTGCGACTGGCATTGCCGCACGTGTGCAGCTGATCTGATTGCTGAGGCGCGGCAAAACCTGTTCGCTCGTCGCCGGCGAGACTCGTCCCGAATAACACCAGTTGTCCGCTGGAAGGAGTTTTGGGCGAATATTGATGCTACGGCGAGTTGTTCCATATCACCTCCGTTTTCCGGGTATATCAGTAGCTACGCAAAGTAGGGCCCGTCTCCGTAATCTCTAGCTCAACCTCACCTACTGTACCGTTGATCCTTGACAAGGAAAACTCCCCCTATTTCCCAGTATTACCACACTACGGCATGGGCCCGCCACGTCACTCTCATGGTCTCGCTGTTTCTGCTACATGAGCAATCGGATATCCAATACCAGGACCAACACCGCGGCACCCATCAACCCCATGCTCCCGTCTCCTCGTCTGCCATGGAAGATATACTCATTGACGCCCGCAGCGGGACGTCTTAACTCCGTTGATAGGCAATCGATGCTGGACATGCTGCCATCCCGTGCCCCTTCGCTCGCCCGGTTTACTAAGATGGGTTACGGTCGCTCCTATCCATCGTCAGTATTTCCTAATCGCGAGCAGACGATTCTTTCTTGCGCTCAGTGAACCCGGCAGGGGATCACCGCCACCATACTGATATTTTCCTTGACGACCCAGCTGCTCATTATGCGGGTCGCCGAGAATATGAAATTTACTCATTCGATATTTGGAGTGTACACCGAACAAAGAGGATGGCAAAACTCTGAATCTGGGGTATGCTGACGACGGCACAATTTTTAGATCACTGGGAGGTCTCTAGCGAGCCCTCCGGGCGCTCTCCCTGTACGGTCGCTCTGGGCCTCTTTCTCTACCATAGCAAGACCGGTATCTTCTGGCATTGCACTTCACGAGGGAACAGCGCGGCCTTCCTCTCTGGGATTCCGCTCTCCAAGTACTTGGGTTATGATTCCGACCTCCTCGGAGCCCCGATGGGTTATGACGTCTTCACCAATCCTGTGTTACACAACAAAGTAGACGGGTGTCGGCAAGCCGTGGCACTGCTGGAACAGATCCGGGACCTTCAAGCTCGTTTCTACTTGGACCTCCTCTGTGCCTCGACATGCCGCCTTGCCAACGACCTGTCCCCCCTAGTCTTCATAACATAGCCGTCCTGCATCCCTAATCAGTACAACACCAATTCCGCCCCCCTTTGCACGCGTTTAGGCTTGCTGACCTGCAATTTGCCGCTGACCCCGCAACCCAGTTTGACACCTTGCAACGGCCGTTCTATGCCACGCTGTATGAAGTTTCCCTGACTGGCGCCACAAGGCGAAAGGAAAGCATGTCTCCTCCTTTGCCCTTGGCGGTCACGGTTTCTGGATGATTGGCCACTTCCCGCGCGGCGTTGCTGCTGCCAGCATTCTTCACGCTGCCCCCGAACTCCTACGCACCGCCTCCTGCTCAACGGCCCTTTCTGCCGTTCTTGTCAACCCTGCTCGCGGCGAATGGCCACTTCATGTCGGCCACATTCCGTGCTTCTAATCTTTGTGCGCCGCATTCAAGGCAATCCGTTCGTCACTGACCTAGGCCGCTTTGACCCGCCTCCCTTGCCGACATGCCCGTCAACCTTCAATTCCACCAAAATCGGGCACAACAAGAGGCCACGCCAAAGGAGTTTTGGGCAGATGGCCTGTAGCAGGAAATACTCTGCCCCAGCTGTGAACCCGCTGAAGCCACCCGTCACCACATACGCGGCCCTGCCTTTTGACAAAGCGTTGCTGCCGCTTTCCGACAAGCGCATCCTACTATTACCACGAAGGTCTCACCTGAACACTGGTGCACCATACCGTGCTGGCACTTCAGTCTTCCAGTCTACGCACACTCGTTGCTGTTGAGATTTCCCCACTGCTATCAGAACCTCGATATTCGATATGTATGGTGATAATGCCGCTTATCTCTGCTTCTCGGAGTTCGGATGCATACTGATAGCAGAAGAACGGTGCAAACACACAAAGTGTTGACTTAAACGCACGAGCTCTGGCGGATAGAGAGTTTATTGCACACGACGAAAGTGTGGGTAGGTTGAGTAGATGGAGTATATAGGGAACAAGTAAAGGGAAATTGAAAAGGAAGATGAATGGAACACAAAGAGATTAGCGGTCTTACGAGAGCTGATCTTTCGTGAGAAACGCGGAAACATTACGAACACGTACAACAATTTGCTTGCGTGTTAGAAAATTCAAAAGAGAATGGTAAAGTAATATCGTGAACCTCACCAATCTCACGAAATCAAGAGCATCCCCCTCAAACCCCGAACACAGAGCGACCCATTTGGTGTGTCGAGTGCGCGCGGCGAACAGGCTTTGTTGCGCCCCACGTAAGGTGTTATCTCCGCGCGCGTGAGCCCAAGGCCGAACTAGCTTGCTTGTGTTGCGCCGCGCTCACAACGCGTCTGCGCGCGAGAGGCACTGCAACAC
Source organism: Kappaphycus alvarezii (assembly GCA_002205965.3). NCBI lineage: Eukaryota > Rhodophyta > Florideophyceae > Gigartinales > Solieriaceae > Kappaphycus > Kappaphycus alvarezii. Next base: position 2,288 of record NADL03000085.1, on the reverse strand, counting down.
CACCGTAAGCGTGCGTCCGTTATCGACTTTGCTTCTCTCCTTGCCCTTGTACCGCGGACGGCATTTCGCCACCGATCTTTCCTCAGCCAAACCTCATCCATACCCAACGAATCAAACTCAAGCATGCGTCCAAATCACGGTGCCTCCACCAGCCCTAACAAATCGCCGGACACAGAATCTCCAGATCTTTCACCATGTCCTTCCAAACCGTCGCGCTCTCCGCAGAGTAACTCCAGCCAAGCATCCGAAGCTCAACAACTTGATCAAGGCTCAAAATGCAACCAGCATTCGTCTACCCAAATACCGCATGCCACCAAGAAGAAACGAATTCGATTTAACGACGAAAAAGACTACCTTCTTCTCCAAGCTGTGTCTTCAGCACGTACACACGTAGCTCCCCACTGGGAGACAGGAAAGCGCTTCGAAGAAGCAGCACGCATTTTTGTAGAAGCTGGTGGTAGCGCACTTAATGACGTGTTTCCGCCACCAATGAAGACTGTACGCGACCGATTTGTGACCATCATTGACAATTACAAAGCGGATGTCAAGCGCGTTGCGGCAGCGTCGGGAATTGTGGAGGAAAGGGGTGCAAAAGAGGTGCTCATGGACGATATGATTTTGGAAATGGACGAGGAGGCGGAGAGAAAAAGAGCAGAGGATGCAGAATGCACTGAGAAAGAAAGGAAAATAATTGAAGCAGGAGAGCAGATAAGAAAGAAAGCGTTGTCGCGCATGAGTGGTCAGGGTCAGGAGGACAAAGACGGAGACTCGGAAGGGAGTGGCGTGGTGCAGCAAACCGAAAGTTTAGGAGTTGACAACGCTTCCGCCCGCAAGCCACGCCGCAAGCGTCGCGCCGTAAGTTTAGATTACGATACGGAGGAACGTGAATCTTTTTTCGCAGAAATGGACCGACGCAAGAACTGCGACGACAAGCGTATTAAATTCGAAGAAGAGATATTACAACTGGATAAAATTCGGTGCGAGAGAGAGAAAGCGCGACAAGATCTGGACGAAAGGCGTGTAGCTGTAAAGGAAAAACAACTCGAACTAGATGTGCGCAAGTACGAACTGGAAGTTCAAGAACGTAAAGCGGCGGTAGAGGAACGCAAGGGCATGGTGGAAGTACTTACCGCATTAGCGAAGAAGCTTCAGTGATGCACTAATGAGGATATGGGCTAATGAGTACATCGCGCAGTAAATGACTCCCGGAACCAGCGTTAACATCTGCACCTGTTGGACAATTTATTGAGACCTGCTGGCAATGAATTGAGTTACGCAGACGGTTTGTTTAAAACTAGTAAGATCAGAGCAAGGGGGGTGTGAACGTTGGCCTTGCAATTTAAGTATTGCTTCGTCAAACATTAGCTCAAGTTCATATACCGCTGTAAAGATGGCGGCCGGCATAGAAAATGCTGACCAAACTGTCCACTAGCGTGCAAACACGTCTTAAAGTTGTTCAATAACCCAGCAATCTTGTACATTAAAGAAATTGGGGCTTTCCGTACGCTTAAGAAACGCTTGCTATCCTGAGATGACCTCATCTGTTTGATATCTTTATACGACAATTCAACAGCTTCCAGAACGGCACTCATTGCAGTGTTGAAGACTGCTTGTGCCGGCGTTGCGTTTACTGTTGCGAATCCGACCTATAGCCACGGTCGCAGTATGTATGCAGCATCGCCATATAGTGCGAATTGCTTGTTGTTTATATACATACTTTCCGACAGAATACCCGGCAGTCCACTTTGATGAAACAGAGTCATATCATGCCTTCTTCTAACCTGCGGTCCGTACATATGAAATATCAGCCAAATCTGGAGTAGTAACAGTATGGTATATGAGGCATTGAAACTGTTCATGACCCGAATAGCATGCACGCTGAAGCATTCCATTACCACCAGAACGGCACATCTGCACCTTTGTGCAATCAATAAATCCGACAATGCAATCCAAAGGAGCCCCTTTGTCTTTCACAGCCTGTGCGTACAGCACAGCCCTCTCCGTCATCAACTCTGTGCGAAACTCAAGCAAATGTCGAAAACGAGACACAAAGTACTCGGTCGTTTCCCAGAATATTTCGTTAAGAGCACTAGAGTGCATTCCAAACATAATTTCGAGGTCGCACCATCTTGTGAGAGTTGCAAGCGGGCGAAGTACAATACAGCATGAGGTTACAAGATTAGTGCGGTATCCATTGCGTTTTGTTTTGTAGTGGTTAGATGCAATGAGTTGTGCTATTATTGGTATTTCGCAAGTCCGGAAGCGGAACGATCGGAGAGATTGTTGTT